>CM055118.1:347594791-348117291 GCA_029206835.1 Rana muscosa | reverse complement strand
TTTGATGGTTTGAATTTGAAATGTACCTTGGTGTCCTTCACTAAGGTCTATACTTTGCCTTGATCCATGCCTATCCCTGGTCATGATCTTGCATGCCGGCTAGAGGGATAGGCCAGGCTCATACACTGACAGCCTTGCGGTTTCTTCATCCATTACACTGTGGACCATACTGTGGTGTTCATCTGCTATCTATGCTGATTACCAAGATTTCATGTAAGTGTACTATTTGTTTTTATGGAATAAATGACTTTATCATTCTAATGAGGATCTCGTGCTGTCATTTCTTTGTTGTTTGAGATCTCAGGAAAGGTTTTTTTTTTTCTTTTTTCCAACAGATGCATGTAATGTTGTAGAGCACATGCACAAGATGAGGCGCAGGACATCACTTTTTCTCCTCCATCTCATGCATGCGCAGTACAATAATACTGCTATCAGTACCATGACACAAATGTTGAAAATGGCAGAGGGGGCCCAGGCAGAATGAACACCAGTGAAAGTGAAGAAAAAGTCACGCTATTGGCAATTTTATAGGGGAATGTTCTCTTTATTAATGTTGTATCTGTCTAAGTTTAATATTGTTGTCTGTCCCTTACCAGGTCTTTGTAGATTTCTTCTCCCGCAGCCTCAACATCGACTACCAACCAAAAGGTGTCACTGTGCAGGTAAATCGCTAGAATGTCCCCCTAGAGAGTTCCGATTCAGAGTCTGCCTATCACAATACAGTAGGTGCCGCCGATTTTGTGTTTCCAGCGCGATGGGATCACGCTGGAAATCACTGCTGTGAGCGTTGCTTCTCGTGCCCGCCGCCCGCCCAAGATGCCGCGCATCCATAGGAATACATTGGGGGCGGCGAGCAGGAGGAGCGACATAGCTCAGCGCTGGCTCCCGCGACGGGGCTCGCGAGTGTCAATCTCGCCGCTAGCAGAGGCGAGATTGACACAATATCCGCGGCAGCTACTGTAACTGTAACCCCGTGTGAGCTGGACTCTCGTGTTCCTGGTACAGGTTTGCACAAATGTTGGTGCTTTTCATTTATTTTCAAATTCCATTCAAGTTCAAATGTATTAAATTGAATTTTGGAACATGGATATATTCTTTCTATTCTATTGTTTTTTCTATTCTACTCTTTTCTATGCTATTCTTTTATTTTTTATTTTTCTAATAAAATCTATTCTTTTCTATTCTATTCAAATTTATTCTATTCACAAATCTAATTTCGGAAGATGGTTAAACTCTTTCTATTCTATTCTATTGTTTTTTCTATTTTATTCGATTATTTTCTATTATTTTATTTTCTATTCTATTAAAAAAAAATGATTTATCTATTTGAATTTCGGAAGATAGTTATATTCTATTTTATTCTATTTTTTTTTCTGTTCTTTTCTAATCTATTCTTTTATTTTCTATTCTATTATTTTATTTTCTATTCAAATTTGAATTTGTTCTATTTGAAATTCACATTTATTCCATTCGAAATTCAAATTTTGGAAGATGGTTATATTCTATTCTTTTATTTTCTATTCTAATCTATTCTATACTTTTCTTTTTTTATTCAAATTCAAATTTATTCTATTCAAATTTTGGGAAATAGTTATATTCTATTTTATTTTATTTTCTATTCTATTCAAATTTATTCTATTCGAAAATCAAATTTTGGAAGATGGTTATATTCTTTCTATTCTATTCGATTGTTTTTTCTATTTTATTTGATTCTTTTCGATTCTATTATTTTATTTTCTATTCTATTCAAATTTATTCTATTTGAATTTCGGAAGATGGTTATATTCTTTATTTTATTCTATTCTATTTTTTTTCTGTTCTTTTCTAATCTATTCTTTTATATTATTTTATTTTCTATTCAAATTCGAATTTATGCTATTTGAAATTCAAATTTATTCTATTCGAAATCCAAATTTATTCTATTCGAAATTCAAATTTTGGAAGATGGTTATATTCTATTCTTTTTTTTTTCTATTCAAATCTATTATTTTCTATTCAAATTCAAATTTATTATATTCAAATTTTGGGAAATGGTTATATTCTATTTTATTCTATTCAATCTTTTATTTTCTATTCTTTTTTATTGTAATGTACTCCATTCAAATCTGAATTTATTCTATTCAAATTTCAGAAGGTGGTTATATTCTTTCTATTTTATTGTATTGTATTCTATTGTGTTTTTTTTTTCTGTTTTTATCTATTCTGATCTATTCTTTTATTTTATTTTCTATTCTATTATTTTATTTTCTATTCAAATTCTAATTTATTCTATTCAAATTTATTCTATTCAACATTAGAATTTTAGAGAATGGTTATATTCTGTTTTATTCTATTCTTTTATTTTCTATTATATTCTAATCTATTCTTTTCTTTTAGAATTCAAATTTATTATATTCAAATTTTGGCAAATGGTTATATTCTATGTTATTCTATTGTCTTTTCTATTCTATTCTTTCTGAATGAATTCTTTTTAAATTTTAAAGGATAGTTATATTCTTTCTATTTTATTCTATTCCTTTATTTTCTATTCGATTTTGTTCCGTTTTACTCATTTTTTTTTATTTTCTATTCTTTTCTATTTGAATGTATTCCATTCAAATCTGAATTTATTATATAAAAATTTCAGAAGATGGTTATATTCTTTCTATTTTATTCTGTTTCTATTCCTTTATTTTCTATTCTATTTTGATTCTGTTTTACTCTATTCTTTTTTTTTTTTCCTATTATATTCTTTTATTTTCTATTCTATGTTAATCTATTCGCAAAATCAAATTCAAATCAAATTTGATAACTATTTGAATTAGAATCGAATTTGATTAAAAATTCGGCCCAAATATAGTTTTGTTTTACTATTGTAATTCAGAAATTCAGGTACATCAGAATTTCCGAATAACAAAAAATTTGTCTGAATTTCGATTCAGACCACATAAATCCAGACGGGGCTGTACACATGGCATTTGCTTCGTGTTTGAAGGTTGCTGTATTTTATTACAAAATCCCACTTGGGATTAAAAAACAAAACAAAAAAAAAACCAGACATTCCTCTATAGTCCCCCAAAAAGCGATCCAATGCAGATTGCTTTATAGAGGGCGGTAGACACTGGCACAAGTGTGAAAGAGCTCTTAAGAGTTTTATGAGCATCAAACCCGTTTGAAGATTATTGAAGCCTAGATGCCCAGACAAAATGTTGCAATAGGATGAGTCATAATGCCAGGACCATTTTGCTTGCTGGACTATTTTTTTTTTTTATTTATTTATTTTACACACTATAGTCCTCAGCGTAAGCTCCAGCTGATAGGTTTGTTTGTAAATAAACCTCATGTGTTCACCATGAAACACACTGATCTGGTTCCCGTTCATTAGTGGGATGGGAAAACTAGGAGTATGTTCTAACACTCCTGGTTCTAAAACGGAACTGATGCCGCGTACACACGATCATTTTTCCCGTCGGGAAAAATGACATTTTTTTTTTTCGCCGAGAAAAACGATCGTCTGTGGGCTTTATGCCGTTTTTCTCGTTGAGAAAAACGGCAGGAAAAACGACGAGAAAAATTAGAACATGTTCTAAATTTTCTCATCGTTTTTTCCATCATTTTTTTCCGCGGCAGTTTTCCCATAGGGAGACACTGCCGCGGAGCCCACAGACGGTCGTTTTTCGCGTCAAAGAAAAAAATGACGGGAAAAACGGTCGTGTGTGGGGGAAAACATGGCGTTCCCTCGTTTTTCATTTTTTTTCATGCCGTGATTCACGGCGGTGTTTTCACCGCCGTGAATCACGATCGTGTGTACGCGGCATTAGATTACCCGCTTCAGCCCGGAAGATTTTACCCCCTTTCTGACCAGAGCACTTTTTACAATTTGCCACTGCGTCGCTTTAACTGACAATTGCGCGGTCGTGTGACGCTGTACCCAAACAAAATTTGCGGCCTTTTTTTTCCCACAAATAGAGCTTTCTTTTGGTGGTATTTGATCACCTCTGCGGTTTTTATTATTTGCGCTATAAACAAAAGAACAGCGACAATTTTTTTAAAAACACAATATTTTTTTACTTTTTGCTATAATAAATTTCCCACATTTAAAAAATAAAATAAAAAATTCTCTGTTTAGGCCGATACGTATTCTTCTACATATTTTTTGGTAAAAAAATAAAAATAAAAATCGCAATAAGCGTATATTGATTGGTTTGCGCAAAAAATATAGCGTCTACAAAATAGAGGATAGAATTATGGCATTTTTTTTTTTTTATAGTAATGGCAGCAATCTGCAATTTTTATGGGGACTGCGATATTATGGCGGACAGATCGGACACTTTTGAGGGACCATTGACAATTTTACAGCGATTAGTGCTATAAAAATGCACTGATTACTGTAAAAATGTCACTGGCAGGGAAGGGGTTAACACTAGGGGGCGATCAAGGGGTTACCTGTGTTCCCTCTGCATGTTCTAACTGAAGGGGGGATGGGACTTACTAGGGGAAATGACAGATCGCTGTTCATACTTTGTATGAACATACGATCAGTCATTTCTCCCCTAAGAGACCTGGGAGCTGTGTCACAAGCGATCGCGGGTGCCCGGTGGTCATCGCGCCCACCGGGCACTCGCATCGCCTCCGGGGGCGAGCAGTGCGCGTGCCTCTGGCGGCACATGCGCGCCCCTAGTGGCCACAGGGCGAAGTGACGTAACATAACATAGTTTCGCCCAGCCGAGCCATGTTGCCACAGTAAAACTGCGGTGGTTGGTCGGCAAGTGGTTAAAGCTCCTCCTGCTGGATAAAACCTTTCCCACCTCCTATCCCTCCCATCTAGCCCCCTCTAGCTAATTGCCATGTTAAAATAAAATAAAAAATCATACCTCTATCTATAAGCCCCTTTAACTGATGACAATTTGGCCCAAGTCTTCTCCTCTTCTGTTTACATTCTGGTTTGAGTTGGTCTTAAGGTGTCCACGTCAGGCAGGCACTTCCTAATAGATGGGCTGCAGCAGGGTTCAGTCAGGATCCAGAAGAGGGTGACGTCATCAGAGGGGGGTGGCAGGGGAACAGCGGTCTCAGGAGGGGATCTCACTGGCAGTATTGGACCTGGATGGGGAGCTTAGGTTAGTATGTGGGTTAGGTACAGTACAGCACTGCGTGGCAGGCAGAAAACACATACAGTCTGAGTTCAGCAGTAACAGTAGTTTGTAGAACAGTTAGGCAGGAGCAAAAGGCCCAGCAGGATGCACACCCAACAGGAGCCACTTACACCGAGACAGCGTTGGACCAACGAGATGCAGAATGAAAGATGCCAACAGCATCTGCCATGGAGGAGGAGAATGCGGCCTGGCTGCTCCACACCCAACAGTGAAGGCTTTCTGAAAGGTAGACATAGTCCCTGCACTGTCCCTACTCCTCTAGAACCTTTTCCTATCTCTAGTACTGTGCCTGACAGACAGGCTTCTTTTCCCTACACTAGCCACTAGAAAAAAAAGCGAGCCAAGCCTGGGAGCCGGATTCTTAAATAGACTCTGCCTGACCCAAGATGGCTGCCAGTCACATGGGGTGTCGGCATCCAATCAGATAGCTGCCTTCCTGTGACTGAGGAAGTCATAGAGGAACCAAGCTCCTCTCAACCTCCTCTCGCCCACCTGCATTGCCGCTGCAGTCAAGCTTCACCTGGACTTCACCTGCCTACAAGTACATCTCGCTTCACACCGCATCCAATTCGCATAGCAGGAGATTGTGACCGGCTCTCTATGGAGCCAGTTCACACATCTCCGGAGCGGCTCCGATGCAAATTGCACAGGAGTCCTGTGCATCTTTTGGTCTGTTTCAGGTCCGAATTCAGCCCAAAAATTTAGGCTGAAATTGGACATGAAACGGTGAATGGAGATGCACCGGACTCCTGCTGTGAGCCGCTGCGTGCTCTAGTGTGAACTCAGCTTTTTTTTTTTTTTAAATAAGAACAATGTTCTACTTACCTGCCCTATGCAATGGTTTTGCACATAGCAGCCCCAATCCTCCTTTTCTGGGATGCCCCAGTGGCACGCCTGGCTCCTCCTCCTTATTGGGTGCCCCCACAGAGAGCTGCTTTCCATGGGGGCACTCTATGGGGCACGCTCCCGATTCCCACTGCTGCGTTCATTGACACAGACAGCAGGACTCGGCCCCGCCCCCGTGTCACTGGATTTGATTGACAGCAGCGGGAGCCAATGAGGACCGAGACAGTGGCTGGTGTCGCTGGGCTCGATCACATCGCTGGAACGGACGGGCTCAGGTAAGAAAAAGGGGGGGGGGTTCCGGGGGGGAGCTGCAGTACAGAGGTGAAGGTGAAAAACCTGGAGACTTTACAACCACTTTAATCTTTTACACAGGGGGGGGGGGGGGGGGCTTTAAACTCGAATTCTAGCTAAAACTTTTTATTCTTATTTTTATTTTTTTAATAGAACTAGGAAAGGTTGGAACCCCTATTAGGTATTTATTGCTATCTGTGTCCCCATTGGTGAGATTTTCCCACATTACCTGGTTTGGTGACACACCTCCAATAGGAACACCAACAGCAATAAACACCTGCGCTCTACTTACTTATACTGTATGTCCTCCTTTTTTATTATTTATAAGCTACAAGAAAAAAAAATGCTAGGTCCATATCAAGATCAAGGTCTGAACTCCAGGCATTAAACCTTCATTTGGAAGCACTCCTCAATAGCTACAAAGGATATGAATCCCCTTTGTGTGTACCAAATGCCTTTGCAAACCCAGATGTAAAATAATCTCTGTGCTGTGCAAAGGCTGTGCAGAGAGCAGAGCTGTGGGTGGGGCCACTCACTACAGAAAACAATAGGAGGGGGCGGAGACCAGACCAGTCTCCCTGCACAAGCAGAGAGAGGAGCAGTGAGCGGTCTTTATTACAGAAAGTCCCACACTGGATTACTGCACAGATCTGGAAGAAATACACAAATCACACTGAGATTCCAGGAAAAATACACATAATGAATGTATTTAGACAAGATTTCCTTATCCCGGAGTTCAGCTTTAAAGTTCCAGCATTCCCGGCACCATTAGGGTCCTGGAAGTTCCCTCGTAGAAATCCGCCTATTATGTGATCAGGATTCTTTTCTCACTGGAGTCTGTCCCTACAGTGTGTGATGCCGCTTATCGTGTCCACCAACATGACCCTAAATCCAAAGAGGAACCTATTGGTGAAGACGTCTGATGATTTCGCCCGGGAGGCTCTGAACACCGCAGGGCTGACCAGTCGTACCAGCGGCTGCCTATCCCACTCCATCCAGGTACACCACACCGACTTCTGTATCTTCCTCCATATTAATAAGAATTACGTGAAAAAAAAAGGGGGTATACTGCGCTGAGAAAAACAAATCACAAAAAAAGCAGCCAACACTGCTATAGATAAAAAGCGAATAGTGTATGTGGGTAAAAGTGTAGCGCTATTTTTGCAAACAAATATGTGATAATGAATGATCATAAAACATAAACAGTTACCGTATTTATCGGCGTATAACACGCGCCGACGTATAACACGCACCCCAAGTTTAGGAGGGAATTTTAAGGAAAAAAACTTTTAGAAGGGAAGTTCAAGGAAAAAAAAATACATTTAAATGCAGCCTTGTCCATCCATCATTGCAGCCTTGCCCAGTGTCCATCTGCAGCCTTGCCCAGTGTCCTTACAGCCTTGCCCAGTGTCCTTGCAGCCTTGCCCAGTGTCCTTGCAGCCTTGCCCAATGCATTTTCAGCATTGCCCAGTGTCCTTGCAGCCTTGCCCAGTGTCCTTGCAGCCTTGCCAGTCTCTTTCGATTTGAAATTGGCGCCGATTTCCGCTGTGGAGAGGAGCGAGCGGGGCCGAGTGTACTTCGGCTAGACTCGGCTCCTCTCGCAGTCCCGCCCATCTCCACTGATTACGCCGCTGACATACAGAAAGCCGAGTGTAGTTCGGCTAGACTCGGCTCTGCTCACAGTCAGGGGTGGGACTGCGAGAGGAGCCGAGACTAGCGGAAGTACACTCGGCTTTCTGTATGTCAGCGGCGCTCGCAATCAGTGGAGGTGGGCGTGACTGCGAGAGCCGAGTAAAGCCGAGTGTACTTCTCGGCTCCGCTCGCTCAGATCAGCTGGGGTTCAGCGGGGATCGGCGTATAACACGCACCCACGATTTTCCCCTGATTTTAAGGGGAAAAAAGTGCGTGTTATACGCCGATAAATACGGTAAGTATAAAACTTGTGAATGGACATGTGATGAACCATATAATAATTCATTTCTGATAAATCAATAAATCTTGAAATGAATTAAATATAGTCCGGAAAAGTGAATCTGAAATATAACTTCAATATAGTCCAAAAAAAGGGGGGGGGGGAGAAGGTAGTCCACAATGAAGTGCCAAACTTGAAATGTGAAATAAATAGCGTTTTTGTGTAAAGAGGATGCCAAATAACACCGCCACCAAGGATGAGTTGAAAGGAGGCTTACCAGAGATCTCAGACTTGGAGGGGCATATACCACCCAAGTCGAGATAAGCTTAGGGGTTAGTTAAATCCAGTTAAACCCAGTGTATGCGACTGGTCCTGGATCTGGAAGGTATGTCCACCTCGGTCCGTCAGCAAATCAGTGGGTTGATCATGTAGTCATGGAAGTGAGCAGAGGTCCGGTATCTGTATATTATGCGTGTTGAAATAAAAAAAACGCATAGCGTGATACCGTATGGAAAGGTTTTAATTAAAAGTAAATAAAAAATAAAACACTCACATTTTAGATGGTCATAAAGGCTTATAACAGGTACTGGAGCGATGTATGTAGATAGGTCCACCCGACTAGTTTAGACTAATAAGCCATCATCTCCATATTACTAAGAAATGGAAAATTAAAGCAGAGTTCCACCCAAAAGTGGAACTTCCGCTTTAAGCACTCCTCGCCCCCTGATATGCCACATTTGGCATGTCATTTTTTTTTTGGGGGGGGGAGGGAGTTAGTACCCTCTTTTTAGTAGGACTTTCTGTTCCACTTCCTGCTTTCTTTCTTCGGCCACCAAGTCGACTCCTCCTCTCGCCCTAGGTGGCCCCTCCCTGCCAGCGATCTTCTGGGACACAACTCAGGTCCCAGAAGATCGGCTGGCCAATAGGAGAGCGCAGCGCGACTCATGCATACGCAGTGCGTGCCCGGCCGTGAAGCCGTAAGCTGTCGCTGCCGGGTGCCCACAGTTATGATGACGGCGCTGAGGAGAGGATGGGGAGAGGAGCGAGCCTCCGGGCGGTCGCATCGCTGAACTGTGGGGCAGGTAAGTGTCGGTTTATTAATAGTCAGCAGCTATGCTTTTTGTTGCTGCTGACTTTTAATAAATGAAAAAAGGGGTGAAACTCTGCTTTATACCTCATAGTAGGTCAGGTGCTTGTAACCAAATAAAAAAGCTGAAATATACAAGAATTCAGTGACGTCCATGTCCATTTCTTGTGACTAAATAGAAATATATAAAA
This sequence comes from Rana muscosa, assembly GCA_029206835.1. NCBI lineage: Eukaryota > Metazoa > Chordata > Amphibia > Anura > Ranidae > Rana > Rana muscosa. Next base: position 348,107,832 of record CM055118.1, on the reverse strand, counting down.
AAATGTAATAAAAATGATTCTTAGGGTATGCTCCCCCCTCCCCAGGGGATGCTTTCCTAACATTGGCGGTCAGTGATGGAGCCCCCAGTAACACTCCCTCATACATAGGTGGTCAGTGTAGGAACTCCAGTAACACCCCCTCATACATAGGTGGTCAGTGTAGGAACTCCAGTAACACCCCCTCATACATGGGTGGTCAGTGTAGGAACTCCAGTAACACCCCCTCATACATAGGTGGTCAGTGTAGGAACTCCAGTAACACCCCCTCATACATAGGTGGTGTAAGATTGGGGGTTGTTAGCTCTTGTGGTGGATGCGTATTTCCAGTGATGCAAGCCAGTCAGCAACTCGGTTTAAGGGCATGGTAGCCCATTTTTATTTAAAAGCATGAAAGTTCACAAACACATCTGTAGTATTCACAGGGGGGTTCCACCATTCCTGTATCTTTCATACTAACAGTAGCCTCGTAGCTTTACCTTCTAGCGATCCAGGCCTTTAGCCTAGGCCTGACGGTCTGTTCCTCAGACCCAAACAGTGTCCAAGAGTTTCAGCTTTCTCCTAGCTTCTCCTGGTCAGCACCTTTGTTGCTGTATCACTAATGGTGTCTGCCTCCTGCAGACATGCACCGCCTTTGACTCCACTTCAGAGGATGAGAGCCCACTTGACTCCCATGCACACAGACTTCCTCTCTATTGGGTGGAGCCCTGTTCCATAATCACCTCTGACTCCACTTCAGAGGATGAGAGCCCACTTGACTCTCATGCACACAGAATTCCTCTCTGTTGGGTGGAGCCCTGATCCATAATCACCTCTGAACTAAATAGCCCAAGACACAGCTGTTCCATCAGCGTGTCTTTCTTTACCAAATCTGGCATAAACCAACCCTATTGAAGGTCGCACAAAGTCGCACCCTCACAGTGGTCAGTGTAGGAACTCCAGTAACACCCCCTCATACGTAGGTGGTCAGTGAGATGCCCCTTATTAACAATTTGTTTTCTCTAATTAGCACTTATTAACTCCATCTTTCCCTTTTCCCCTTAGCTTTAATATTCCTGATTTTTTTATTTTATTTTTATAACCATAAATTTTTTTTAGTTACTTGTTTTTATTTATTTTGTTCACTAATTTTTAGTGTCATAATAAAAAAAAGAAAAATAGCTTTTGCTTAATTTGTAAATAACCTTGCAATAATATGTACCAGAATCATAATTTTATCATCATTTTAACCACTTGCAGATCATACGTACAATATATATATATATATATATGTAGCAGTGGAAGACGATCCTAAAAAGCAGCAGCTTAATGTGGGATATACACAAAATTTTAATAGATAGGAGAAGCCGTGCTAAACAGTACAACATAATTCAATAAAATAAAATAATTGATTGAAGAACATGTATCAAGCTTCAGTGGCTTAAATTGGGGAAATAGATTATTCTAGTACTGACACCACAGTAAATTACTCCATAAAGTGCACCATCACCTTAAGGAAAACTCGCTTACCAGATGGCAAGCAAACCCGACATGTGGTTATAGCCCAGCCAAGGCCCTTGCTTGCACAGAAGATCGTAGGAATAAACCCTGAGTAGATGGCTGTATTGATTTTACACACACCGACACCACCGTACAATCCGTGGTCGTTATGTTCAGCAATGAACCCAGAAAGAGAAACTGTTATATCGCAGAGTTCATTGTGGTCGAGATGAAGCTCAGACAGATGGAAATTAGTGCTTAAATAGTTTACCCTGGATATCTTGTTATGATTAAGCCACAAACATTTTAACATGTGAAACCTTGACAGATCCGGGATTTCTCGGACCCCCTTCCTGCCCAGGTAGAGCTTGTGTACATCAGTCTGTCCTGTAGCCGCACTTCTCTATCTGCTCCTCTATTATACTAAGCATGTCCCGGTCCTCATTATATATATATATATATATATATATATATATATATATACAGTGCCTTGCGAAAGTATTCGGCCCCCTTGAACTTTTCATCCTTTTGCCACATTTCAGGCTTCAAACATAAAGATATAAATTTTAATTTTTGTGAAGAATCACCAACAAATGGGACACAATTGTGAAGTGGAACGAAATCTATTGGATTTTTGAAACTTTTTTAACTAAGAAAAAAATGAAAAGTGGGGCGTGCAAAATTATTCGGCCCCCTTGCGTTAATACTTTGTAGAGCCACCTTTTGCTGCGATAACAGCTGCAAGTCGCTTGGGGTATGTCTCTATCAGTTTTGCACATCGAGAGACTGAAATTCTTGCCCATTCTTCCTTGCAAAACAGCTCGAGCTCAGTAAGTTGGATGGAGAGCGTTTGTGAACAGCAGTTTTCAGCTCTTTCCACAGATTCTCGATTGGATTCAGGTCTGGACTTTGACTTGGCCATTCTAACACCTGGATACGTTTATTTGTGAACCATTCCTTTGTAGATTTTGCTGTATGTTTGGGATCATTGTCTTGTTGGAAGATAAATCTCCGTCCCAGTCTCAGGTCTTTTGCAGACTCCAACAGGTTTTCATCCAGAATGGTCCTGTATTTGGCTGCATCCATCTTCCCCTCAATTTTAACCATCTTCCCTGTCCCTGCTGAAGAAAAGCAGGCCCAAACCATGATGCTGCCACCACCATGTTTGACAGTGGGGATGGTGTGTTGAGGGTGATGAGCTGTGTTGCTTTTACGCCAAACATATCGTTTTGCATTGTGGCCAAAAAGTTCGATTTTGGTTTCATCGGACCAGAGCACCTTCTTCCACATGTTTGGTGTGTCTCCCAGGTGGCATGTGGCAAACTTTAGACAAGACTTTTTATGGATATCTTTGAGAAATGGCTTTCTTCTTGCCACTCTTCCATAAAGGGCAGATTTGTGCAGTGTACGACTGATTGTTGTCCTGTGGACAGACTCTCCCACCTCAGCTGTAGTTCTCTGCAGTTCATCCAGAGTGATCATGGGCCTCTTGGCTGCATCTCTGATCAGTCTTCTCCTTGTCTGAGCTGAAAGTTTAGAGGAACAGCCAGGTCTTGGTAGATTTGCAGTGGTCTGATACTCCTTCCATTTTAAAATGATCGCTTGCACAGTGCTCCTTGGGATGTTTAAAGCTTGGGAAATCTTTTTGTATCCAAATCCGGCTTTAAACTTCTCCACAACAGTATTACGGACCTGCCTGGTGTGTTCCTTGGTCTTCATGATGCTCTCTGCGCTTTCAACAGAACCCTGAGACTATCACAGAGCAGGTGCATTTATACAGAGACTTGATTACACACAGGTGGATTCTATTTATCACCATCAGTCATTTAGGACAACATTGGATCATTCAGAGATCCTCGCTGAACTTCTGGAGTGAGTTTGCTGCACTGAAAGTAAAGGGGCCGAATAATTTTGCACGCACCACTTTTCAGTTTTTTATTTGCTAAAAAAGTTTAAAATATCCAATAGATTTCGTTCCACTTCACAATTGTGTCCCACTTGTTGGTGATTCTTCACAAAAAATTCAAATTTTATATCTTTATGTTTGAAGCCTGAAATGTGGCAAAAGGATGAAAAGTTCAAGGGGGCCGAATACTTTCGCAAGGCACTGTATATATATATATACACACACACACACACACATACATATATATATATATATATATATATATATATATATATATATATATGCTCAGCTCAAAATTTCAAGTACTGGCCAGGCCTTAAGTGTTACTCGCCAGCAGTTGCCCCACCCAACCCCTACCCTGCCTGCCCCTAATTCCACCACCGTAAATTATCTCATGAAATGACATTGTTAAAATGTTGTATGCAGAATTAAGTTTCAAAAATAAATTTTAACAACAACTTTATCAGTGCAGCCTCATCAGTGCCCATCAATGCAGCCTATCAGTGCATCATACCTATGCAGCCTCATCAGTACAGCCTATCAATACTCACCAGTGAAGCCTCATCAGTGCCCATCAACACAGCCTTATCAGTGCCCATTAGTGCCTATCAGCTTGTATCTGAAACGCCAGCCCCTGTCAAACCAATTTTTTTTTTTTTTTTTTTAGGAGCCCCGTTGGAGGGCTTTGGTGAATTATCAGCAGGGGGAATCTGTGCCCCAGGGGTGATACGCCTATGCCTGGCATATTTATTACCATTAGTAAATAGTGCATTCTTAAGGAGCAGGCAGAGTCCCACCCCCCCCCCCCCTGCCCCAGGGTTCCCCTCAAAATCCATACTAGACCCAAAGGGCCGTTTTTTTTTTTTCTTTTTTCATTGCCGGCAATTCTTTTTTTTTACATTCAGCTGTCAGCAGGGAATCCCGCTGACAGCTGATGACTGATTGGTTGTTAAGGATGCGACTCTGTAGGAGGTGTAGAGGGGTGGAGTTGAACTAGTTGGGATTATTGCTCATGCCATACCCATGCTGCAGTGTTGCATTATCCATTCAGTCCCAATACAGCGTCCTTCCTGTGTGCAGGTGACAGGTACTCTTCATCTCATCCCTGATCCACACCCACTTTCTCTTTGCAGAGCTTCCTATTGGATCTGTTTCTCACCGAGACTGTCATGAGTTCCACAATCATCGCCTGGATCGCCCGTCTCATCCTTCGCATTGTTATGAAAATACAGAAATCGGACTGATAACAATTTACACAGATACACATTTATTAAAGTGGAATATTTCATATACATTTTTTTTAAAGATTTTAAATGCTGTTCTGCAATAAAAAAGGAAAACGTAACTCCAGGAAAACCGCCAAATACAGAGGAGAAATACTTCTATGAGAGATGCTGTACCTGCCAAGAGATTTGTGTTTCTGTCTTTCCAGTCCTGAGATTTACACAGCTCTGCCATGCAGCACAAGTCCCTCCTGGGAGGGGTGTAGATCTGATTTGTCTCTGTTATAGGGCTCGTTTTTACCCTTGCGGTCGCCTGTGAAAAACAATTTGTAGTGGATCACTTTTCCCAGAGCAGGCCTTTTTTTTTTTTTTTAAAACCAGCCCGATGTGAATTATCGGCGGGTATTCTGTGGCGAAACCATGAGCCTAGTTTTAACCACTTGCCGACCAGCCACCGTCATTATACTGCGGCAGGTTGGCACAGCTGCGCGAATCGCCGTGGGTGTACATCGGCCACTTGAAGAACAATAGGGGTCCTGCAGCGCGACGCCGGAGCCGATGTCTCGCATCACAGAGAGCCAGAACGGGAATCTTTCAATGTAAACAAACAGATCCCCGTTCTGACAGGGGAGTAGAGAGAGATCTGCTGTTCCTAATGATCAGGAACAGCGATCTCTCTCCTCCTCTAGTCACTACACTCCCCCCCACACAGTTAGAAACACCTCCCCAGGGAACACTTAACCCCTTGATCGCCCCTAGTGTTAACCCCTTCCTGCCAGTGACATTTATACAGTAATCAGTGGCTATTTTTAGCTCTGATCGCTATATAAATGTCACTGGTCCCAAAAAAGTGTCCGATCTGTCTGCCGCAATGTCGCAGTCCCACAAAAAAAAATCGCTGCTTGCCGCCATTACTAGTAAAAGAAAAAAAAATATGCCATAAATCTATCCCTATTTTGTAGACGCTATAACTTTTGCACAAACCAATCAATATCGGCCTAAACTGATGAAGAAATATATTTTTTTGGGGATATTAATTATAGCAAAAAGTAAAAAATATTGTTTTGTTTTTTTTCAAAATTGTCGCTTTTTTTTTGTTTATAGCACAGAAAATAAAAATTGCAGAGGTGATCAAATACCACCAAAAGAAATCTCTATTTGTGGGGAAAAAAAGGACATAAATTTTGTTTGGACGCAACGTCATACGACTGCGCAATTGTTAGTTAAAGCGACACAGTGCCGTATTGCAAAAAATGGCCTGGTCATTAAGGGGGAAAATCCTTCCGATCCTTGTATAGCTGCCTTTGCAACTCAAGGGTGTAACACCACCAATGCAGAGACATTTTCCTTCCAGTGACACCACCAATGCAGGGACATTTTCCTTCCAGTGACACCACCAATATAGGGACATTTTCCTTCCAGTGACACCACCAATGCAGGGACATTTTCCTTCCAGTGACACCACCAATATAGGGACATTTTCCTTCCAGTGACACCACCAATGCAGGGACATTTTCCTTCCAGTGAAACCACCAATATAGGGACATTTTCCTTCCAGTGACACCACCAATATAGGGACATTTTCCTTCCAGTGACACCACCAATATAGGGACATTTTCCTTCCAGTGACACCACCAATATAGGGACATTTTCCTTCCAGTGACACCACCAATGCAGGGATATTTTCCTTCCAGTGAAACCACCAATATAGGGACATTTTCCTTCCAGTGACACCACCAATATAGGGACATTTTCCTTCCAGTGACACCACCAATGCAGGGACATTTTCCTTCCAGTGACACCACCCATATAGGGACATTTTCCTTCCAGTGACACCACCAATGCAGGGACATTTTCCTTCCAGTGACACCACCAATGCAGGGACATTTTCCTTCCAGTGAAACCACTAATGCAGGGACATTTTCCTTCCAGTGAAACCACCAATATAGGGACATTTTCCTTCCAGTGAAACCACCAATATAGGGACATTTTCCTTCCAGTGACACCACCAATATAGGGACATTTTCCTTCCAGTGACACCACCAATATAGGGACATTTTCCTTCCAGTGACACCACCAATGCAGGGACATTTTCCTTCCAGTGACACCACCAATGCAGGGACATTTTCCTTCCAGTGAAACCACTAATGCAGGGACATTTTCCTTCCAGTGAAACCACCAATATAGGGACATTTTCCTTCCAGTGACACCACCAATGCAGGGACATTTTCCTTCCAGTGACACCACCAATGCAGGGACATTTTCCTTCCAGTGACACCACCAATGCAGGGACATTTTCCTTCCAGTGACACCACCAATATAGGGACATTTTTCTTCCAGTGAAACCACCAATACAGGGACATTTTCCCTTCAGTGACACCACCAATGCAGGGACATTTTCCTTCCAGTGACACCACCAATGCAGGGACATTTCCTTCCAGTGACACCACCAATATAGGGACATTTTCCTTCCAGTGACACCACCAATGCAGGAACATTTTCCTTCCAGTACCAATACAGGGACATTTTCCTTCCAGTGACACCACCAATACAGGGACATTTTCCTTCCAGTGACACCACCAATTCAGGGACATTTCCTTCCAGTGACACCACCAATACAGGGACATTTTCCTTCCAGTGACACCACCAATTCAGGGACATTTCCTTCCAGTGACACCACCAATTCAGGGACATTTTCCTTCCAGTGACACCACCAATTCAGGGACATTTCCTTCCAGTGACACCACCAATACAGGGACATTTTCTTTCCAGTGACACCACCAATACAGGGACATTTTCTTTCCAGTGACACCACCAATACAGGGACATTTTCTTTCCAGTGACACCACCAATACAGGGACATTTTCCTTCCAGTGACACCACCAATTCAGGGACATTTCCTTCCAGTGACACCACTAATATAGGGACATTTCCTTCCAGTGACACCACCAATACAGGGACATTTCCTTCCAGTGACACCACCAATACAGGGACATTTTCCTTCCAGTGACACCACCAATTCAGGGACATTTCCTTCCAGTGACACCACCAATACAGGGACATTTTCCTTCCAGTGACACCACCAATTCAGGGACATTTCCTTCCAGTGACACCACCAATACAGGGACATTTTCTTTCCAGTGACACCACCAATACAGGGACATTTTCTTTCCAGTGACACCACCAATACAGGGACATTTTCTTTCCAGTGACACCACCAATACAGGGACATTTTCTTTCCAGTGACACCACCAATATAGGGACATTTTCCTTCCAGTGACACCACCAATTCAGGGACATTTCCTTCCAGTGACACCACTAATATAGGGACATTTCCTTCCAGTGACACCACCAATATAGGGACATTTCCTTCCAGTGACACCACCAATATAGGGACATTTTCCTTCCAGTGACACCACCAATACTGTCCACCTTCCTGCTGTCTTGGGGTCTCCCCACGGTGGCGGAACGCCAGAGCCCAGTCCCATCTTTGCGACCCTGGCAGTTCCTCTACTGGTGTCAGTAGTTTTTTATTTTTGTTGGCGAATTTTTTTTTCTTACAATTTAATTTTTTATTGTTTTTATACATATTTTTTAGAACTCCCAGTGGGGGGTTTTGGTGTAATATCAGGGGTCTAAACAGATTCCTGATGTCTCACTTTTGAGACAGAAAGGGACTGAGGACAGCAGCACAGAATAAATGAACAGGAATAGCTCTGTACCAAACTTTCTGTTCATTCATAAACTGAAGCATAGTAAACACAGTTTACTATGCCTCAGCTATGAATGATTCTTTTTTTTTTTTTTTTAACAGTCAGTGATTGGTACTGATCACAACCTCTATTCATTAAGACAAGGAAGGGGCAGATAAGTGAAACATCTACTGGCCCCTCCTCCGCTCTCCATCCTGACAGATCCCCCCAGCAGCCGGCAGTGGCTGGGGGAGTGGAGGCCAGGGAAGCACACAGCAGCCCGCAGCAGCAGGACAGGGCTAGGGAGAAGGCGGGAGCGGCATATAGAGGTACTGATTCCCTCCGTTTCCCTCCTGCACCCGCTGAATGTCTGCAGGAGGGATATGTTCCTCTACGTGCTGCTGCCCTCCTATCCAGGTGTACAGGGGGGCAAGGTCGCAATTGAGACCCCTGTGACCCCTGTATGTACGCTCCTGTTTCCTGAGTGTAATAACCCAGCTAAAGGGATGTCAAGTTAAACATTTGCTATTATCCTTTCTTTTGTTTATTACGGTTCTTACATTTTATATACATTTTTCTCATTTCTGTACTGCTGATCTCCTGCAGCCTTTTTCAATATTCCTGCCAATCCTCCAGTGTTGACTGCACATCATTGCTATGAGCGTCCTGATAGTAACAACGGTGGACCATGTCTGTGCAACGTGTGTTAGCACAGCTGCTTTCTAGTCCCCACAAGGGGGCGACAAAGCAGCGGAATAATTTGGAGACAGTTGTCATCCCAAAAGAGGAAGTGCCTGAACATGGACCTTAATGGCAGGATCACCATGGAATATCCATTCAACTGTTTATTTAAAAAAAATGAAACCAAGACTTTAAACATTCATTTACATGTTAGTAAACATGTTTTAAAATGTAGTGATTGGGTTTAAATCTACATTTCACATTTATCCCTAAATAAGTTGTAAATTTCATTTTTAGGAATATATGTGTGGAACCATTTACTGAATTATAGGAAAAATAAGAGGTGAGGTCATACAAATGTGTTTTCTCATGGAAAGTATATATCAGTGAGGATTAGTGAACGGGTCCCAGGTATTAGATTTCCTTTTCATTCATTATAAAAATATTAAGCCTGTTCATGGTTCAATGCAGTAAATGTGTAATCTGATCATCAAATTCTTCTAATTATAAGTATGGACATATCAACATCCCCAACTAGTTTCTTCTTTTTGTGTGAAAAAAATAAATAGGAACAAAGACTGACACCAATGAGGGTTATTTTACCGCAAACTGGAATCCGCCTTCACTGAGGCTCTAATGAATTGTGGTACACCATAACAATGGCTCAATAAAAACATGGGCACCCCCCCCCCCCTTGAAAATCCCTAGCAGACCCTTATCCTAGATAGGGGCAGTGGCGTCACTAGGGTTGGTGTCACCCGGTGTGGAAAAAATGAATGTCACCCCCCTCCACCAACTATAGTCTCCCCTCAGTACAGACCCCCCTCCCTCAGTACAGAACCCCCTCCCACAGTATAGATCCCCATTCCTCAGTACATACCCCCCCACTAAGTACAGACCCTCCACCCGCAGTATAGATCCCCCTCTCCCCTCCATCAGTACAGTCCCATCCTCAGTGCAGACCACCCCTCCTCCATCAGTGCAGACCCCCTCCATCAGTGCAGACCCCCTCAGTGGAGAGTGCAGACCCCCCTCCATCAGTGCAGACCTTCCTCATTGCAGACCCCCTCCTCAGTGCAGACCCACCTCCATCAGTGCAGACCCCCCTCCATCAGTGCAGACACCCCTCATTTCAGACCCCCTTTCCATCAGTGCAGACTCCCTCAGTGCAGACCCCCCCTCCATCAGTGCAGACCCTCCTCATTGCAGACACCCCTTCCATCAGTGCAGACCAGTGTTGCCAACCTACTAGATTTAAATTTACTGACACAACACCCAAAACTTACTGGCACAGCCTTGTTTTTACTGACATTTCCAAAAGTTACAAAATTACAGTTTTAGGTGCAAATTAGAGTATTTAGGCTACAAACAAATACAATATGCAATCAGCAATATGATTTAAGGTAGATAATAAGGCATAAAACATATTTCTTATTTTATTTATTTTTGATATAGTAAGTAGCTCAGGGACCGGCCTCAGGAGGGCAAGAAATTAGAATAGGCGTCACAAACACATAAAATTGACTCTCACGGTGACACTGACAGCAGTGTGCAGCAGCACAGATGATAATGACACCTCACCGACATGACATGTCCTCTCCTGAGTCACAGTGACAGTCTCTCCCCAAGCCCAGTGGTCCTTTCAGTCCACTCCAGTCTAAACAGCACTGACGGCCCTAGGCACCAACATGCCTTGCTCCCATTTCGCAGACCCGCACATGAGGCTCTGGCTGCTCTGCTTGGCTCCATTGCACCATGACATCACACGACATGCTCAGGCACCGCCTCCTCCAGAGTTGCCCGATCACACTGTAGCAGGCACTCGGATGGTCCCAGCCGGCTCTGGACCAAGCCGAGCGTCACATACATGTTTTTTACTGGCAACATTTTACTTTTACTGGCATTTACTGGCAGGAGAAAATTGCCTGTTTTTACTGGCGGTTGGCAACACTGCTGCAGACCCACCTCCATCAGTGCAGACCCCCTCAGTGCAAAGTGAAGACCCCCCCTCCATCAATGCAGACCCTCCTCAATGCAGACCCCCTTCCATCAGTGCACACCCCCTCAATGCAGACCCCCCTAGTACATTAAAATTTACAGACCTCAGAACAGTGCGGGATACAGCAGTGTGTCCCTTGGACTCCCTCTCACACAGCGAAGCGAACCAAAGCCGCCTCCCCCTCCTGTAGATGTAAACAGAGAGGAGGGGGAGGCGGCTTCGGTCCGCTCCACTGTGTGAGTCTGCCGACGAGACACAGATCAGTGTAGGGGTGAGGACCGTTCTGCATTAGCGGTGCCGCTGCTCACAGGTGTCACACCTCTGGCAGGTGTCACCTGGTACGGTCCGCACCCCCTGCCCCCCCTAGCGACGCCACTGAATAGGGGTCTGCTATGGATTTTAACTGCTTCAATATCGGACACTTTCACCCCCTTCCTGTCCAGGCCAGTTTTCAGTGCTGTCACTCTTTGCGCGGTCATGCAACGCCGTACCCAAATTACATTTTTATTATTTTTTCACACAAATAGAGCTTTCTTTCGGTGATATTTAATCACCACTGTTTTTTTTTATTTTTTGCAGAGGCAAAAAGCATCTTTTTCTTGTTTTTTTTGTTATGATATTTTGAAAATAAATTTTTCTTCATAAATTTATGTCAAAATGTACTCTGCTACATTTCTTTGGTGAAAATAACCCAAATCAGTGGATAATATTTAGTCTGTAGGAAAGTTATAGAGTCCACAAACTATGGGATATATCTGAATTTCGATCAATCCTGATGTGCTGATGGATTATCTCATTCCTTGAGGCTCTAAAATGCCAGGACAGTACAAATACTCACCAAATGACCACTTTTTGGAAAGTAGCCAGTTCAAAGTATTTACAGTTATGTGAAAAAGTATTTTCCCCCTTCCTGATTTTTTGCAGTTGCAGTTTTTAAATTATTTCATTTATTAAGGGAAAAAAGCTGTTCAAACCTGCCTGGCCCTATGTGAAAAACAGAAAATTGTATCATACTTACCAGTAATTTTCCTTTCCTGGTGCCTATCCATGGCAGCATACCTGTGATAGAGCTCCGCCTTGACTCCTCCTTCAGGACTAGTGAATAGCATAAATTAAAGGCATAGACCCTCCCCCAACATTCTCTGTAATATAGAATACCGAGGGTGGGAGCGTATGCTGCCATGGATAGGCACCAGGAAAGGAAAATTACTGGTAAGTATGATACAATTTTCCGTTTTCCTGGTGCCTCCATGGCAGCATACCTGTGATAAATAACTAGCTGACATGGGTGGGATAATTGCTTAACAATAAATGTTTAATTAGAAGACGACATAGCAGCCTGAACTGCCCTCCTTCCAAACTCAACAGTCGTGAGCGCTCCTTGATCAATATGGTAGTGTCTGAGGAACGTATGGTGAGAAGACCAGGTGGCGGCCCTGCACACTGTCTCCAACGAAACATTAGCCCTTGCTGCCCAGGAAGCTGAGACTGCCCTTGTAGAATGAGAATTCACTCGGGATGGAGGCTCCATATTCTTCACCCTGTAGGCCTTCTGGATTAACTTTACAACCCAAGATGCCAGAGTTCTGATGGAAGCTTCTTTGTCCCTGTATTTACCGAACGGTACGATGAAAAGTCTCTCACAATTTCTGAAGGGGCCGGTGGCTTCTAGGTTAAGGTGACCAGATTTTAAAAATTAAATCCGGGGACATATTTTTTTTTTTTTACTAGTAATGGCGGCAATCAGCGACTCTCTGCCTGTCGCCGCCCGCCTCACAGCTTGTCAAGTTTTACTCTTCGGGCCCGGCTACTATTGGGTGGGGAGCAGAGGAAGATCATTCCGCCAGGGAAGGCAGGGAGATAAGCGGGCAGGCGGCTGACCGGGACTTGAGCCAAGGCAGAAGAACATGCGAGCGGAGCTGAATTGGGCATCCGGACAAGCACATGATCATCAGAAAGGGGCACAGATAATGGAAAAAAATACACCCCCTAAGCTAGTCAGTGCGGCGGAGCGGGGGTGTGTAATTTATCTTTTTTTTTTTTTTATTCTGCACTGACTGTCTTTGAAATTGCCCCAGCCCTTGTTCAAATCCAATCTGGGGACAAAACCAGGAACAGACTTGGTCCGGGGACAGTGTCCTCAATCCGGGGACAGTCCCCTGAAACCGGGGATGTCTGGTCACCCTATTCTAGGTAGGCCCTGAGCACTCTGGATACATCCAGTTCGTGACAAGACTCTGAATCCGTGTCTGTAAACACTTGTAGTGCCCAGGGTTCCAACAGGTGGCTTGGAGTAGCAACCTTTGGTGTGAACCCCCGAAGGAGACGAAGTTCCACTCTGTCTGGGAAGAAGGAGATGTGGTCGTCACCTATCCCTAAAGAGTGAAGTTCCGAGATTCTTCTGCCAGATGTAATGGCTAGCAGGAAAGCCGTCTTTAGTGTCAGGTTCCATATTGTTACTTGTTCCACTGGAGCAAAGGGATGGTCAGATAGAACTTCCAGGACTAGGGACAGATCCCACTTAGGAAATGATCGTCTGACAGGAGGGCAAATCTTCAATATACCTCTGAGGAAAGTGACTACTGAAGGATCCTCCGCCCATCTCTTATTTGTTGCAGCAGAGATTGCTGCTACCTGCACTTTGAGAGAGTTCAGACCAAGTCCCAGATCAAGTCCTGTCTGTAGGAATCCTAGAACATGAGATGTAGAAGGAAGAATTGGATCAAATCCATTTCCGGAAACAAATGACAAGAACTTGCCCCATATTTTTGAATATATGGCATTAGTTGCTGGCTTCCTAGCTTTTAGAAGGGTTGATATGACTCCTGGAGAACACCCTAGGGACTCGAACCTTCGCCTCTCAACCTCCAGATTCGAAGATTCAACTTCTGAGGGTTTGGATGAACTAGACTGCCCTGCGACAGAAGTTGAGGGAAAGGAGGGATCTAGATTGGAGAGCCCACACTGAGGCCCAATACGGAAGTACAGCCACCACCTGGACTGGCTCCCTGAGGAGCCTCAGGAGGATTTTGAATATTAATGGCCTGGGAGGAAAGGCATATGCCGTGGTGAACCTCCAGGGACATGACAGGGCATCCACTGCCTCGGCTTGTGGATGCAGCAGCCGAGAGAAGAACCTTTCCAGCTTGGCGTTCTTCAGGTAGGTGAACAGATCTACCTGAGGGGGATCCCATATGTTGGCAATCTGAAGGAAGACATGGGGGTCGAGAGCCCACTCGTTGTTGTCCAGGAAGTTTCTGGATAACGTGTCTGCTTCCGTGTTCAACCTGCCTGGCAGATACATCGCTCTGAGGTCCAGGAGGTTCTGCTCCGCCCAGAGCATGATCGGCTCTACCTCCTTGAGGAGTGACCTGCTGCGAGTGCCTCCCTGCTTCTGCAGATAAGCGACAGCTGCCCTGTTGTCTAGGCGTAGGAGTATTCTCTGGCCTCTGATTTGGGGTGCCAAAGAGGTCAGTGCCAAGAAGGCTGCCCTCATCTCCAAGATGTTTGATACCACTCTGTGGGTGGTGCATGACTATCTCCCCTGTATTCTGGTTTGCCCACAATGGGCTCCCCAGCCCTGTCTGCTTGCATCAGACGTAATTGTGATCCAATGAAGGGAGCCCAGGTGATGAGGCTTGGAGAGGTTTTCTGGAACTGTCCACCAGTGAAGGCTCCTGCGCATTTTTCCCGTCAGCAGGATCGTCTGAGATAGTTGTTGTTTCTTCCACTGCGCCAAGAAACCAGTCTGGAAATACCTCAAGTGCCAATGTGCCCAAGGAACAATGGATATACAGGAAGACATTGTGCCAATGAGGCTCAGGCATTGTGAAGCCGTCAGATACGGGCTGCGGAAGACTTTGATCATTCTCTGGATGACAATCCTTGCCTTCGGCGGTAGTAATGACACTGTCCCCTCCTGAGTGTCGAACATTGCGCGTAGATTGTCTGCTGTGTTGGCGTTAGTTGACTCTTGTCAGAATTCACCAGCCACCCTAGCTCTTTTTAGGGACTGTAGAAGAATGTCCCGGTGACATACCAACTGATCCGGATTGCTTGCTAGGAGTAGGATGTCATCCAAGTAGTGGTATATCCTCAAGCCCCTCTCCCGCAGGGGAACCAAAGCAGATATTAGTATCTTGGTGAACACCCTGGTGGGAGAGGTGCACAGACCGAAAGGCAGGGCTTGAAACTGTAGGTGGGTCCATCCTACTGCAAATCTCAGGTATTTTTGAAATGCAGGTAGAATTGGAACATGTAGGTACGCATCCTGCAGATCGACCAAAATCATCCAATCTGATGGCTGGACTGTCTGAATAATCGTCTGCAGGGACTCCATTTTGAAGCTTTCGGGGCGGATATACCGGTTGAGCCTCTTTAGGTCTATCACAGGCCTCCACCCACCTGTCCTCTTTGGGACCAGAATAAGGGTGGAGTAAAAGCTGCGAATCGCTCTGCCAAGGGAACCGGACCAGCCGCCCCCTGAAGCTGGAGTGACGTTAGGAAGTTTTTCAGAGCTTGAGCCTTCAGTGGAGAGGATGGAATCTCTGTTCCTTTGAAAGAGTTCCGAGGTGGGGGGTGAGAAAAATTCCAAAAGTGCCCCCATTGAATTGTTGACAGAACCCAGGGGTCGTGGCAGTGGGTGGCCCAGACTGGGGTAAAAAACTTTAGCCTGGCTCCCACCGGGAGTGCCTGGGCTACTCTGGCGTAAAAAAAAAAGACTGCTTCTGCTCCTGTGGAGCCGGAAGGGCTTTCATCTTCCTGTTCAAAAAGGATCCCTGAGTACCTTTCCAAGGTCTTTTGTTGTCTCTGGGCTGTCTCGACTGCCTAAAATCCATTGGTTTGACTGGCGGAACCTAGAGGAACCGCCTCTGAATCTTCGCATACTTCTGTCCTGTGGAAGCATAACAGACTTCCCTCCTGACAGCCTGGAGATAGCTTTATCCATTTTGTCTCCGAATAGTGCTTTCCCATCAAACGGGATTTTGCACCAATTTTTTATTTTTTTTGGAGGATAAGTCAGCCATCCAGGGTTTCAGCCACAAGGCCCTCTTCGCCATCACTGACTGCAACATGGATCTTGCCGAGCACCTGATCGTGTCAATGGCCGCTACGCAGACAAAGTCTGCCGACAATCTAAGCTCTTCTAAGGCCTTAATTATATCCTCCATGGGGACATCCTGACGCAAAGCCGTCTCAATATTATCTGTCCAAGATCTTATGGCATTTGACACTGATGTGAGGGCAATAGCTGGCTTACATGCTGCTTCCGCGGCTAAGTAGCTCCTCTTCAGCTCCAGGTCGATTCGCCTGTCTAAAGGGTCTTTGAAGGAAGCGGAATCCTGCATTGGCAAAGTTATCTTTTTTGCGACTCGCACCACCGACACGTCTACCACTGGCATGGAGTTTGGTGACTGCGTTCCCGACTCTGGTAAGGGGTATATAGTTTATTGAACCATTCCTTCTGAATTACTTGACTAATGTCGCCCATCTGAGGAATGGGAAGTAGCTTGTAGACTCTTGGGGAGGCTATTCTGCGTCTTTCTAGGCAATTGCAGTTTTGACTGCCTGGATGAATGGCTTTACCAAGGAGAGACTGAAGCCAGAAGGTTCGGACTCTTCTCAAGAGTCCCCTGAAGAGTCTTCAGGTGGTGAATCTCTAGCTGGTCGGCCTGACGGCGGCAGAGGTGTACTGACTGCTGATGGACCAGGGAGATTAGATTCTATATCCTGAACCTGGGATATCTGCTGAAGTGGTTGAGCGGGGACCGAAGTCAAAAGCTCATAGAAGGAGTCCTTCATTGTTCGCTTGAGCAGATCTACAGCGTGCTGATTTTCTAGCTCACGGTTGGACGCATAGTCCGTAAAACCGTCCTTACAGACCACTCTGTCTGGTAGCGGTGTAGCCCCACATGTCCAGCATTTCTCTTGCTATAGGTCCTAGGAGAGGGGGACCGATCATGTCCTCTGGATCTTGACCTCTCTGATCTATGAAGTGAAGAATGGGACCTACGCCCAATCATTTGAAGGCGCCTAACAAGCAAAGGAAAGGGGAGGGGAGGGGAAGAGAGGAAAAGAAAGGGGAAAAACACAAATGCCTGTAATAAAAAATGGAAACCACCAGCCTGGGAAGATGGAGCTGATCCTTTTGCGACTTCCACTGCATTCATCATGGATGTGATAGCAGACTGCGTTCCTGTGAGGAAACTCTGCTAAATGACCGCAACAGATCCACAGAGGGGTTCCCAGTCTTATCAGCGCTGTGAGCGGCCCAAGAACAGGGACTGCGAAAGGGGAAAGGCTAAACCCGGCGGACGCTGCCGACTGCAGAGGTATGGACATACTGCTACTCTTCACCAGCACAAGAAGGTATGAGGAAAAAAAGGAGAATGTTGGGGGAGGGACTATGCCTTTAATTTATGCTATTCACTAGTCCTGAAGGAGGAGTCGAGGCGGAGCTCTATCACAGGTATGCTGCCATGGAGGCACCAGGAAAAGTAATTACCCCCTCCCATGCTGAATCATGAATGAACTGTGATTAACCATATTTTTTTGGAAAGCTGAGTTAAATATCACCTGGAGGTCATATAAGAACCCAGAACAACATCTAAAGAACTGCAGGCCTCACTTGCCTCAGGTAAGATCAGTGTTCATGATTCAACAATAAGAAAGAGACTGGGCAAAAATGACGTCCATGGGAGATTTCCAAGGCCAAAGCCACTGCTGACCAAAAAGAACACAAAGGTTAATCTCACATTTACCCCAAAAAAAATCTTGATTATCCCCAAGACTTTTAGGCAAATATTCTGTGGACTGATGAGACAAAAATTTTACATTTTGGAAGGTGTGCGTTCCGTTACATCTGGCATAAAACTACTACAGCATTTCATAACAAGAACATCACACCAACACTCAGACATGGTGGTGTAGCGTGATGGTCTGGGGCTGCTTTGCAGCTTCAGGACCTAAACAACTTACCATACTTGATGGAACCATGAATTTTGATCTCTACCAGAAAATCCTCAAGGAGAATGTCCGGCCATCAGTTCCATACTTGCCAACTGTCCCGAATTTCCCGGGACATTTTTTTTTCCAGATATTTCGCCGGCGGAGACCATGTCGCCATTTTCAAGAAGACCAGAAGAAGTAGGCTGGCCGGATGGCTACAATAGAAATTGAGCTGAGGCGCCGCCCACCCCCGCCCTGCTCCGCTCCGCTGCCAGTCTCTGTGTCCTGTTATGGAAAGGGGCAGGGGATGATCAGCGCCGCAGCTCAACTGTAACCACGCGACCGGCTCTGCCTCTATTTTGTTCCCCCTCCGCTTCTCTTCTGTAAGGAAGGGCTCTGCTGGGGACACTTGATGTAAGGAGGGACTCGGCTGGGGACACTTGATGTAAGGAGGGGCTCTGCTGGGGACACCTGATGTAAGGAGGGACTTTGCTGGGGACACCTGATGTAAGGAGGGGCTCCGCTGGGGACACCTGATGTAAGGAGGGGCTCCACTGGGGACACTTGATGTAAGGAGGGGCTCCGCTGGGGACACTTGATGTAAGGAGGGGCTCCGCTGGGGACACCTGATGGCAGGCAACGTGACAAGTGACACGATCAGAGCTCCCACTGATTCTACATTATGGTGAGCTGAACGATTTCATTTTATATTACAATGTAATAATAGAAATAATGCACTTCAGTCATCCTGACACCATAACAACCATGGTCCTGGGATGATTGAAGCGCTAACACCAGGTGTTTGAAGTATCTTTATTTGCTGATTATTACATTTTCTGGAATATACATATTTCTATTGTGGTGTAGGATCTGGGCCTGCTGTCCCTCCATCCCTCTTTCTTTCCTTCCTTCTCTCTCTTTCTCTCTTTGTTTCTCCCTCCATCCCTCGTTCATCTCAGACTCTAACCACACCTCTTTAAGTCACGCCCCCTTTAAGCCACGCCCAATATTTAGCTTAAACCACGCTCATTTTTCACTGCGGCACCTACAAATGAATGACCCGCCCCCTAATTATAGTATTAATATTTTACAATGTTGGCAACTATGCAGTTCATGACCTCAAGCTTAAGTGCACTTGGGTTATGCAGCAGGACAATGATCTGAAGCACAACAGCAAGTCCACCTCCAAATGCTTCAAACAAAGTAAAATTTAGGTTTTGGAGTGGCCTAGTCAAAGCCCGGACTTGAGATGCTGTATCATGACCTTACACAGACTGTTCATGCTGGAAAACCCTCCAATGTGGCTGAATTAAAACAATTCTGCAAAGAAGAGTGGGCCAAAATTGCTCCACAGCAATGTGAAAGACTCATTGCCAGTTATCGCAAATGCTTGATTGCAGTTGTTGCCGCCAAGGGTGGCACAACCAGTTATTAGGTTTAGGGGGCAATTACTTTTTCATACGACTGTAGTGTAGCAAGGTCCCAGGCCTCCTTTGATCTAATGAGAACCTCCAGGGCCAGGGATAGCTGACATCCTTCTGTATATAGTAGGTTGTGAGGCATGGTGGGTGCAGAATAGTTAAAGTTATTGGGTGCCAGACACTTCTTGAATGCAAAAGAAAGTTTCTTTCACTTAACAAACTTTTGGGGGAGAGAGGGATAGGGCCAGGACACCCTTAGGTAGTTGTAAGTTCAATTGGTGGACTCAGGGACTTCGATAGGAGAACAGCCATGCAGGGAAAGGCATCCAGCAAGACACTACATCTGCATGTGCAGGGATGCTGTCTCCTATGGCAACAGTCTTTAACAGTTCCTAACACAAAGCATAACAGTCCTTTCACCTTCACTACAACTTCTCCTTGTAGTTCTTCAGCCCACTGACCTCCCAGTCCCTCACTAAACTCTCTGATTCACTGTCACTGAATCCCTTGAGCTCCTCCAATCCTCACGGTAGTATCTTCCTCAAGCGTCACCCCGCTTCTCTGCTGGGCCCCTAGCTTTGCACTCCAGATACTTCTCAAGCTTCACCCCTGCTGGCCTGCTCGGTCCCTGGCTTGACACACAAGGCTGCTCTGCAAGTGTCACCTCCACTGGCTGGGTCCCTGGCTTGATACCCACTAAAGTTTCCCGATTCTTCACCGTCCCCACTTGGTGAGAATGCTGCTTCGGTACTTTCTTCAGTTACTCACTGTTGTCCCCAGTAATTAGGGATGAGCTCGGTGTTCGAGTCGAACATAGGTTCGACTCGAACATCGGCTGTTCGCAGCGTTCGGCGAACACCGAACGATTTGAGCCGTTCGCGCCAAATTCGAGTGACGCGAACGGCCCACAATACACTGCGCCATCGCAGTGTAATCCCGGCGCTGTGATTGGCCAAGCATGCACTGTGACCCTGCATGCTTGGCCAATCACAGCGCCGGCAGCGGGGAGAGCAATGATTGGCCACAGGCAGGATGCCTGTGGCCAATTATAGCTATGGGGGTTAAGTACACGCCCCACACTATAAAAGGCCGCCAGAGCGGCGGCCTCGTGTAGTGTGTTCCGGAGCAGGGAAAGTGAAGGATAGGCAGGGACAGTGTCAAATCTTGTCAAATCTATTCTTTGCTAAACCTTGTGTGTAGGGACAGAGAAGGATAGGCAGGGACAGTGTCAGTGTCATATTCTTTGCAAAAACCTTGTGTGTAGGGAGAGAGAAGGATAGGCAGGGAGAGTGTCAGTGTCATATACTTTGATAAACCTTGTGTGCAGGGAGAGAGAAGGATAGGCAGGGGACAGTGTCAGTGTCATATTCTTTGCTAAACCTTGTGTGCAGGGAGAGAGAAGGATAGGCAGGGACAGTGTCAGTGTCATATACTTTGATAAACCTTGTGTGTAGGGAGAGAGAAGGATAGACAGGGAGAGTGTCAGTGTCATATTCTTTGCTAAACCTTGTGTGCAGGGAGAGAGAAGGATAGGCAGGGACAGTGTCAGTGTCATATACTTTGATAAACCTTTTGTGGAAGGAGAGAGAAGGATAGGCAGGGGACAGTGTCAGTGTCATTGTTGCTAAGCCTCCTGCACATTATACACCTGAAGTTAGCCTGCATTGCTGCTTTTTCCTGGTGTGTTACACCAACAGGATTTTGCGGCACTTACAGCGGGCGGAGTGTGCCTCCTGACCAGGGCCAGCCCAAGACATTGTGCTGCCTGGGCCCAGGATCAAAATGCTGCCCCCCTCCTCCCTACCGCCCCCCTCCCCCAAAAAAAATAATAATAATAATCACGCCCACCAAAAGGCCCCCACATTTATTATTTTATATTATGACAATAAAAAACAAAATTACATTTATTAGGAAGTCAGATTTCCACGTAATAGTGGTGGTGGGGTTCAGACAGAGGCAGCGGCGGTTGTGGTGAGGGGGGAGGGGAGGGTAGACACAGGCAGGGGTGGTAGAGGAGATTAGACACAGGCAGGGGGGGTAGGGGGATTAGACACAGGCAGGGGTGGTAGGGGGGATTAGACACAGGCAGGGGTGGTAGGGGGGATTAGACACAGGCAGGGGTGGTAGGGGGGTTAGACACAGGCAGGGGGGTTAGACACAGGCAGGGGTGGTTAGAAACAGGCAGGGGTGGTAGGGGGGATTAGACACAGGCAGGGGTGGTAGGGGGGTTAGACACAGGCAGGGGGGTTAGACACAGGCAGGGGTGGTAGGGGAGGTTAGAAACAGGCAGGGGTGGTAGGGGGGATTAGACACAGGCAGGGGTGGTAGGGGGGTTAGACACAGGCAGGGGTGGTAGGGGGGATTAGACACAGGCAGGGGTGGTAGGGGGGTTAGACACAGGCAGGGGGGTTAGACACAGGCAGGGGTGGTAGGGGAGGTTATAAACAGGCAGGGGTGGTGGAGATGGGATTAGTGACACTTACTTTCTCTCAGTGTCAGCCGCGCCTATAGCGATCCCTCTTCCATCATGGGGTCTTTGCTCAGCCGAAAGCTCCTCCCCCTTTACGCTGTTGTTCGTCAGCTGACTTTCTCGTCAGCAGCATGGGGGGGGGGAGCCGTGGAGAGGATGGGCGGGCGGCCAGCTGTGCGGTTATGGCAGCGAATGGTCTGCCAATACTTCTAATAGCAGCGGCGCTGGGCCATCCACATAGTGGGATGAAGAGCGGAGCGGGTGGGCGTAGCGGAGCCTGATTGGGCGGGATTACTGTATTTATGGGCGTCAATGTGCCGCCCCTCAGAACCTGCCGCCTGGGACAATGGTCCCATCGGGTCCCATGGTAGGGCCGGCCCTGCTCCTCACCATATTACACCTTAATTTAGCCTGTATTGCTGCTTTTTCCTGGTGTGTTACACCAACAGGATTTTGCGGCACTTACAGTGGGCGGAGTGTGCCTCCTGACCATATTACACCTGACCTTAGCCTGTATTGCTGCTTTTTCCTGGTGTGTTACACCAACAGGATTTTGCGGCACTTACAGCGGGCGGAGTGTGCCTCCTGACCATATTACACCTTAACTTAGCCTGTATTGCTGCTTTTTCCTGGTGTGTTACACCAACAGGATTTTGCGGCACTTACAGCGGGCGGAGTGTGCCTCCTGACCATATTACACCTGAACTTAGCCTGTATTGCTGCTTTTTCCTGGTGTGTTACACCAACAGGATTTTGCGGCACTTACAGCGGGCGGAGTGGGCCTCCAGGGAGGCCCGAAATGAAGAGACAAAAAAGAATATAATGAAGGGCCGTGCATGACGAGGTGGAGAGTACAGACAGGACGGGGTTAACATTTGGTGAAGAAGTGAGTGGGTGGAGGCAGAGGTGAATTTTAATGTGAGGGGAGGGGCACTTTAAATAGCTGGAGGCGGGTGCACTCGGCATCATTTTGTGTGGGGACAGAAAGGAGAGGAAGTTTTTTCACTTCTCTCCTTAGACAAAATGGCGGACGTGGCTTTGATCCTCGCTCGGTTGCGGGCGGCTGCGGCGACGAAGGGGCCAGACTGTCTGGGAGACCAGGTTGGTGCCCTCATTCAGGGCCATCATAACAGGACGTCTGTTTGGGACCCGATTTGGCCTGGGGCCTCAGCAGACGCCCCCCCCCCAAAAAAATTTGCCACACCAGGAGCCCACAGGCTGACTCGTCGGCCCACCCCTGGAAAAGCGTGCGCCTGCTTCAGCCGTGGGGTGAGCTGGACGGTACACGCGGCAACGGCAGGGGGCGGGGCTACGGACTGTAATGGCACCC
Organism: Rana muscosa; assembly: GCA_029206835.1. Taxonomy (NCBI): domain Eukaryota; kingdom Metazoa; phylum Chordata; class Amphibia; order Anura; family Ranidae; genus Rana; species Rana muscosa. The sequence continues at coordinate 348,084,686 of CM055118.1, read as the reverse complement.
GTGCTTCGCCCTCGCGGCGGAGGACCTCAGAAAGTGGGACCCCCCCCTTCTGTGCAGGCGGCAGGGAAGGGGAGGTTCAGCGGGGGAGAAGCGGTGCCACGTCCGCAGGGCCTTTACCAGACGAGGCTGGCGGTATCGGGTGAAGCAGTGGGCTGAGGGACGTGCAGAACAGCAGTGATCAGGTGTCGCGGCCTACCCGGGGCTCGTCAAGAGGGCGCATGCGCTGCAGGGAGGTGGTGGTGGATCCCCAGGAGGGGACTTCAATTCGGCGCCAAGGGGAGTCGCGGCCTCCAGGTAAGTTTCGCCTGGGGGGCTCATCACGCCATGCTTCCAGCCTGGGAGCGGAGGTCGGAAGGGGAGCTGTTCGGATCGGTAGAGGAGGATCGCAGAGAGGTCGCAGCACCAGGGGAGGCGAGATCTGCGGCTGTGGGGGGGGGACGTGCCCTGTCAGCCCGGTAAGTCTACCACTATCATTTCTCCTGTTGATTTGACGAATGCACTGTGTGAGTTGTTGGGTGTGGGGTTGGGGGGCGTTGCCAACGGTGTGGGGGCCACGCCGGGGGTCAGGGATGCTGTGGCGGGGGTGGCGGGCAACCAGCCTGCCTCTCCAGGGGCAGGGGCCCTATTGCTGATTGAGGGATTTGGTGCAGCGATGTTCGTGGGTGAAGGGGGTCCCCCGCAGGTGGCGCTGTGGGTAGGCGGGCAGGTAAAGGGGTCGGTTAAGGTGGTGGCACCCGTGTTCACTACGGGGCCCGTGACGGAACATTGTTGGAGGTGATCAGGTGAGTATGGCCGTGGGGGTGAACGCAGGGGATCCTGCTGTGGTGGCCATAGCGGTTATAGTACGTATCGCCGATGCCGCTAAGTGTGAGGTTTGCGTTTGCTTTGAAGGGCCCCTTGGGGGGCTCACCTGACCAGGGGGTGAGAGACAAAATTGGAAAGGTGAGTATGTCGAGATTTTCTTATTACTGCCCCTAGAAAAAATTTATTTGGAAAAAGGTAAGCCGGACGATTCCGGAAAGGAAGATGAGGGGATGAGGAGGTGTTGATTGGTCCCAAGGAGGTTTGGCAAGAGGCTGCAGCCATTCGCCAGCTTGGCCGGCGTGTTAGGTGAGTAAACCCGGGAACATTGATCGGCACTGTGCTGTTATATGGATGCGCTGGGAGAGGCCTAGGGGGTTATGTTGGGACTGCTTTACTGCGTTATTACGAACAGTCGGCAGCGGGGGGCAGTTCGTCAGACGCTTTGTTGGGTGCATAAGGATATCAGCCTTTGGCTGCGTTTGATGTCCTCGGCTGGGACACCAAGACAATTTTCAAAGGGGTCGGTCGGGGGGGACAAATGACTCTGTACCACTGAACGAAAAACATGGTGGGGGTGTACTGTCAGTTTAACAAGGAATCTGGCAAGTTGGGTGGGGTCCTGTCGTTTTAACAGGAATGCTGGATGCGGGGGGACGCACCCCTTGTCTCGGTGCTTCAAAGACGGAAAGCGTCCCCGGGATTTTGCTTCAAGAAGGATGACACCGGTGCAGGAGGTAAGGATGCGTTTTTTTTCTAAGTAGATATTTGGTTAGGGCGTCGGCAGAGTTGCTGAGAGCGGGTTTCTAGGAAGGTTTTTTAAAAGTGCGTTCGCTCAAGTGGTCGTGCCGCCCTTGGCGCAAATTTTGGGGTCCTCACTGGTTAGTCCGGGGGTGGTTTCAGAAAATATTGGCAAAAAAGGTGGCTTTAGATCGTATGGGGGGGCCATTTCGGGAGAGCCCAATCGTGTATCTGGTGGTGTCACCGATGGGGGTGGTGGTTAAGAAGGAATCGATCAAGCTTCTGCTTATTCACTATCTCTTGTTCTCAAACAGGGGGTCAGTTAATTCCTTGATAGGTCATGAAGTGGGCACAGTGGGGGGCACTCATGCAAAGGCGGACGTTGAGTCGGCATTCCGGCGGCTGCCGTTTCATCCGGACAGTTTTGGCGGTTGGGGTGCTGCTGGGGGGGAATTTTATGTGAATCTGTGTCTGCCCATGGTATGCTCCTTCTCAGGCGCCATGTCTGACAATTTAGCTTCCTTTTGTTAAAGGGTGGTCCGTGACGGGTCAGGCGATCCAATTCCTGGGAAATTGTTCCCATGGGTGGGTTTTTTGTTAAAGGATGGTCGGCTGCGGCAGTGGGGGTGCGGGCCAATACACATTTTATTTGACTCTATGAGGAGCTTAGGGATGTTTTGAAGGTGGGGCACACGTTCTTGGAAACTTACAACGGGCAATGGGGGTGGAAGTGAGACCCGGTTACCAATTTTTGATTTAGGATGGGGCACTGATGTTGCAAAGTTCACTGGGTTTTTTGGGGCATTTGCCAGGGGTAATGGAGTGCAGAGGCATGGACTAAGTCTTTGGGGGAAGAGGGGCTCAGTCATCACCTGGTATTGCTGGACCTGTTTCCGGCGGTATTGGCTACAGAACTGTGGGAGGCAATGAGTAAGGACATGAAGTTTAGATTGCACGGTGACGATTTGGGGGTGGTGCAAGTCATCGACTGGAGTGCTTACAAGTGAACGTTTTCTCTATGCTAGGCGTATCCCGGGGTTAGACTACACTTTAGCTGTTTCACTGTCCCCGTTTTCCGGATTGGGAAGTAAGGAAGTGGGTCGACATGGGTGGCATATACAAATAATCTGGAGGGAATGGGCTGCATTCAGACGGCTAGCGGATGCTTAGCGGGATGTGTCTGAGACGGAGTTGCTGGTAGTTTACTTAGTAACTCGGTGCATGGAGGCAAGGGGTTCGGTGGCAGGGATCGAGAAGAAGCGGGCAGGCTTGGCGTTTTCTATTCGAACTCCAGGGCATGCAGATTTCACTACGGTTTTCTGGGTAAGGGAGGCGGTAAAGGGGTGTCAAAAGGATCACCCTCATAGGAATGCAGGAAGGCCTGTTTTCTGTTTCTCTTTCACAAGTGATTTGCGGGGCATTGGCCGGGGTGTGTTCATCTGTTAAGGGGTTAAGTTGTTCTATACAGCGTTTTTTGTTGCATTTAGGGTGGGGGAGTTTGTGGGCCTGTCAAAAACAGAGGACGGAGGGGTTACTGGTACAGGACGTGGAGTTATCGGGCGGAAGGGTGAGTTTGCGGTTCAGAAGGTTACAGATGGATCAAATGGGCCACCCTCCCTGTGTGAGGGGTGATGGTACAGCTATCTTCATTGCCCGGGGATCAGGACTGTTCAGTGAGGGTGGTGTAAGAAGTTCTGGAAGTTAGGACGGCCGGGGGGTGCGCTTTTTTGGTGCATGAGGATGGATCGTTTTCTAGTACATTTTTAATGCATGGCTGGGTTTCCGGAAAGGCCTGTGGGCGGTTGGGAACAACTGCAAGCATATCGCTTCACACTCCTTCCGCATCGGGGCAGCCACTGGGGCTGCCCGGGGCGGGTTGGATTTGGCGGCGGTAAAATGGATCGTGAGATGGGAGTCCAGGTGGTTTTGTTCTTAGGTACGCCCCCCATTTATTAGCGGATGTGAGTGGAAATATGTGGGAAGTGAAGGGGTGCGCAAGTGTGGTTATTGGCAATGATGGGGTAATTTTCTGGGGTTTTTGAATTGTGTTGTGGTATTTTCAGTTCAGATGGAGGTTCTACACGCCTCATCTGGACGGTAGGGCATTCATATGTCTTTTGGGGGAAAAAGGAGGGCAGATACATGACAGGCGGGCAGGCTGTTGGGGATACCCAGGATGGAGGCTTGCGTTGGGAGGAATAGGCTTCACGGGCATAGAGTGGAGTAGGGTGGTGCCAGGAGTGGATCGGTACGCCCGGTTGGATAGACAACTGGTCGTTTGGGTACTACATGTGGGGGGAGGATGACTTGGGGATCAGAGCCATTGGGGCTCTGTTCTCGGCCATAACGTCGGATTTCTTAGAGAGGTCTTCCTGGGGACGTTGGTAGTATAGTCCGACGTTATGAAGTACACCTCGTGGCGGAGGGCGAGATCAGTGGCGCAGATTAACAAGGCGGGAATCAAGTTTAACGAACTGGTGGTTAGGTTGGTTGCCAATAACGGGGGGCTGGTGGTAGGCACATGGAGTTGGAGGTTAATGTGGGCATGTATTTACGGAGGGATGGTGTGCATCTTTCTGACGTGGGATGGATTTGTGGGCATTGGGGAGTCAGGATGGGATCCAGTGTGCCCTGCGGGTGTGGAGGGGCCCTTAAGGGTAAGGGGTTACCCTTTGCAGGCTGTGGCGGTGTCTTTGGTCTTTGACGGTGGCAGAAAACAGATGGTATTAAAGTGGTGGGGGCTCATCGGTTGTATGTGCCCCTCTGGTGTATTCCAGTGGAATGGTGTCCGCTGGAGTATGGGTATGGTTGCACTGCGGGAAGGGGTTGTCTCCGAGCTGTTATACGGCTGGAGGCCTGGTATGGTTCAAAAATTTTGTACCGCAGTGTATTGGTGTAAAAAGGGGTTCAAAAGTTTTGGGGTACCGTCAGAGACCAACAGACTGGGAGTTATAATGGTAAAATTGTGTTAATAAAGTTATTGAAAATATATATTTTATATTGGAGTTCTTTACATGATATGGTTTTAATAAAAGGCTGTTGTGGCCATTTTATACTCCAACTCCGGTGTGGTCTAAATTACTATAGATTGGATAAGTTAAGATAGTGGTTAAGAGGGGTAAACTGGTAGGGGTAAGGTGTGGGGAGGTATCTCGAGTACACTGGTCATGACCATATTACACCTGAACTTAGCCTGTATTGCTGCTTTTTCCTGGTGTGTTACACCAACAGGATTTTGCGGCACTTACAGCGGGCGGAGTGTGCCTCCTGACCATATTACACCTTAACTTAGCCTGTATTGCTGCTTTTTCCTGGTGTGTTACACCAACAGGATTTTGCGGCACTTACAGCGGGCGGAGTGTGCCTCCTGACCATATTACACCTGAACTTAGCCTGTATTGCTGCTTTTTCCTGGTGTGTTACACCAACAGGATTTTGCGGCACTTACAGCGGGCGGAGTGTGCCTCCTGACCATATTACACCTTAACTTAGCCTGTATTGCTGCTTTTTCCTGGTGTGTTACACCAACAGGATTTTGCGGCACTTACAGCGGGCGGAGTGTGCCTCCTGACCATATTACACCTGAACTTAGCCTGTATTGCTGCTTTTTCCTGGTGTGTTACACCAACAGGATTTTGCGGCACTTACAGCGGGCGGAGTGTGCCTCCTGACCATATTACACCTGAACTTAGCCTGTATTGCTGCTTTTTCCTGGTGTGTTACACCAGCAGGATTTTGCGGCACTTACAGCGGGCGGGGTGTGCCTCCTGACCATATTACACCTGAACTTAGCCTGTATTGCTGCTTTTCCCATTTCCCTGCAGGCCATTAGAATGTCTGGAAGGCAAACAAGGAGACGCAGACAGTCAGGAGCCAATAAAAGAGGGCAAGCAGGCTCTGTGTCTAGAGACAACAGTGCAGGTCGTGGACCCGGTGCATCGCCATCAGCACGTGGCCATGGGACACGCTTGGCCTTCTTTTCGGCAGCTGGACGTGTTGAGCCGCATCATGCCGAAGACTTGGTAGAGTGGATGACCAAGCCCTCCTCATCCTCTCTCACCCAGGCTCAGGGTACTGGCAAAGCAGCTGCCAAAGCGTCCTCTTCCCTGGTATTAATGTCATCATCAGTCACTCCTTCCCTAGACCAACCATGTCCTCCTGAGGAGTCCCCCGAACTGTTTGAGCACAGTGTTGGGTACATGCTACAGGAGGATGCCCAGCGTTTCGAAGGGTCTGATGATGATACCCAGCTAGAGGAAGGCAGTAGCGTGAGAGCAGAGAGAGGGGATGCTCAAGAAGGACACCAATCTGGCAGTCATGTTCCAGCAGCTGCAGCATACTGCCAGATTGGCTCCAGTGATGAGGAGGGAGGGGATGATGAGGTCACTGACTCCACATGGGTGCCTAATAGGAGGAGGAGGAGGAGGATGAGGAGGAGGCACATCTCCAACGAGGCAGGATGCCCTCGGTGGGCCAGCGTAAGGGCAGCACACCGACTGAATCACACCGCAGAGCTCCGCCTGTGCAGGGCGCTGCCTCTGCCCATTATTCAAAAAGTTCTTTGGTGTGGGCCTTTTTTGAGTCGAGTGCATCAGATCGCACAGCTGCTGTTTGCAACATATGTCTCAAGCGTATATCGCGTGGCCAAAACATCACCCGCTTGGGCACCACATGCTTGACCAGACATATGTTGACCTGCCATGCAGCTCGTTGGCAAGCCTACCTTAAAGAACCACACCAAAGAACAAAGCTGACCTCTTCTTGCACCGCATCAGCTGGGATCTCCAACCCCACTATACCTTCAGTCCTCTCTGAAACCTGCTCTGAGAGGAATGAAGGTGTAGAATTAGGTGTGTCACAGCCGAGTACTTGCGGGCACTCTGCTAGCAGTACACCGACGTCCGATTCTAGCAGGCAAATTTCCCTGCCCCAGCTGCTGGACTGTCGAAAGAAGTTCACTCCCAGCCATCCATATGCCCAGCGGTTGAATGCTAGCTTGGCTAAATTGCTAGCGCTTCAACTGCTGCCTTTTCAGTTGGTAGACTCGGCCCCCTTCCGTGAGTTTGTGCAATGTGCGGTTCCTCAGTGGCAGGTTCCCAAACGCCACTTTTTCTCACGGAAGGCGATTCCGGCTCTCTACCGGCATGTGGAAAGCAATGTCTTGGCCTCGCTGGACAGGGCGGTCAGCGGTAAGGTGGATATTACCGCTGACTCATGGTCCAGCAGGCATGGACAGGGACGTTACCTTTCTTTCACGGCCCATTGGGTCACTCTTTTGGCAGCTGGGAAGGATGCATGACTATCGTATAACAGATGTCCTTATTATACTACCCCTTATTTACTATCTTACTTATGACTAAGTAAACGAGACCACACCAGGAGTTGGAGAAATATATATATAGGCCGTAGCAGCCTTATTTATTAAAACGCTGTATAACTTTTTTTAACAGTAACCATAAACTCTGTCCTAAAGGACCCTCAGTAAATTACTGGTGTCGCTCTCTGCAGGAACCTCTATTAACATTTTGTCTATTATTGCACTGCGGTACTTCTCAAAATCCGCTAATAGGCCTCAAGCCGACATGCTGGCTCAGAGACAACCATGACCGCAGTGCACCATCCCAATGCTTCAAGCTAAACCTCCGTTAACTGTAAGCCCACCGTCAGGACCCATACCAACGACAGGTCCTGAACCCTTCTTTCCGAGGTATCATCCTTCCCCTGCAAAGAACAGACACCCGCCACAGCACCCGAATGTAAAAGCCTTTACAATTGGGTGCCCCTCCACACCCTGAGAGCCCTCTGTATACCATCCTGTAACCCTAATGCCCATAGGTCTATACCCACATCACTGAGGTGTACCCCATCACTCTGAAGGTACCGCCATGTCTCCAACTCCAGCTCAAAATGACGTTTCACCAACCCCCCATTCCTAATCATGAACCTGGCCACATCCCGATTAACTTTCCTCCGCGCCCTATTGATGCCTCCTATGGATCTAGCCGTCCGCCATGAAGTACGAGCCACCATGTCGGACCACACTATCACCATTTCCGGGAATGCCATACGAAGACGAAGAATATCAAATTTGATATCCTTCGTCACATCCAGCATAGATCTAACACCTAAGTCATTCCCACCTACGTGCAAAATTAAAACGTCAGGTGGGCGGTCCAGTCGCGCGTAACGATGCACTTCTGGAACCGTCCTACTCCATAACATTCGCGGAATTCCCAGCCAGCGAATCCGGGCCTCCTGCCTCGGAAACCCCAATTGCCGACCTTCCGGCCTTGCCTCAGCCCTCTTACCCCCCCTGTACACGTAAGAGTGCCCCAGTATCCAGACCAAGGCCGGCGCCACACCTGAAAGAGAGAAAAAACATGTATCCACCGTAACCACAGCCAAGCCTGTCAACGTAACCTCATTATTTTATTACCCCTTTTTTTTTTTTTTTTTTTTAAAACTCCAATCAGCCCCACTCCTACTCTCCTCATACTCTTACTCCTATTCTCCTCACACCCCTACCACTAAGTGAGGGCGAATGTAAGATCGAAATCTCCTCGATTCCCATCTCCCAATGCGCTTGACCGACTCACTATCCAACCCACTTCGAGCCGCTTCCGTAGCCGCCCCAATTCTGAACGAATGTGACGAAAATCCTTTCGCCTCTAAACCTAGGCACCCCAAACATTTTCGGAAAACCGATATGAACTGAAACCTGGACAACGGACACCCATCAGCATGTATCAGAAAGGACCCCACGTTCCCTGGGCGTACCGCCAGAAAACCCTGAACGGCCCCAACCGGACAAAGCGGTGAGCCCGGCAACGAAAAATTCTGAACTCTCTTGCCCCTCCCTTTTTGATCCGTTTTTGATCTACGTAACCACAAGGACACTCCGTCCTCCTGGCAACGCACTTCATCAGCCCCAATCCCCCCGTGCACTTTTTTAGACGAGCTAACCAGCTCGCCAATCCTGAACGCCCCAAAAAATGCCAAGGAAAATGCCACACGGAACAAGGCAGCCTCGTATTCCGAGGTGCAAACCTCCGGTAGCTTAGCCAACACCCCCCTCAGGACCCCAAAGGACACAGGGCGTCTGGTGTCTTTTAACGGCCTAACCCGCCTATAACCTTTGAGCGCTTGTCGAACCCAGAAGTCTTTCGTGAAATCAGGCAAACCTTGCCATTTAAACAAAAATGCCAACCCAGCAACCTTTTTATCCAGCGCGGATACCGACACCCCTGCTTCCATGCTCCTGGAGATAAAGTACAAGACTAGCAACCTCACCTCCGGACCATCAATATCCACTCCCGCCATTCTACCCAGATCCGCCCATTCCAACCAAACTTTCTGATATGCAGCCCACGTCGTCTCACTCACCGAATTGCTGATCCATCCGGCGACTAATCTAACGCAATCTTCCACAGCCAGTCTGGACAAGGTACCCCTCGTTGCTCCGCGTCCGGTGCCAACTCTCGGAACCTGTCCCACTGAAAGCGAGATAAAGCGTCAGCCACCACATTGTCCACTCCAGGAAGGTGAACAGCATACATGAAGATGTTTAACTGTAGGCATCTCAACACCAGCTGTTGTAGCAGGCGAACCACCGGCGGCGATGCCGCCGATGCTCTGTTAATCACCTGCACCACGCCCATGTTGTCGATGTGGAAACGCACCTTCCGATCCCGGAAAGCCTCGCCCCATAGTTCCACTGCCAGTACTACTGGAAATAGTTCCAGCAGCAACATATTCTTTATGAAGCCCGCCTCCACCCAACTCTGTGGCCACGAACCCGCACTCCATCGGCCTTGGAAAAAAGCCCCAAAGCCTGCTGAGCCCGCTGCGTCCGTGAACAGATCCATATCAAAGTTGCTGACCGGGCCCGACATCCATAGTGCCCTACCATTGAAGGACTCCAAGAATGTATGCCAGACCTGCAGATCAGACCTGTGGGAACGTACCAGCCTAACAAAATGTCTTGGCGACTGCACCCCAGCCGTACTTGCCGACAACCGTCGGCAAAACGCTCTCCCCATCGGCAAGATGCGACAGGCGAAATTCAGCTTCCCCAATAAAGATTGGAGCGTTCGCAGCTGTACCTTACGCAAACCCAACATCAGTTTAATTTCTTCTTTCAGAGCCGCAAGCTTATCTTCCGGTAAACAGCATTCCATGGCTTCAGAATCCAGCGTTATCCCCAAAAACGTAATGACCGTTCTTGGCCCCTTCGTCTTATCCGGCGCCAATGGGACGCCAAAACGATTCGCCATATGCTCCAGCGTTGCTAACAGAATCGCACAATCCCTGGATGAAGTCGGGCCCATGCAGAGGAAGTCATCCAGATAGTGTATGACCGAATTTACCCCTGCCACGTCCCTGACCACCCATTCCAGAAATGAGCTAAACTCCTCAAATAATGCACACGATATGGAACAGCCCATAGGCAGGCACTGGTCCACATAAAACTCCCCGTTCCAGTGACAACCCAATAATCGAAAACTATCCGGGTGAACCGGAAGAAGCCGAAAGGCCGCCTCTACATCTGATTTTGCCATGAGAGCCCCCCTTCCATAATGCCGGACCCAAACCACTGCTGCATCAAATGATGTGTAACTCACCGTGCAAGCATCCGGCTCAATGGCGTCATTCACCGACCCCCCTTTTGGAAAAGAAAGGTGGTGAATGAGCCGAAATTTATTCGGCTCCTTTTTCGGCACCACACCCAGCGGAGAGACCACCAAATCCTTTAATGGGGGAACTAGAAAAGGGCCATGTAGCAACGCCGATCGCAAATTGCGCTGCACGGGGGGGACTTCCCTCAACGAGCATGGAATACGAAAACCCTCCGCAAACCCCCTTTCCAACAACCGCGCAGCCTTCCTGTCCGGATACCTACCTAGAAACGGCCGCATCCTTTCCACCATCACCGGCGTCTTCCCTCTTATTTGGAAGTTCTCCGGAACGGTTCTTCCCTTGCTTAAAGCATCTAGACGAGGGGTGGGAACCCCCGCATCCGGAACACTCATGTTTGAAACGGCACGTTCCTCCAAACTTGCATGTACCCGAGTTAAACTGCCAACAAACCCCTTTTGCCTTACCGGCCGGTTGTCCAGGGGCAGACGATCCACCGGCCCCCCCCTGAAAAAACTAGTTCGGGGCCCTCGCCAAAGTCATCAATCGCATCCACAAGCTAATGTCTTTGTGGTCCCACCTCAACTCCGGCCGCATCGCCATCCTCTGGCGAAACTGCTCGTCGTACCTCAACCAAGCCGTGCCCCCGAAGGTTCTGTATGCTTCCCCTATAGCATCCTGGTAGCAAAACAGAGCCGAGCAGAACTCCGGCTTCTTTACTCCTATCACACTTGCCAAAATGCCAAATGCCTGCAGCCAATTTGTAAATGTCCGAGGGATAAGTCGATACCTACGCTTCTCCTCATCTTCCTTCTTGTAGTCATCCGGCTTGACTCTGTCCAAGTTGAACTTCCCCAACGGCAGCAGTGAAAATATCTCCACATACTCACCTTTCCAAATCTTGTCACGTACCTCCACCTTTAAATGCGCTCCCAACGGTCCCTCAAAACAGATATAGACCTCGCACATCGCCGCGTCAGCCAACCTCACCAGGTCCTGCCTGCCAGCCTCCCCCACTGCCCGAGGCGTATCAACCCCTCCTTCCTTAGTGGAGGACTGTCCGTCCCCCCTGCTGTTGCACCACCACCGCTGCCCCTGCCACCCCGTTCCTGCCATCCCCCCCACCGGGGGAACCCATGCCTCTGCCGGGCATGGCGCCCCACCTGCTGAATGTTCAAACCTGTCCACCAGTTCCTTGATCCCTGCTAAAAACCCCCTCATACTTGTATCCATCCCTACTACCGACCTCTGACCCCGGTCTGCCAAGTCACCACCCCCAGCCGAGCACCCCCACACTGACGTCCCAGCATCACCCCTACCACTGCAGCCCCCAGCACCCAACACCTGTGACTGACCCAGTGAAGATAAAGGAAAAACAAACTTACCGGGCTGCCTAGGAAGCGACCCACCAGCCGACCGTCCCGCCTCCATCGATGCTGACCGTCCGAAAGGCTCACGTTCCACCTCCGATTCCGACCCCGCACCGTCCGACCGTTGCTCCTCCCCTTCAGCTCCCGATGCAAGCCCTCCAGGGGAAGGATCCCTGGATGCCGAGGGTCCCGCTCCCCACCGACTCCTTCTTCGTGTCCTGGACCCGCCCACCGATTTTTTCGTTGCCTTGCCCAGGCCGGGGGGGCTCCGTCCAGCCCTGTCGCCGCCATCCACTGCCTCTTCCCTCCGCTCCTCCGCCGCAAGGTCCCCGGCCGCCGCAGTGGAAGGCCCGGCCACCGCCACACTAGATCTCCCCCGCCGAGGCGCCGTCCCCGGTGACATCACTCTGGGGGCGGGGCCCGCTGCCTCCGACTCCAATCGCCGCGCGGGCCTGCTGGCCGCTCCGGAACTCCCGGAACGGCCGCCCGCGGAGCTCCGACTCTGCTGGGGATTCCTTCCGGCGTCCAACCCGGCGACAGCAGCGCGCTTCGCGGGAGGACCCGAAGGGGCCCGCGAATGGGGATTCCCTATTTGTCTGCGAGCTCCGGAGGAGAGGTCAGGAGAGAAGCGCTCCGGCGGTTTTGACTGCCAAACTCGCGCTGACACTCTCCCCCCATTAATCTCTTCCTCCACCGGACGCCCGAGCAAAGGCCCTAAATGTTCCTGGGCCCACTGCGGGCCTCGCGCCGCTGTTTCTGCCCGCAATTGGGCCAGGAGCTGCTCCAAGTCTGCCATCCTGAACTTTCTCTGCGTCGCATGTTATCCGGGGAGGGGGCGGAGTCTTCCTTTATACCCTCAATGCCCCCTCCCACACAAATTAACCCACCAATCTTATCCCCTCTTCCTCAGCCTTACCCTCACCAATCCCCTAATCCTTCACATAAGTCCCTGTTTCCCTAGTCATGTTCGCCCTCCACCCATTCATTGCATTCCTTGCTCCGGGCTTTTCTGGACAAGGTGCAGTAGTGTTGGAGGTTGTTCCACCGCCACGCCTCCAAAATGCTACTACTGGTTGTGACACACCTCTGTCCTCCACCCCCTCCTCTTCTTCTTCCTCCGTGGCCTCTTCCTGTGCTTTGTCCTCGGAACCAGCGGTGCTCCGTAGGCGTTCAAGGGGCTACGCAAGTACGCAGGCAAAAAGATGCCATGCCGTGCTTGCGCTGGTGTGTTTGGGGGACAGGAGCCACACTGGGGCAGAGGTTCTGTCTGCTCTGCAGGGGCAGGCCGAGAGGTGGTTGACACCACGCCAGCTTAAGCCAGGAATGGTAGTTTGCGACAATGGCACCAACCTCCTCTCCGCTCTCCGACAGGGACAACTGACCCATGTGCCCTGTGTGGCTCACGTCCTTAACCCGGTGGTGCAGCGGTTCTTGGGCAGGTACCCGGGCTTACAGGATGTCCTGAGGCAGGCCAGGAAAGTCTGTGTGCATTTCCGCAGATCTTATAATGCCAGTGCTCGCCTGGCTGAGCTGCAAAAGGAGTTGAACCTGCCCAAGAACCGCCTTATATGTGACATGCCCACCAGGTGGAACACAACGTTGGCCATGCTGCAGCGGCTGCACACACAGCAGAGGGCCATCAATGAGTACCTGTGCGACTACGGCACCAGGACAGGGTCAGGGGAGCTCGGTTTTTTTTCACCACGCCAGTGGGGCATGATCAGGGATGCATGCACTGTCCTGGCACCATTTGAGGAGGCCACGAGGATGGTGAGCAGTGACAGTGCATGCATCAGTGACACTGTACCTCTTGTCCACCTGTTGGAACATACGCTGCGTGGAATAATGGACATGGCACTTGAGGCAGAACAGAGCAGGAGGAGGAGGACTTCCTTGCCTCTCAAGGCCCCCTTTACCCAGACAGTGTTCCTTCTGTCCCACCCATCGCACAGGAAGAGGAGGAGGAGGAGGATTGTGTCAGCATGGAGGTGGAGCCTGGCACTCAGCATCATCAGCAGCAGTCTTTTAGGGATGATTTACAGTCCCAAGAAACCAGTGGACTTGTACGTGGCTGGGAGGAGGTGGCTGCGGATCATGTCGTCCTTAGTGACCCAGAGGACTCCGGACCGAATGCCTCAGCTAACCTACGCTGCATGGCCTCCCTGAGCAAAGCCTGCGGAAGGATCCTCAGATTCTTCGGATCAAGGAGAGGGACCATTACTGGCTGGCCACTCTCCTTGATCCACGGTACAAGGGTAAGGTTGCGGACCTTATCTTACCGTCGCAGAGGGAGCAGAGGATGAGACAACTCCGGGAGGCCTTGCAGAAAGGTCTGTGCAACGCATTCCCAGAGACTGGGAGGTTACAAACTCCTGGTCCTGGACAACGAGTTGCTGAGGCTTCGGTCAGTCAAAGAAGGAGCGGTGGGGAAGGTGGACGTCTGACCGATGCGTTCAGACAATTCTTTAGTCCGCAGCCCCAAGGTATGATCGGTTCCAGCAACCATCGCCAGCGTCTGATATACATGGTGCAGGAATACCTAGGGGCAAGGTCAGACTTGGACACCTTCCCCACCGAAAATCCTCTGGCTTACTGGGTCTTGAGGATGGATCACTGGCCAGAGCTTGCACAGTATGCAATTGAGCTACTGGCCTGGCCTGCATCCAGCGTTCTTTCAGAACGCACATTCAGTGCTGCTGGAGGATTTGTCACGGATCACAGGGTGCGCCTGTCCACCGACTCTGTTGATCGACTGACCTTCATAAAGATGAACCAGTCTTGGATCACCACCAGCTACCAAACACCTGAAGCTGATATAACAGTCTAATTTATTTTCAAATGTCACATCCCTTCAAGACTGATGCTGATGCTGAGAGACTGTCCTGTTATGTTGACTGACTATCCTCCTCCTCCTCAATGATCCGATTGATGATGATAGCTTGGAAGAACATTTTTGTTTCTGGGTGCCGCCACCAGTGGCTAAGGCCCAATTTTTCAGCCCCTGTTTAGCAGGGGTGTGTTATTACAATTTTTTATGCAATGCTTTGCAGCAGAGCTCATTCCTGCACTCCAACTAGAGTATCTGAGAGTGGTTGCAGTGTCGTGGCACCAGCACCAGTGGCTAAGGCCCAATTTTTCAGCCCCTGTTTAACAGGGGCGTGTAATTACAATTTTTGATGCAATACTTTGCAACAGGGCTCATTGCTGTGCTCCAAGTACAGTATCTGTGAGGGGTTGCAGTGTTGTGGCACCAGTGCCTAAGGCCCAATTTTTATGCCCCTGTTTAACAGGGGCATGTAATTACAATTTTTTATTCAATGCTTTGCAGCAGGGCTCATTCCTGCACTCCAACTAGAGTATCTGGGAGAGGTTGCAGTGTCGTGACACCAGCACCAGTGGCTAAGGCCCAATTTTTCAGCCCCTGTTTAACAGGGGCGTGTAATTACAATTTTTGATGCAATACTTTGCAACAGGGCTCATTGCTGTGCTCCAAGTACAGTATCTGTGAGGGGTTGCAGTGTTGTGGCACCAGTGCCTAAGGCCCAATTTGTCTGCCCCTGTTTAACAGGGGCATGTAATTACAATTCTTGATCTAATAATTCACAGCAGGGCCCATTCCTGCGCCCACCAAGACTAACTGTGAGGCCTTACAGTGTTGTGTCAACACCACCACCACCACCACCAAAGGCCCAATTTTTCAGCCCCTGTTCAACAGGGGCATGCAATTACAATTCTTGATCTAATAATTCACAGCAGGGCCCATTCATGTGCCCACCAAGAGTAACTGTGAGGGCTCACAGTGTTGTGGCAACACCAACATGTAAGGGGCAAATTTCAGCAGAGTATATACGGCAGGCCCCTACTTTCAAACATCCAACTTACAAACGACTCCTCCTTGCAAACGGAAGGATACAACAAGAAGTGAGAGGAAATCTACCCCTAGGAAGGCAAATTCTCTCCTGTAAGAGTTAATATGGGAAAAAAAGTGTCTCCTCTCCACTGATGCTTTATCACCAATTCTTGTTTCAATAAAAACTCCAAATTTTCAAAAAACATTTGTCATTAGGACGGAAAGTGAGGTGAACTGTTCTGAACAGGTGCACACTGCACAGACAGCAAAACAAATGTTACAGGGGTGATAACCCTTCCCTATGTTTTCCAAAAAGCTAAAAAATAGATTTTTTGCCTGGAGCTACACTTAAACAATGTACCTGTTCAAAATTACAAACAGATTCTACATAAGAACAAACCTACAGTCCCTGTCTTGTATGCACCGCCTGTATACGGCTGTTCAGAGTATATAGGGCCTTTTTTATTTTGTGTGCGGGGTTCCCCTTAATATCCATACAAGACCCAAAGGGGCTGGTAATGGGCTGGGCTGGGGGGGGGTGTGATGGGGTAGCTATGCCATTTTTCTTAAAGATTTTCATCCATATTACCGGGACCAGACATTACATTAAAGCCGCAAGCAGTTTTAAATGGCTTTTTTTCCTTTAGAAATGTTATTTTGTGCAGGGACAGTTCTAAACACGGGAAACACGTGGCACTTCACAGGCATACTTTAGACACCCCCCAGGTACAATATTTAAAGGAATAGTAGGATTTTTAAAACAGCTTACCTGTAAAATCCTTTTCTTGGAGTACATCACGGGACACAGAGCGGCATAGTCATTACTATGTGGGTTATATAGAATTACCTTCAGGTGCTGGCACTGGCAACTTCCAAAACAGGAAGTACCCTCCCCTATATAAGCCCCTCCCATCCGGGAGCACCTCAGTTTTGTAGCAAAGCAATACGTGTCCCCAAAAGAGGGGTGGGAGCTCTGTGTCCCGTGATGTACTCCAAGAAAAGGATTTTACAGGTAAGCTGTTTTAAAAATCCTACTTTCTTGTTCATACATCACGGGACACAGAGCGGCATAGTCATTACTATGTGGGACGTCCCAAAGCAATGCCAAATGAGGGGGGGGATATACCATACATAAGCTGGGCGCCATCAGGCATGAGGATCTTTTGCGGCCTGCAACACACTGCGCCCAAAGGCGATATCCTCCTGACTTCTAACGTCCACCTGGTAGAACCTAGTAAACGTGTGTACTGAAGACCATGTTGCGGCCTTACAAATTTGAGCCAGGGAGGCCTGGTGATGCACTGCCCATGAAGTTCCAACTGCTCTCGTGGAGTGCGCCCTAACTTTGAACGGAGGCGGTCTACTTCTCAAGCCATAGGCTTGTATTATGACCTGTCGAATCCACTTGGCTAAAGTAGATTTTGATGCTGCCTGACCCTTTCTGGGGCCTTCCGGCAGAACAAACAAAGAATCCGTTCTACGAATCTGAGCAGTGGCTTTTAGATAAGCTTTAACTGCTCTTACTACATTCAAAGAATGCAATAACTTTTCCTCTACCGAGCTTGGTTTGGGGAAAAAGAAGGAAGAACCACATCCTGGTTCAAGTGAAACCTCGATACCACCTTAGGAAGAAAGGCTGGGTGAGGACGTAACACTACTCTGTCCTTATGAATAACCAGATATGGCTCTTTACAGGACATGGCGGCTAATTCCGACACTCTTCTAGCCGAGCATATGGCTACTAAAAATATCAATTTTCTGGTGAGTAGAACCAAGGAAATGTGCCGCAAAGGTTCAAATGGCTGCTTCTGCAGAACCGACAGAACCAAATTTAGATCCCATGGGCATATGGGAGCTTTAATCGGTGGAATAATACGAGTCACACCTTGCATAAAGGATTTGACAAGTGAATGCATAGCCAGGGGCCTTTGAAATAGTATTGATAAGGCCGAAACCTGGCCCTTGATAGTACTTAAGGCAAACTTCCTGTCTACAGCCCACTGCAGGAAGTCCAGAATTCTGCCTATAACGTACTTACGTGGATGCCATTTTCTGGCCTCGCACCAAGTGATGTACGCCTTCCAAACTCTATAGTAGATCTGCCTGGATACAGGCTTCCTGGCATTGATTATAGTTGATACCACAGAGTTAGAGAGACCTCTCTTCTTTAGGATGTGGGATTCAATAGCCAGGCCGTTAAACTTAGAGTTAGTAAGGAAGGGTGGTATATCGGTCCTTGCGAAAGCAGGTCCGGACGACGTGGAAGGGTCCAAGGACTCCCCACAGACATTTTGATGATCTCCGCGTACCAGGCCCTTCGGGGCCACGCTGGAGCCACCAGGATCACCGGCTTCTTTTCCAACCTGACTCTGCGAAGGAGTCGAGGCAACAATTGTAGCGGAGGGAATGCATATATCAGTCTGAACTGATCCCAAGGGAACACCAGAGCATCCGAGCCGCAAGCGAGGGGATCCCTTGTCCGGGAGACAAATCTGTCCACCTTTGCGTTGAATCTGGATGCTAGCAGATCTACATCCGGTGTTCCCCACCGCTGACATATTGCTCGGAAGACCTCGGGATGAAGGGACCATTCCCCTGGGCATAACTGTTGGCGACTTAGAAAGTCCGCTTTCCAATTCTCCACCCCTGGAATGAAGACAGCTGACATACATGGGACATGCTTTTCTGCCCATTCCAGGATGTGACTTACTTCCCTCTGGACTGCACGACTCCTGGTGCCTCCCTGATGATTGATATATGCCACTGCTGTGGCATTGTCTGATTGAATTCTGACAGGGGACCCTTGGAGTCTGGATGCCCAGGCTACTAGGGCATACCGGGCTGCTCGTATCTCTAAGAGATTGATGGGCAGGGTTTTTACTACATTTGACCATCTGCCCTGGAGAGACCATTGCTCCAGTACTGCGCCCCAGCCTATAAGGCTGGCATCTGTAGTGACCACCTTCCAGGATATCGGACTGAAGGGTTTTCCCTTCTGGAGATTCTGGGGGATCAACCACCAGCAGAGACTCTTCCGAACGGAAGGGGACAAAGCCATCGGGAAGTCTAGAGCCTGAATTTTTCCGTTCCAGGCTGACAATATGGCCCTCTGTAAATTCCTTGAGTGGAATTGGGCGTATGGCACAGCTTCGAATGATGCTACCATCTTTCCTAGCAGCCTCATGCACAGGCGTATGGACGGCTGTCTTTTTGCACAAAGCAGACGGACCAAGCCCCTCAAAGAGGATACCTTGTCTAGAGGTAAGAAAATCTTCCTCTGGTCTGAATCCAGCCGTAGCCCTAGATATACCAGGTTTTTCACTGGCTGTAGGGCTGACTTGTCCAGGTTGATGACCCAACCGTGAGATTCTAGATACTTGATTGTATCGACAATTACCACTTCTAGCTTGGCAACTGAGTGGTCCATCAACAACAGGTCGTGTAGGTATGCCATTATCGTTACACCTCGTGTTCTTAGATCGGCCAACAGTGGGGCCAGAATTTTTGTGAACACTCGTGGTGCTGTGGCCAGACCGAATGGTAAGGCTCTGAACTGAAAATGGCGCCCTTCTACTGCAAAGCGTAGACATTTTTGATGACCTGGAAAGATGGGAACATGCAAGTAAGCATCTTTGATGTCGATCGAGGCTAACCATTCCTCCCCCTGTAGGGCAGCGGTGACCGATCGGATCGACTCCATCCGGAAGGACCGGACGTTTAGAAATTTGTTTAGACTCTTTAGGTCCAATATGGGTCTTATGTCCCCGTTTGGTTTCGGGACTGTGAAAAGGTTTGAGTAGAAACTCAACCCCCACTCTTCCATAGGAACCTCCATAATTACTCCTTGGAGCAATAGTTGTTCTAACGCCACTAGGAGACACCTTCTTTTCAGAGGGTCTTTTGGCATGCCTGACCACATAAAATGGGAAGGAGGAGACTCTTTTAACTCCAACTTGTATCCCCGAGTTACTGCGGAGAGCACCCATCTGTCTTTGATCGTCTCCCGCCAGGTCTCTGTGAACAGCTGAAGTCTTCCCCCCACCCGTTTGAGTGGGGGCAGCCCTTCATAGGCTTGACTTGGAGGCTGGTTTAGTACCTCTTCGGATCCAGGGCTTTTTATTACCCTGTGACTGTCCCTGATTTTTACCTCCTGAGTTTGACCGAGGAGGCCGTCGGAACTGCTTAGTAGCAGACATCCCAGGGATAGGAGAGGTAGTCCTCTTAAAAGACGGACCCCTAGACCTCTTTTTAATTGGTAAGAGAGTACTTTTACCACTGGAAATCTTCTGGATATACTTATCCAGGTCTTCGCCAAAAAAGGCGTTCTCCATGAAATGGGAAGCTAACTAAGAGCTTCTTACAGGGAGCCTCAGCAGACCAGTTCTTGAGCCACAGAAGCCTACGCATATGTACCAAAGACAGCGTGAGGCGGGAGGCCTGATGGATAGAATCCTTGATGGCGTCAACCGCAAAGCATAATGCTCTAGGCAGATCAGCCAGAGCCTGGGCCTGCTGGTCTGGCAAATCCCTCAGGACCATTTTCATTTGATCCTTTAAAGCTTGGCAGACCCCAATAGCTGCCACTGCTGGCTGTGTAACAGCCCCTGCTGTGGAAAAAGCAGATTTTAATAAAGATTCCAATTTTTTATCTACTGGATCTTTGAACATTTGAACATTATCTACTGGACATGTCAGTGATTTGTTCACAGAAGAAATGGCTGCGTCCACCGTAGGAACATTCCATCTCTGGGTGAATTTTTCCTCCATGGGATAGATCACCTGAAATTTCTTAGGTGGAACAAATAGTTTATCAGGATGTTCCCAGTCCTGGTATATAAGTCCTTCCAATAATGGATGAATTGGAAAGGAGCAATTAATCTGGGGAGCTTTTAGCGACCCCAACGAGGAGACAGCAGTAGTTGATGGTTCAACAAGAGGCATTTTAAATGCAGATCGAACCATGTGAGTTAGGGTCTGGACCCACAATCTTTCAGTCTGTGATGCTGAAAATGGTTCATCTACTGTCGATTCCTCAAAAACAGAGTTAACCTCCTCCCTGATCCCCTTCAGGAAGGTCAGTCCCTTCCTGGGATTGTTGCTCTGCCAACAGGCACTCTAATGGAGGGGATGGAGATCTGGCGCGCTTTCTTTCCTGTAGAGAAGAAGCGATCAATGCTGCCAATCTCTGCTCCAATCCCTCCAGAGTTGAGGCAAAAACCTCCTCTGTTATATATGCAGGAGCAGGTGGACTGAGGACAGCCACAGTACCTGGCACTCCCGGGGGTTCCTTATGGGTATTAACCTCTGATTTCTCAGGGGAGGAAGGTGCAGATGACTGCTCCAGATCCTCAGAGCCCGATGGAGACCCCCTACACTTCCTGAGAGGTATATCTCGGAGTTTTTTAGGCGGCATATTCCTTAGTTCAAAGCTGAGGTATTCCAGCCGCAATACACCCCTTTACTGAAATAGTATAATGCAATTTGCTGCTATGTACATCAGTGGGTGTCTACTAATACGTCTTTCTGGGGATGCCTGTATCAACCGCCCGCTGTAAGCCCCTATACCATGCTACCAGCTCCTTTTCATGCTCTGTGTCCATAGCAAGCAGCGTGGACTGAGTCCTTTTATCTTGCTGGGACGCCCGCACATGCGCAGAAGCGCTGGGCGCACAGAGCGCGTCATCTGCCAGGCTCCGCCCCCTTTTTTGAAGCTAAATCTTATAAAAAGAAAGCGTGTGTGCGCGCGCGCGTGCGTGCACGTGTGCGCTCTTGGCGCCATGTAGGGAGAGGAGCCAGGGTCCCTGTTTCACCAGGACTCGGGGATGGAAGGAAACTACTTGGCAGCATGACAGAGGAATGCAGCTTCCCTGATAGAGAGCTCACTCATCTGCCTGGACTTTCACCATGGAAGGAATAGTCCCAAGAAAAAAAGACGTTCCACAGCGGCCTCTAGTGGACAAACACAGGTACCGCACTTTTGTCTTTTTTTTTTTTTTTTTTTTTTTAAACCTCCTTTATGAAAAACATTTCTAGGTTTACAGTTTTTAAAACTTCCTTTATGAAAAGACATTTCTAGGATTTCTTAGGCATATACAGCTATTAGCGGGAATACCTTTAGGTAACAGGCAGAAAGACATATTAGGCTTGGGGGTCCCCTCAATAGAACCAAGTTCCTGAGGGGCCCCCACTTACCTTTTCCCCGCCGCAGGACTTTGTTTGGTCCACAGAAGCCCAAACTTCACCTCTCACGGCAGGCATTGTACTAGACCTTCAGGGACCGGGTTCCCAAGGATTCCACTCCCCTGGACCTGTATAGCACCCTGCACAGATAGCCTCTTGGTTTTGGGTATGACCAGAGCTCTGGATCCCAGGGTCCAGCCCTCCTAAGAGAGGCATTACAGGCAAAACCCTGCTCTTCTCTGCAAGGCCCGGGTACCGACCGTTTAGCTATGAAGCTTTTTTGGTCGGATCCGGAATAGCTTGCTAAGGCCCAGAGAACCTGTACACAAGCCCAGATGAATACATGTTAACCTTGGCCAACACCTTAGACACTGGCAAAAAACTGAGGTGCTCCCGGATGGGAGGGGCTTATATAGGGGAGGGTACTTCCTGTTTTGGAAGTTGCCAGTGCCAGCACCTGAAGGTAATTCTATATAACCCACATAGTAATGACTATGCCGCTCTGTGTCCCGTGATGTATGAACAAGAAATTTGACTTTTTTTTTTTTCACTTTATGCATCATTAAAATGACTGCTCCAGAAAAACTGCCGTTTTTAAAACTTCTTTTTGCATTAATACATGTCCCCTGGTGCAGAACCCGGGTTCCCAAACCCTTTTTAGGACAATAACATGCATAATAGTCGTTATAATTAGCACTTTAGATTTCGAACGTTCGCATCCATTGTATTTAATAGGGTTCTAAAGTTCGTGCGAACTTTCGGTCCGTTCGCGGGTTCTGGTGCGAACCGAACCCGGGGGTGTTCGGCTCATCACTACTGGTAATAAGGTGGTTGGTCCCTTATGCCGCGTACACACGATCATTATTCACGGCGGTTAAAAAAACGCCGTGAATAATGTCATTAAAAACGAGGGAACGGCTTGTTCCCCACACACGGTCGTTTTTCACGTTGTTTTTTTTCTTGTCGAGAAAAACGACCGTCTGTGGGCTCCGCGGCAGTGTTTCCCTATGGGAAACACTGCCGCGGAAAACATGTAGAAAAAAACGACGAGAAAAATTAGAACATGTTCTAATTTTTCTCGTCGTTTTTAATGCCGTTTTTCTCGTCGAAAAAAACAACAGAAAGCCCACAGACTATCGTTTTTCTCGTCGAATGGGAAAAATGATGTTTTTCTCGACGAAAAAAACGGCCGTGTGTACGCGGCATTAGTGGCGACAGCTTCCCCTCTACCTCCGACCAGGACAGGTTCTCTGGCCAGCAGAACTGTCACTTTTGGTTGGACTGCAAGCCGCAATCCACAACCCTGCGCTGCTCTCTTGCTTCTGGATAGGCCCTCAGACAGTCTAGCAGCCAGATGTGCCCAGGATAGGCGCAAACTCTGACCTAGCCGCCTGGGCAATACAACACATGTCCACATAGACAGCGGTCCAGGTGACACAGAACAGCGACTCCACCCAAATATATATGCTCTCCCAGCAGGCCAAGGGATTCAAGAAAGCCCCTGCCCATTGGCTGAGATACCCCATATACCCATAACCTGACCTTGTGTTGCCCTTCTCATATCTAGTACCACCAAGTACCCAGCCACCTAGTGGTAGAAGCAGGGCTTTTTTTCAGCGGGAACGCGGGGGAACGCAGTTCTGGCACCTCCTGGACTGACTGTATGTAATGTCAAGGGGTGCTGGGGTGTGCTGCAGGGTATTGATGCTCACTGCTGGTGGATCTATTCTAGCTGGAGGGAATCTATTTTTGCAGGGGGGTCTATTGTTGCTGAGGAGGCCTGGTGTTGCTGGTGGGGGACCTATTGCTGCTGGGGGGTCAGTTGTTGCTGAAGGAGATCTACTGTTGGAGGAGAGATCTATTGTTGATGGCTGCCAGAGAGTCTATTAATGCTGGTTGTGCGGAGATCTGTTGATGCTGCCGGGAGTCTATCGTTGCTGGGGGGGGGAATTTTGTTGTGGGTGGTACATTGTTAGGGGGATCTATTGTTGCTGGCTGAAGGGGAAACCAAATTCCATACAAATTACTTAGCACAACAAAATGATACTCGGTTCTGTATGGTCTAAAAGGGGCGGTACTGGGAGGTGGGTAGGGGATGGAACCAAGGGACGGTACTGGGAGGTGGGTAGGGGATGAAACCAAGGGACGGTACTGGGAGGTGGGTAGGGGCGGAGAAAACAAGTGACTCGGAAAAGGGGAGTTCCTGCACCTATTGTCTGAGAAAAAAAGCCCTGGGTAGAAGAGAAAAGTGCAACGAGGCCAAACTTAGGAAGAGATCTATTGATTTCTCCCTATCAATCAAGCAGGATAATTATTCCTGACAGGTAAATTTGTGAGGAGCTTCTCTGCCCAAACTCCAGGGTGCTACAGTAGTAAAAGGTATGGCAAGTTTTTTTTAAATTTATGTTTTTCATCACAATTTTTGGAAAATTAAGTAATAATTTTCTTTTTTTTTTTGCAATTTTTTACATACTGTCACCAGTGTAGTACAGCATCAGACTGGTGACAGTATGTAATAAATAAATAAATAAAGTATAATTTTTTTTACATATTTTTTTTTTTACATACAGTGACAAGAGCTATACCGTGTTACCAGAGTACTATTCTTGGGAGGTGATCAGAATTAGTTTTCCTCTTTTTTTTTTTTTTTAACACACTATGATTGCTTATAACTGTGCATTTTACAGTTATAAGCAACCATTTTTACTGATTGGTCAAAACTAATAGCATGGAACAGATGGGCTGTGATTGGAACTGTCTGTACCATGTGATGACTGTGACCAATCACAGAGCTAATCACAACAGTGCACAATGAAAAGCATGTAACAAAGCATTTTATTGTGTACAATTGTCATGTTATCTGCTTTGATTGGCCACAGCAATCACATGGTACGGGAAGCAGGGGTACCTTGCCAGCACATTGTCCCTATGTTGCCACCTTGTCTCCTTGTAGCAGGTGCTACATTCAGTTCATGCAGCCCTGACAGCCGCTGTATCGATTAGTAAAAGGAAATAGTTTGGACAACTTGGTCCAAACAAACTATTTAAATAAAACATAGTATTCCCAGAGTAAGGCTTTAAAGCAGAGTTCCACCCAAAAGTGGAACATCCGCTTATCTTCTTCCCCCCCCCCCCCCCTCCGATGCACCATTTGGCACCTTTCAGGGGGGGAACAGATACTTGTTTTTGACAGGTACCGTTTCCAGCTTCCCGGAGACTGCACCACTACGCCATCTCTTGGAAGTCTGGACCCCCTCCTCCTTCCTCCGCTGCCGGGCCAATTAGAAAGCGTCTTTTCCCTTACGACGAATGGCGGCGGCAGCACGCGACAGCCGACCTGAAAATTGGCTGGGGGGCCGACATTGCAGGCTGCTTGGACAGTTAAGTGTCCTTATATTTAAAGTCAGCATCTACAGTATTTGTAGCTGCTGTCTTTTAATTGTATTTTTCTCCAAGGCGGAACTCCTCCTTAACTTTAAACTTAAAGGCTTTTAAAGCGTTGCCTATGGAAACTTTTTGGTGCCACACTATGTCACCCATTTATGGGTGTGCACATATTTAATCCCGTGCCAACCAGCTGCCATCATTATACGATTGGCTCCCCTGTGCAAATCGCCGTAGCTGTACGGCGGGCGTTTTAAGGGGTATAGGGGGCGTGCGCGCTCCCGCCTCGTAAAGTAGGAGCTTATGCACTTGCCCGGCGGCCGCGATGCCCGCCGGGCACCCGCGATCGCTCCTGAGAGAGACAGAATGGAGATCTTTCAATGTAAACAGACAGATCTCCGTTCTGTCAGGGGAGAATAGACAGATCTGTTGTTCCTATTAATAAAGAACAGCGATCGGTCTCCTCCTCCAGGCAGTCCCATCCCCCCACAGTTAGAATCACTCCCTAGGACACACATTTAACCCCTTTTCTGCCAGTGACATTTATACAGTAATCAGTGGCTATTTTTAGCTTTGATCGCTGTATAAATGTCAATGGTCCCAAAAAAGTGTCAAAAGTGTCCGATCTGCCTGCCGCAAAGTCGCAGTCCCGCTAAAAATCGCAGATCGCTGCCATAACTAGTAAAAAAGTAAAAAAATTCAAAATGCCATAAATCTATCCCCTATTTTGTAGACGCTATAACTTTTGCGCAAACCAATCACTATTATGCTTATTGCGATTTATTTTACCAAAAATATGTAGAAGAATACGTATCGGCCTAAACTGATGAAGACATTTTTTGGGGGGGGATATTTATTATAGCAGAAAGTTAAAAAAAATTGTGTGTTTTTTTTCAAAATTGTCGCTCTTTTTTTGTTTATAGCGCAAAAAATAAAAAAATCGCAGAGATGATCAAATACCACCAAAAGAAAGCTCTATTTGTGGGAAAAAAAGGACATCAATTCTGTTTGGGTACAGCGTCGCACGACCGTGCAATTTTCAGTTAAATTGAGGTAGTGCCGAATCGCACAAAATGGCCCGGTCCGGAAGTGGGTAAATCCTTCCGGGGCTGAAGTGGTTAAAGTGGTTTTAAACTCAGAAGTTTTTTATTTATTTTTATCTTAATGCATATGCATTAAGATAAAAAGCTTTCTGTGTGCAGCAGCCCCTCTCAGCCCCCCTAACACTTACCTGAGGTCCCTCTAGCTCCAGCGATGTTGTAAGAATGTCTCGGTTGTCCTCATTGGCTGAGACAGCAGAGTGGCGCCATTGACTACCGCTTAGGGTTGCCACCTGTCCAGGATTCACCCGGGCAGTTCGGGTTTTTAATCATGTGTCCGGGTTTCAGTCCACCTGAAACCCGGACACATTATTCAGACCAGGCTGTGGCTCCCCAAATAACCGAGATAGTCGTACACAAATCTGTTGCCGCTGCGGGCGGCTGTTTGGGGACCGGTTTGGCATCACTGAAGGGTGGGGTGATGATGTCAGCAGGAGCTATTTGGCCACACCCACTTGGGCGCTTTGTGCGCTACATTACTACTCCCCTTGGGGCACCCAAATGTGTCCCAGGTCTTTTATAATTCTATAGTGTTTACTGCAAAAAATATATAAATAAATTGCCCTGGGCCGCAAAAGTGTTCGGGTTTGGCTTGAAGAAAAGGTGGCAACCCTACTCCCGCTGCTGTCAATCAATGTCAGTGAGCCAGCCAATGAGAATAAAAAAAGGGGGTGGGGCCGGGCTGCAGCTCTGTGTCTGAATGGACACAGGGGAGCTGTGACTGGGCTCCGTTGCCCCCATAGCAAGCTCTAGGGGCACCCAACAGGAGGGAGGGGCCAGGAGAAGCGAAGAGGGACCCGAGAAGAGGAGGATCTGGGCTACTCTGTTGGAGGTGAGTATAACATGTTTTTTAATAAAAAACAAAAACAAAAAAAAAAAAAAGACTTTATAACCACTTGACGTGTTTGGTATCTGTTTACTCGACACAAGATTTGGGGAGGTTTAGCTAATCTTCAGGCCTCAAATGTGCTTTTTAACAGATGCAAAAAATGACTCTGGGATTGAAGTGGTTAAGCTGTCTTCCATCAGATGCTGAAGTGTTGGGTGGAGCTGAAATCCAACAGAGGGACAAATATACAGTAACTGTACAGGTATCACTAGTAGTGTGTAAACATCGGCAGTATTTACATGATTAGAGCGCAGGCCACCCTTAATACATATGAGGTGCTGTGGCTTAGTTGGTTAAAGCGCCTGTCTAGTAAACAGGAGATCCTGAGTTCGAATCTCAGCAGTGCCTATCTGTTTTGTCTTCAACAGAAAAAGCCTACCCTAAAAGAGAACAAAAGAATCCATGCTGGAAATTTCCAACCATTGCCCCCCCCTCTCAGAATGGTAGACCCAGTATTTAGAGTTGGAGGAATACATACCAGGCACATCTACAGGTCCTTCTCAAAAAATTAGCATATTGTGATAAAGTTCATTATTTTCTGTAATGTACTGATAAACATTAGACTTTCATATATTTTAGATTCATTACACACAACTGAAGTAGTTCAAGCCTTTTCTTGTTTTAATATTGATGATTTTGGCATACAGCTCATGAAAACCCCAAAATCCTATCTCAAAAAATTAGCATATTTCATCCGACCAATAAAAGAAAAGTGTTTTTAATACAAAAAAAGTCAACCTTCAAATAATTATGTTCAGTTATGCACTCAATACTTGGTCGGGAATCCTTTTGCAGAAATGACTGCTTCAATGCGGCGTGGCATGGAGGCAACCAGCCTGTGGCACTGCTGAGGTGTTATGGAGGCCCAGGATGCTTCGATAGCGGCCTTAAGCTCATCCAGAGTGTTGGGTCTTGCGTCTCTCAACTTTCTCTTCCCAATATCCCACAGATTCTCTATGGGGTTCAGGTCAGGAGAGTTGGCAGGCCAATTGAGCACAGTAATACCATGGTCAGTAAACCATTTACCAGGTGCCAGGTCGTGCTGAAAAATGAAATCTTCATCTCCATAAAGCTTTTCAGCAGATGGAAGCATGAAGTGCTCCAAAATCTCCTGATAGCTAGCTGCATTGACCCTGCCCTTGATAAAACACAGTGGACCAACACCAGCAGCTGACATGGCACCCCAGACCATCACTGACTGTGGGTACTTGACACTGGACTTCAGGCATTTTGGCATTTCCCTCTCCCCAGTCTTCCTCCAGACTCTGGCACCTTGATTTCCGAATGACATGCAAAATTTGCTTTCATCCGAAAAAAGTACTTTGGACCACTGAGCAACAGTCCAGTGCTGCTTCTCTGTAGCCCAGGTCAGGCGCTTGTGCCGCTGTTTCTGGTTCAAAAGTGGCTTGACCTGGGGAATGCGGCGCCTGTAGCCCATTTCCTGCACACGCCTGTTCACGGTGGCTCTGGATGTTTCTACTCCAGACTCAGTCCACTGCTTCCGCAGGTCCTCCAAGGTCTGGAATCGGTCCTTCTCCACAATCTTCCTCAGGGTCCGGTCACCTCTTCTCGTTGTGCAGCGTTTTCTGCCACACTTTTTCCTTCCCACAGACTTCCCACTGAGGTGCCTTGATACAGCGCTCTGGGAACAGCCTATTCATTCAGAAATTTCTTTCTGTGTCTTACCCTCTTGCTTGAGGGTGTCAATGATGGCCTTCTGGACAGCAGTCAGGTCGGCAGTCTTACCCATGATTGCGTTTTTGAGTAATGAACCAGGCTGGGAGTTTTTAAAAGCCTCAGGAATCTTTTGCAGGTGTTTAGAGTTAATTAGTTGATTCAGATGATTAGGTTAATAGCTCGTTTAGAGAACCTTTTCATGATATGCTAATTTTTTGAGATAGGAATTTTGGGTTGTCATGAGTTGTATGCCAAAATCATCAATATTAAAACAAGAAAAGGCTTGAACTACTTCAGTTGTGTGTAATGAATCTAAAATATATGAAAGTCTAATGTTTATCAGTACATTACAGAAAATAATGAACTTTATCACAATATGCTAATTTTTTGAGAAGGACCTGTATATGACACTATTAACTATGAGATGATACAAGTTGCACAGATTTAGGGCCAACATTAACCTCTTGACCTCCGGAAGCTTTTACCCACTTCATGACCAGGCAATTTTTTGCTATTCTGCACTGCGCTACTTTAACCTGTGATTGCGCGGTCATGCAACAGTGTACCCAAATGGAATTTATAACATCTTTTTCACACAAATAGAGCTTTCTTTTTGCGGTATTTGATTAGCACTGTTTTTTATAAATATATAATTTAACCCCTTCGCGCCGAGCGTACGCACATATGCGGCCTCGGCTTTCGGGGGTTATACCGGGATGATGCCCGCAGCTGCAGGCATCATCCCGGTACCGTTGTTTAGAGCGGGCGATCGACTTTCCAGGCATAACAACCGATGCGGCTAAAAGCCGCTCGGTTGTTATACCGGAGGAGAGGGAGGGGACATCCCCCCCCGCCGCCGCTCTGACCGGGCCTCCCGTCCCACCGGGAGACGCGATCTGGCACTTCCGGCGCCTTCTGACAGACTGGAACGAAGCCGTAAACGGCTTCGTTCCAGTCTCATGAAGGTAAACATGGAAGCGACGTCACAACGTCACTTCCGGTTTACTCGGCTGCCAATGGCGCTGGATTTAAAAAAATACACAGTATTCAGAATCACAGTTTTCGGCGATCTGAATACTTTGAGTTGAGTTGAGAGGTATCTTAATATAGCGCGGTCTTACCCCGAAGGGTCCCGACGCGCATAGAAGTGCAAAGGAGGGATTTGGAGTCTTTTAGACCCCTGATCCCTCCATAAAGAGTACCTTTTACCGCATATTACTGTCACAAGGGATGTTTACATTCTTGTGACAGCAATAAAAGTGATTATTAAATTGTTTAAAAAAAAAAAAAATTATGTAAAAATAAATAAGAAATTATATTTTTTTAAAGTGCCCCCATCCCCGTGAACTCGCGCAGCAAAGAAAACGCTTACCGAAGTCGCGCCCGCATATGTAAACGGTGTTCAAATCACACATGGGAGGTATCGCCGCGATCGTCAGAGTGAGAGCAATAATTCTAGCACTAGACCTCCTCTGTAACTCTAACCTGGTAACCATAAAAAATTTAAAGCGTCGCCTATGGAGATTTTTAGGTTTGTCGCCATTCCATGAGTGCGTGCAATTATAAAGCGTGACATGTTTGGTATCTATTTGGCGTAACACCATCTTTCACATTATACAAAAAAATTGGGCTAAACTTTACTTTTTCATTTTTTTTAATGCATGAAAGTGTCTTTTTCCCAAAAAGTTGCGTTTAAAACACCGCTGTACAAATACCATGTGACATAAAATATTGCAACAATCGCCATTTTCTCTAGATTCTCTGCTAATATATATAATATATATATATATATATATATATATATATATATATATATATAATGTTTGGGGGTTCTAAGTAGTTTTCTAGCAAAAAAATACGGATTTTAACTTGTAAACACCAAATGTCAGAAATAGGCTCAGTCATGAAAGGGATAAATATGAAAAAGACCAAAAATTTGGAAAAAAAATAAATATTTTTTTTTTTCATTTCTGCCGAAAAAAATAAATATCCAATAAAAAAAATAATAGAGTTTCTTCGTAGATTTAGGCCAAAATGTATTCTGCTACGTCTTCGGTAATAAAAATCCCAATAAGTGCATATTATTTGGTTAGCGTGAAAAGTTATAGTATCTACAAACTAAGTAAAAATTGCAGTATATACCATATTTATTTTTTAGTAACTTATAGCGAGCAATCTGACACTAGCTGACGCTGGCTGGGGGGTACACTAACTGACACTGACATCAATAGTGACACTGATACAGTAATCAGTGCTAATACTATTATACACTGTCACTGTACTGACACTGGCTGGGAAGGGGTTAACATCTAGGGGCGATCAAAGGTTTAATTGTGTACCTAACTATGTATAATGTGTGTACAGTGTGCTGCTTTTACTAAGGCCCCTTTCACACTGAGGCGTTTTTACCGCGTTTTCGCGGTAAAAATAGCGCTGTAATAACGCCTGAAATAATCCTGCCCCAGCATTCTCAATGTGAAATCTCTGAGGGCTTTCACATTGAGGCGTTTTGCTGGCTGGGCGTTGAAAAAAATCCTGCAAACAGCTTTTTTAGAGCAACTTTAGGGCGCATAAAATAGCGCTGTAAAAACGCCTATCCCCATTGAAATGAATGGGATTTGCGGTAAAAACGCATAGGCATAAGCGTTATGTTAAAAAATAGCGCTAACGCCTATGCGTTTTTACCGCGTTCGCGCTAATTTTAGCGCGAACGCGGTAAAATCGCGGTAAAAACGCATACGCGTTAGCGCTATTTTTACCGCGATCGCGGTAAAAACGCGGTAAAATAGAGGTACAAAATCCTATCATTTTTGAGCGTTTTTTCAACGCCTCAGTGTGAAAGGGGCCTTAGGCTCTTGTTGTTTTCTCTGCTTCTCTGTTTTCTCTGAATAAAAAACAGCAAGATCCGTCAGTAAACAGAGCTCTGTATTGTTTACAATCACAGAGCTCTGTTTTTTAAACACTGAGCTGATCAGCAGGTCCCGGCGGTCTATCATTGGCCGAAATCTGCTAAACAGCTTGAGCTATAAAAAATCACAGCCGGGCCAGCGCGCACGCCCGCCCGCACCCCCTGCCCGGGTGTGCAGGTCACATACTAGGTACGTGATCCAGCGCAGAGAAATTGGAATGCCCCCCAGTGGGGTTTTTAGCAGCAAATTTATGCAAAGGTATAGTAAAAAAGGTTTTTTGTATATGTACAAAGAATTACAAACAAATTAAAGCTCTGGTAGAGGAAACTTTGGTTACACACGCAGGATGTAAAAACACAACATGGACAAACACAGCAATGCTATACAGTTATACATGTTGAATGCATCTGTATATGTTTCTGATGCGTTTCCATCACAATGGATCTTCTTCAGAGGGTATGTGGTTTGCTGCAAAGAATTATATGGTGAGTATCAATTCATTACCTGGGTGTCTGCCCAATGGTAAGAGACACGAGATATATAATTACCAATATGCGGTGTATTAAAACCTAGCTTCCAATCAGAGCTGCGCCAAAGGTAGGCGCCTCCAGGGATCCAACAGCTTCCCAGCCTCCCGACATCCCAGAAGCCGGCGCCACCAAGGGTGATCCAGCGCAGAGTGGCAGCCCTGCAAGCGTAAATCTAAGTTAGGCGGGCGTAGAGTTGCCACCTGTCCGGGATTCACCCGGATAGTCCGGGTTTTGAATCTTGTGTCCAGGTTTCAGGCGGACTGAAACCCGGACACAATATTCAGACTAGGTTGTGACTCCCTGAGTAACCAAGATAGTCGCACACATATCTGTTGCCATCCAGGAGCTGTGGGCAGCTCTCTGGGGGCAAGTTTGACATCACTGGGGGGCAGGGCAATGATGTCAGCAAGAGCAATTTGGCTACACATACTGTTCGCTACGGCACGCTATATGCACCACATTACTACTCTCCCTCAGTGGCATAGCGTGGGGGGGCCAGGGGGCGGTTGCCACGGGCACAAAATTTAGAGGGGCGCAATGGCAGGCGGCAGGTTACCTGAAGCTCTTCTCCTGCGCTGTCTCGGAGAATGTGAGCTCTTCCACTTCACTATGAGAAAGAAGTTGCGGTGCAGTCCCAGGCTTAGGCTCCAGCGGTGACACTGACACAGCAGTGAGTAAATGTACACTGAAGACCATCCATGATGATCCCAGGGATTGTGACCGTGCGGAGACTGGGGGGAAGGAGGAGGGCAGGTCAGTATAGGAATCAGGTAGGTCAGTGTAGTGGTCAGTATAGCAATCAGATAGGTCAGTTTAGTGGTCAGTGTAGGAATCAGGTAGGTTAGTATAGTGATCAGGTAGGTCAGTGTAGGAGTGAGGTTGGTCAGTACTACTGTACTAGTGGAAGGGACTCAGAGAGTGCTAAAAATCCACGGGTTAGGGGGGCGCAAATCTCTTGCCCTGCCCCGGGCGCTGACAACCCATGCTACGCCACTTCTCTCCCTGGGGCACCCAAAGGTGTCTAAGGCCACTAAAGTGTTCGGGTTTGGCGTGAAGAAAAGGTGGCAAACCTAGGCGGGCAGCAAGCAGTAAAAGTATTCACCTTGTACAGCCAATCAATATCCTATCAACAAGAAGTTTGGGAAGCCTGGTTCTTGGATGAGAACATACAGTATGGTGTGAATTCTGATGGTGGTAGAATGCTCAGGTTCTCCAATATCCCAGAAAGAACTTCCGAAGGTGATCCACTCACATGGCAGGCATGTAGTATGTAAACCCCTATTCAGTGACGGCACCCCTTCATGGAAATTGTGAGTGGCAAATATAGGGACCCATCATCAATGGTCACCCTTTACTTTTTTATTTTTTTCAGAACTTTATTGACATGTCAAAATTGACAATTCATTCAGTTTTATTCACTGCGGCATTTGAGTGATTTGCTTCGCAACACCTTATTTAAAACCAGAACCCTTGGAACAAAAGGAAAGGAGTGGACAGATCTGGGAGCAATTCAGATGGTTTGCGGTAGCATCCAACTTTCATCCAGAGCAGGGGTCTCCAAAGTTTCTGAACAAAGGGCCAGTTTACTGTCCTTCAGACTTTGAGAGGGCCGAACTGTGGCCAGTGGGTGTAGAAAATGCTCTGGTATCAATGGGAATAAAGAATGCCCCATCATTGCTCTTAGTGAGAGGAATCTTGCCCCATTGTTTGTATTAGGGGAGGAAATAGTGCCCCATCATTGGTGTCTTTGGGAGGAATAGTGCCCTGTTGTTGGTATCAGGGGAAAGATTAGTGCCCCGTCATTGGTGTTAGTGGGAAAAATAACGCCCCCTTCTTGGGGTCAGTGGTAGGAATAGGAGTTATGCCTTGTATTAGTGGGAGGACTAGAGTCCCAAGGGCCTGATAAAGTCAAGCAAAGGACCACAGTTGAAGACCACTGATCTAGAGAAACCACAAGTACCCAACATACTAGCCTTTCTTTAAACAGGGCTGAATCTCAGTGTTGGTATCAACTAAATAGGCTTTCACAAACACATCGTGGGCAGATGACAGACTGTTGACGCACGGCTGAGACCACCATGAAAACCTCACTATACCCAAGTGGAATCTGTCTTTGGTGCTTGTCTTGACTACCTTGCAGGCCCACCGGGATCCTGCAGTATAAAAAATCTCATGTTGAAGGCAACCTTTCTGGTCGCCATTACCTTGGCTAAGAGAGGGTTTCAGAGGTTAGAGGACTGGGGCACGCTGAGCCCTTTCGGTTGTTCCTACCAGGTAGAGTTGACCTCATTCACAAAACACTTTAAACACAAGGGATGGTTACAGGAAGGAAAAAAAACAAGTGAAGAAAGATTATATGAATTTTACTAATTCATAAATGTTTCTAAAGGTTTTTAACTATATCAATACCGGGCACTTTCACCCCCTTCCTGCCCAGGCAAATTTCCAGCTTGCAGCGCTGTAACACTTTGAATGACAATTGCATGGTCATGTAACACTGTACCCAAATTACATTTTTATCTTTTTCTTTTACCATTTTTTTTCACACAAATAGAATTTTCTTTTGGTGGTATTTAATGACCAATGGAAATGCAAATAAATGTAAAAAGACTGATAATTTGGAGAAAAAAAAACAACATGTTTGTGTGTGTGTGTATATATATATGTGTATGTATGTATGTATGTATGTATGTATGTATGTATGTATGTGTATATATATATATATATATATATATATATATATATATATATATATATATAGATATATATATTGTGAGGGGGTTAACTCAGCAGCGGGTGTGTATGACCCCCTGGATGGGTTCACCACACAAAAATAGGCACAGGAGACAGTGGTAGGAGAAAACAAAAGGGTGTGGTTTTATTTGAACTATATACAGACAAAAAAATACAGCAAAAACAAAAGAAACAGGAAAAGAAATCCTGGTCAACTTGACCGCTCACTACACACATTGGTGTCCCTAACTAACAACTGGGTACAGCCTTGTGCTGTCCCAGTCCCTAGCTCCCTGCTTTTAGAAGTTCTAGCAATAACCACACAGGCTTTGGCTCACCGCACAGAGGTCACACTCCCCAGACTATCCACACAGATCTGGTTCCAGGTTGGAGCATCTCCCTTAGCATGCTGGGAGTTCTTGTAGAGGCCCTAATGAGCCCACTTACTTCAGCTGTGCTCATTAACTCTTCCCCTGCAAGACTCCCAGCACTCCCCCTAGTGGTATAAATTAGCATAAAGCCTGAATCTAGGACATATATATATCTCCCATCCTGGATGCAACCTGGTGATTTTACCTGCCTGCTGTCACAATATATATATATATATATATATATATATATATATATATATATATATACACACACACACACACACACACACACACATATACACACACACATACATACACACACAGTGTGTGTGTGTGTGTGTATATATATAACACTCGCAATTCGGAGGTTCCACTGTGTGTGTGTGTGTGTGTGTGTGTATATATATATATATATATATACACACACACACACACACATACACACACACATATACACATACATACATACATACATACACGCAGTATATTATATATATATATTGTGAGGGGGTTAACTCGGTAGCGGGTGTGTGTGACCCCCTGGTTGGGCTCCCCACACAAAAACAGGGCCAGCAGACGGAGGTTGTGGTTTTCAAAAAAAAAAGGTGTGGTTTATTTCTCTATGTACAGTGACAAAAACACAGCAAAGCCAAAAAGAAACAAACAAAATAAATCCTGGTCAGTTTGACCTCTGACTAAACATGCAGGTTTCCTAAACTAACAACTGGGATCAGCCTGGTGCTGTCCTAGTCCCTAAGTCCCTGGTTTAGTAAAAGTCCAAACAAATAGCCACACAGGCTTTGCCTCACCGCACAGGGGTTCACTCTCCCTAGACAGTCCACACAGGTCTGGTTCCAGGCATGAGCTAACATCCAATGAAGCTGGGAGTTCTTATAGAGGCCTAAATGAGCTGACAAGCTTCAGCTGGTCTCATCAACTCCCTGTCTCACGACGCCCAGCACTCTCCCTAGAGGTATGAGTCATTCATGAGCCCACTAGCCTCAGCTGGGCTTCATCAACTCCCTAGTTGTATAAGTCGGCATAAAGCCTGAATCTGGGAGAAATATATCTACCCCCCTGGATGCAACCAGGTGACTTTACCTTCCTGCTGTCACATACCCCCCCCTCTTGTTTTAACCTCGGGGTTGGAACACCAGCAATCAGGCATTCATGTACTCGAGACAAAGCATCCACATTCCCCATTTGAACGCCAGGGCGATGCTTTACTGTGAAGTTGAATTCCTGTAGGGCCAGGAACCACCTATTCACTCTTCTATTTGTCTCCTTGTTTTGAGCCATCCACTTTAACGGAGCGTGATCCGTAACCATGTCAAAGTGCCTACCTAGCAGATAGTACCGAAGGGAATCTAGAGCCCACTTCACCGCTAAACACTCCTTTTCAACCGTGGCGTAATTTACCTCATGGGACTTCAACTTCCTGCTGAGGTAAATGACTGGGTGCTCTTCCCCGTTCCAGACCTGGGACAATACTGCTCCTAACCCCACATCTGACGCATCACTTTGTACGACAAAGTCTTTAGAGAAGTCGGGTGAGTACAACACTGGCTGGCTACATAAGGCTTGTTTCAAGAATTGGAATGCTGCCTCAGCCTCGGGGGTCCATTTAATCATGACCGACCCTTTCCCTTTCGTCAGGTTGGTTAGGGGCACAGCCTTAGAAGCAAAGTGGGGAATGAAGCGCCGATAATAACCCGCGATTCCCAGAAAGGCTCGTACCTGCTTCTTGCTGTTGGGACGTGGCCAACTCTGGATGGCCTCGACTTTGTTGAGTTGGGGTTTTATTACTCCCCTGCCAATGGTGTACCCAAGATATTTGGCCTCCTCCTGCCCAATGGTACACTTCTTGGGGTTAGCCGTAAACCCCGCTTCCCGGATAGAGTCTAGGACTGCTTGCACTTTTGGCAGATGTGAGGCCCAATCTGTGCTATGGACAATTACGTCATCCAGGTAAGCCGCAGCATACTTCCGATGGGGCCTCAGTATCTGGTCCATTTTCCGCTGGAATGTGGCCGGCGCATTCTGTAACCCGAACGGCATTCTCTTATATTGGAACGCCCCGTCTGGGGTTACAAATGCGGTTTTCTCTTTGGCCGACTTGGCCAGGGGAATTTGCCAATACCCTTTTGTGAGGTCAAGAGTCGTCATGTATCGGGCTGTTCCCAGCCGGTCGATCAACTCATCTATACGTGGCATGGGGTAGGTGTCAAATTTTGTAACTTTGTTCAACTGACGAAAATCGTTACAAAATCGCCAGCTCCCATCCGGTTTAGGCACCAACACAATGGGACTAGACCAATCACTTTGGGACTCCTCTATCACCCCTAAGTTCAGCATTTTCTGTACTTCCTCCCGTATTGCCTCCCGTCGGGCCTCTGGGATCCGATAGGGTTTTAACTTCACCCTTTCACCGGGCGGGGTAATAATATCATGCTCTACCCCAGATGTTTGTCCCGGCAGCTCAGAGAACACCTCCTTGTTGCGAAGCACAAACTCCTTAACCTCCTGTTGTTGGGGTTGTGACAAGGTGGCTGCTATTCCAACCTCCGGAATCACGCAACCAGTTTGAGCTGGTGACCAAGTTTCTGCGACTAGGGACTCTCTATCCCTCCAGGCTTTCAACAGATTAACGTGATATATCTGTTCGGGCTTTCGCCTTCCTGGTTGTCTGACCTTGTAATTCACTTCGCTCACTTTTTCCATTATCTCGTAGGGGCCTTGCCATTTGGCAAGGAATTTACTTTCAACCGTAGGGACAAGTACCAATATCCTATCCCCCGGGGAAAAGGTACGGGTCTTTGCTCCACGGTTGTACACTCTCTGCTGTGCCAACTGCGCTTGGGCCAAATGTTCCTTCACGATGGGCATTACCTGTGCAATTCGATCTTGCATCAGGGCGACATGCTCAATCACACTCCTGTGGGGAGAACTCTCACTTTCCCAAGTTTCCTTGGCAATATCCAACAGCCCTCTTGGGTGTCTCCCATACAGTAACTCAAAGGGGGAGAATCCCGTAGAGGATTGGGGCACCTCCCTAATAGCAAACATCAAATAAGGAAGTAGACAGTCCCAATCCTTTCCATCTCTATCCACCACTTTCTTCAACATTTGTTTTAGGGTTTTGTTGAATCTTTCAACCAGCCCATCGGTTTGGGGGTGATACACAGATGTACGCAATTGCGTCACTTTGAGCAATTTACACAGCTCTTTCATAACCCGGGACATAAAGGGTGTACCTTGGTCCGTAAGCAGTTCTTTACAAATACCCACCCGGCTAAAAACAAGAGATAGCTCTTTGGCTATGGTTTTGGCCGAGGTATTTCTGAGAGGGATCGCTTCTGGATAACGGGTGGCATAGTCCATTATAACCAATATGTACTGGTGCCCCCTAGCGGACTTGATTATAGGACCTACCAAATCCATTGCGATTCTCTCAAACGGGACCTCAATGATGGGTAGAGGGACCAGCGGGCTACGGAAATGTGGCATCGGGGCCGACCTCTGACACACAGGGCAGGAGGAACAATAATTTTCTATGTCCTTCATCACCCCAGGCCAATAGAATCTCTGTAATACCCTCTCTCGGGTTTTCTCTGTCCCCAGATGACCTCCAAGAATGTGCCCATGGGCCAACTCCAACACCAACTTCCTGTAAGGTTTGGGCACCACCAGCTGCTCAACGGTTTCTTCTGCCCTTTTTGCCACCCGATACAGTAGGTCCTTCTCTACGCTGAAGTATGGGTAAGTGCAGGTATTATCTGGGTTCACTAACTCGCCATCTATTTCCACTACGTTTTCCCGTGCCTTTATTAGGGCGGGGTCTCAAAACACACTGTAGTCACTGGATACTCTCGGGTGTCCCCATGCACACAAATAACAGCTACCTTGCTATTCCCAGAGACCTCTGTTTTAACTAATTCAGCCTTTATCAGGGTCACAAGGCTACCTGAATCCAGTAATACCACAACATTTCTACCATTAATACACATTTTGCATAAATGTTTCTCAGTTCCTCGAATGGCAGTGCATGCGACTGTCGCACACAGCGACTGACGTCTGCCCGTCAGAAAGTCACACTGCATGGGTTCCTCCACAACCGGGCAATTGGCTGCAATATGTCCCGCTTGCCGGCAGCGGTAGCAAACGATCCTTCTTGCGGCCTCTTGAGCCGCTGATTTCCCAGGCTGTTCTCGCCAAACTTGGGGTAGAGCTCCCACCCTCTCACTCTCTCCACCCTCACCCCTTGGAATCCTCTTATCCGCCCCTGGGGATGGTCTGGTCTTAGGGTGGAAAGTCCGAGTGTCTCTGGAAGAGGCCGTCAGGTTCTCTGTAGCCAAGTATTTCTCTACACGATCCACAAGACCACCGGCCGTCTCTGGGTCTCCATGGCTTACCCACTTTTGGATGGCAGTAGGAAGAGCTCTCAAAAACCGATCCATTACAACACGTTCCACAATCTCTGGTGCGGACAAAGTCTCTGGCTGTAGCCACTTCCTGCTCAGGTGAATGAGATCATACATTTGAGACCTGGGGGGTTTTCCAAGCTGGAAAGTCCAGTTATGCACACGCTGAGCCCGGACAGCCAGGGTGACACCCAGCCTTGCCAATATTTCAGCTTTTAGCATCACATAGTCTTTTGCTTGGTCAGGCTCTAGGTCATAGTAAGCCTTCTGCGATTCACCAGTTAACAGAGGAGCCACCAGTCCAGCCCACTGCTCCTCAGGCCACTTTTCTCTTTCAGCAGTCCTTTCAAATGTGGTCAAAAATACCTCTGGATCATCCTCTCCAGTCATTTTTGTCAATAAACGACTCACCCCAAAGGACGCGGTATTAGTGGGACGGCTTTCCTCACTGGTCTGCGGACGTTGCTGCATTACTGCTTCCATTTGTTGTAGTCTCTGCTCTTGCTTCTGTAACAGGTCTATGAAGCGGGCCTCAGATTGCTGCTGGGCTTGTTGATGAGCTTGCTGCTGGGCTGCAAGGCTCCTTTGCAAACCTGCATTTGTCTGCTGTTGATTGGCATTTGCTAGAGCCAGCTGTTTCAGTATCTCCTCCATGCTGGCTTAAAAAAAACTGCCACTGGTTCTCCACCAACTGTGAGGGGGTTAACTCGGTAGCGGGTGTGTGTGACCCCCTGGTTGGGCTCCCCACACAAAAACAGGGCCAGCAGACGGAGGTTGTGGTTTTCAAAAAAAAAAGGTGTGGTTTATTTCTCTATGTACAGTGACAAAAACACAGCAAAGCCAAAAAGAAACAAACAAAATAAATCCTGGTCAGTTTGACCTCTGACTAAACATGCAGGTTTCCTAAACTAACAACTGGGATCAGCCTGGTGCTGTCCTAGTCCCTAAGTCCCTGGTTTAGTAAAAGTCCAAACAAATAGCCACACAGGCTTTGCCTCACCGCACAGGGGTTCACTCTCCCTAGACAGTCCACACAGGTCTGGTTCCAGGCATGAGCTAACATCTAATGAAGCTGGGAGTTCTTATAGAGGCCTAAATGAGCTGACAAGCTTCAGCTGGTCTCATCAACTCCCTGTCTCACGACGCCCAGCACTCTCCCTAGAGGTATGAGTCATTCATGAGCCCACTAGCCTCAGCTGGGCTTCATCAACTCCCTAGTTGTATAAGTCGGCATAAAGCCTGAATCTGGGAGAAATATATCTACCCCCCTGGATGCAACCAGGTGACTTTACCTTCCTGCTGTCACAATATATATATATATATATATATATATATATATATATATATACTGTAACATTGGGGGATGTTTAGCTCAGTGATAGATGCATTGTAGGTGAGTTCACAGCCAACAGGAACTAAGGTTTAAGGGTGCGGTAGCCCACTTTTATTGAAAGAAACAGAAAGTAAAGTTCAAACATGTATTTGGTTTCCCACACAGGGGTTCTTCTCCCAAAAACATTAACACATGAAAATGCCAATCCACCTGGCTCTTAAGGCTCGCTCAGCCTTGGGCGCAGTTCCTTGCTGCACAGGCCCACTCCTGGCCTCTAGGAAGGGCCCTCCTGACACTCCAGGCTTCCACACTCCTCCAAGACTTACAGTCCCCTCTGGTCCCCAAGACTCTCTTCCAGTTGTCTCAGCTATAGTCTCCCCGACTCTCTCAGCTGGCCCAACCCTCTCAGTCTACTGACCTGGAACCTCTCCCACATGGAGAAACGTCTTAAGGATGTTGCCTAGTATCTTTTTTCAGTGGCACACTTCCTTCCAGCAACTGCTTTAACACAAACTCCTTTCCCACACACACTGAGCTATGTTCAGCTCTGCCTTATAACGAGTGTGTGCACCTGGCCACACACTCAACCTGCAGAGCTCCTAGAAAACCCGGACACATGACTGAAGACTCCTTCCCTCCCAATGCACTTTGAAGTCTTCAAGTTTCCAGCCCCAATCCAGACTTACAAAATCCAGAGAAAACTTAAAGCATAGTTTTCTCTGCTCAGCAATCTTTTGCTGGAACTTCTCAAATAGCTTCTTTGAGAGTCCTGTGTCCATTGCAAACACATTTCTTCTAAGCCAGGGGCTCTCACCCTCACAATATATATATACATACATACATACATACACACATACACATACACATACACAGTGGAACCTCGGATTGCAAGTGTAGCGGCCTCACTCTTTCTCCATCTTTATCGGTTACACACCAACTCATGTCTAGGGGTTCCTGGGTTGTGAGAGTGAGATGCGCCACGGCCCATGTCCTCCCCATTGTAGTAGGGAGGTGAAGGCCACTTACTGATGTTTCCTCGGGCCGGTGTGTTCTGTGAATGCACGGAGTCTGTAATTGCAAGCTCACCAGCCTCCCCTTTGCTTCCAGTAACTGGAGTTCACACACCGGAGAAAGGTCCAACACTTGTTTATTTGACACTCCAATACGCAAAGCACAATAAACAGTTCTTTTGCAGCAAACTGGTTGGGACCTATAACCTTGCCAACGGTGGGGCGAGCAGATCGAGGCACTTCCTAAAGTTTAATTTCTATGCCACTGTACTATGACCAGCGGCGCCTAAGCCAATCCGGCTGTTACAGAACAGGAAAGATGGGGTCTCTTCCAGCAACCCCTATGAACAGCAATGGAGCCCTCTTCGATACGCTGTGGCCCCTATCAAGGGGATGTGTCCTCCCAAGAGAGTTCCCAGAGGCCCACTGTCACCGGGTTGGTGCTGCTCCGGGTCTCCAGTGGGTAACCTCTCTGGCCTCCTCACCTCAGATACGAGTCCCTCCGCTCAGGGACCCTCGGACAGTCCACCCTAGCGGGACCCAGTCGAAGGTACTGGGCCCCAGGCCTCCTCGATAGTACCTCACCCCAGGCTAAAGGTGCCTGGGATGGACGCCAACATGACTCCGGACCAGGCCATGGGCACCTGGACCAGACTCCTGGATCTCCAGCACCCAGGCCTGAGGGGCCTGGGTGCGGACCGCAACCCTCCTCCTCCGAGGACCTCCTTCTCCGCAAGACCTCGTGGTAAGGGCGTCTCCCCCTTTTATCTCCTCCCATCAACGGCCCGGCGGGTTCCCCGCCCCAGCCATACCATCTCCGGGAAGGGACAAAACAGGGAGCACTGCAGGAGATGATTCTACCTGAAGCCTGTGGGTACCCCGCCACCCACAGGCTAAGGAGAATACTACATCCTCCAATCCTCCACGAAACAAAAAGGGGTCTGAACCCTAACACAATTATACACCTGGGTCACACTATTCCCCAGGTGTATCCCATCAATTTGAGGACCCCGCTACACAAGTAACGCAGTTAATGAGCGTTTCGCAATACGAGCACTGTATTTGAAGAAAGAATCGTGACTCGGTTTGCGAGTGTTGTCTCGCAAAACAAGCACGATTCAGGCCAAAGCGGTGTGCAGTACTCCTTTTGGCCTGAGGTGGGGGGGGCGCCGGAGCCGAGCAGAGCCAAACATCGCCGATCTGCGCCGTTTGGAAATGCTTGGAAAGGCCTGAGGACTGACCTCTGCAAATCTCAGGTAGGAAGTCTTTCCGAGGTTTGCCGAGGTCAGCCGAAGTGTCCTCGGGCCTTTTCGGCCGTTTCCGAGGCTCTCCGGCGCGCCCCCCGCCTCTGGCCGCATGCGGTATTGCATCCCATTGAAGTCAATGCGGAACTAATTATTTTCGTTTCCATTGACTTCAATGGGGAAACTCACTTTGATATGCGAGTACTTTGGATTCCTGGAACGGATTATGCTCGTAATCCGAGGATCCACTGTATGTATGTATGTATGTATGTATGTATGTATGTATGTATGTATGTATGTATGTATGTATATATATATATATATATATATATATATATATATATATATATATATATATATATATACACATATATGCATACACACACACACACACACACTGTATATATGAAAATTGATCAATCCTAATCTACTGACGGCCTATCTCATT
Source organism: Rana muscosa (assembly GCA_029206835.1). Taxonomy (NCBI): domain Eukaryota; kingdom Metazoa; phylum Chordata; class Amphibia; order Anura; family Ranidae; genus Rana; species Rana muscosa. The sequence continues at coordinate 348,041,061 of CM055118.1, read as the reverse complement.
TCTTGAGGCCCAAAAATTTCAGGAAACCCCTTTTTGGAATCTAGACAGTCCAAAGGTATTTAGTAACATGCATGGCGAGTTTTTTGAAGTTTTATTTTTTGTCACAATTTTTGGGAAAATTAAGAAATGTAAATGTATTCTTCGTCATCATATAACCGGTGTAGAGGTGATCAGGGACACTGACTGGTGACGGTATGTAAAAGAAAAAAAAAATGATGTCCACAGAGGGATCGGGAGCCGGAGATGGTGGAACTCGTCATGCAGGGAGATTTAGCTCACGGCTCCTGTGTGAACCCAGGCTCAAAGTCACTATGACAAGCCTGGGTTCACACAGGAGCTGTGCGGGAAAACGCATGTGATTCAAACAGGAATCGCATTGCTTTCCTGTTCAAATCGCATGCAATACTTTGCAGCGCGTTTTGAGCCCATTCATTTTGTATAGGGTCAAATCGCACAGCAAAGGTGTCGGTTTTGGAGAAAGTGCACGGGTACGAGTACTTGTGTAAGTACTCAGTGTCGCCACCGATACAGATTACCAATATCAGTATTGGTGCAACCCTAGTATTTACACACATGCTCTGATTGGAGGGCAGTGTTGGCAAACATGTGGTGCTGTGGCTTAGTTGGTTAAAGCGCCTGTCTAGTAAACAGGAGATCCTGAGTTCGAATCTCAGCAGTGCCTGACCACTTTTATTACCATCAGAACACATATACCCAAAAAGAGAACAAATGAATCCACATTGGAAATTTCCAACCGTTGCCTGCTCTCAGAATGGTGGATCCAAACCAAAGAAGGTATTTAGGACAGATGTTCAGACCCAGTACCCAGAGAGAAAGCTTGGTAAAACATTAGAGAAACACATGCCAGAACATACATGACATTGTTAAGTATGAGATGGTACAAATTACAACATATAGGGCTTGTGGGTCGGTGCGGTGGAAACAACACATACTCAGTCCAGATGCAATTAAAGGAAATTGTATTGAAGTCAAAGTAAAACAGTTCACAACCATCCCGGTGGGAGTCAGTCCATCCAGGAACACTCACGGATGACAGCAGCGGGTAGCAGAGCAGATCTCAACCGAGCTGACAGCCTCTGTACTGAGGGACGGAATGCAGCCTGGCTGGTCCAAGCCCAAGTAGGAAGTTCTCCAAGAAGAGTGGCGGAACCCTAAGCTTTACCTGCTTGTCCAGAACATTTTCCTGCCACTAATGCTGTCCCTAACAGACAGGTGACCTGTCCCCACACTATCCATGCGCTAAAAAAATGCACGCCAAACCCAGGAGCCAAGGTCTAAAATAGACTGCCTGACCCAAGATGGCCACCAGAGCCCCATGGGCTGTCAGCATCCAACCAGATCACTGTCCCAGTGACCCAGGAAACCATAAAGGAACCATGTTGCTCCTGACTCCCCTCCCTCTGCACTGCTGCTGTGGTTGAGTGCCACCTGCAGTGGATAAAACATACTGCATCTGCCTACAGGCTGATATAGAAGAAAAAACGAATCACTTGGTGTAGAACCAATCAACTGCACATCAAAACAAGCAGTTCAGGAAGTCTGGTGGTTGAATGAGGCTATCTGTGGCTGTATGTGACCATTGCATGGTTTATTTTGTTGCAGGTAGGTCTGGGTCTCTGGTACCCCAGAAGGAACTGCTCAAGGTGGCCCTGATTTAGGAGTTTATGCCATTCACGTGGCATGTAGTAGGTAAATCCCAATTAAGTGCCAGCACTCCTTCTTTCCCACTGGAGTTCCATTGATGAAGACCGTCACCAGTGGTTTGTGGGAGCATTCTTGGACACAGTCTTTGCCAATGACTGACACCATTATGGGAGACCCACATATATACTGGCACCCCAAGGAATGATGATGCCAGCAATGCTGCCCCGTGTGCCAGGTTGCTAGTGAATAGTAGAAGGATTCTGCAATGTTCCCATCTATTCAGTGTCAGTCTTGTAAAAACATAGGATGGGCAAATCAATGGATAGCACTTCCTGTCTGATAAAAACTGTGTCAACAAAACAGGAAGAGAGGTGAAATCTCACTAACAGAGACCCAGGGAGGGCAATGATAACCTGGCATATCTTACTTTCTTCTTTACAGATACTTTATTTCCAGTACTATCATACAGTGATTTTTACTAGACATGTGCAATTTGTTTAGTTTCTAATTCGTTTTTCACGAATTTAGAGAAATTCGTTAATTCCGAAATTTTCGAATTTTTGGGATTTTCGTATTTCCGACATTTCGAATTTACGAATTTTTCAATTTACGAATTTTCTAATTTCGGATTTTCTAATTTTCGAATTTCAGAATTTCAGAAAATTCAAAAGTTGGAAATTTCGAAAATCTAAAATTTGAAAATGGGAAATTTGGAAAGTTGAATTTTCGAATTCCGAATTTTTAGAATTTCCGAATTTCCTAAAATCTGAAAACCTCAGTTAGACTTACCGGTAACGGTATTTCTACGAGTCTTTCAGGACAGCACCTGGAGAGAGCGCAGCTCCACCCCTTTTCCCAGGAAACACTGCAGTCAGTTTTCTTTAAAGACCGGACACTTCCACCATGGCCTCAGTTGTTTAAGAGTACCTCCAGCCATGCTGAAATTAGATAAGCAGAACATAGCAATAACACCACATCTTATCATTACTTTAGGGCGGGTCATCGGTGCTGTCCTGAAAGACTCGTAGAAATACCGTTACCGGTAAGTCTAACTGAGGTTTTCTCACCTCGTCTTTCAGGACAGCACCTGGAGATGATAAAAGAGTACTTACTCTAGGGTGGGACCACTGCCTGTAGGACCTTTCTGCCAAATGATTGCTCAGATGCAGAGAGTAAATCCAACCTGTAATGGCGGGTGAAAGTGGAGAAGCTTGTCCACGTAGCCGCCTTGCATATTCTTCCCGGCGAAGCTCCAGCTCGTAATGCCCAGGATGTTGCTACTGCCCGGGTTGAATGAGCCCCTACTCCTGTGGGAGGTTCTATCCCTGAAGCTCTGTAGGCTTCGCCGATAGCTATTCGTAGCCACCTACCTATGGTATTTTTGGACGCACTATAACCTTTACGTGGGCCAGAAAACAAAATAAACAGGGAATTCGATCTTCTGAATTCACTTGTTATCTTTAGATAGTGCAGTATGCACCTCCTTACATCCAAGCTGTGAAAGGCTTCTTCTTTCGTGCCCACTGGTGTAGGACAGAAGGAAGGGAGAACTATTTCCTGTGACCTGTGGAATACCGTTGCCACTTTTGGTAGGAAGCCCGGGTCAGTTCTCAGCACTACCCGGTCTGGAAATATAGAAAGGAAAGGTTCTATGATTGACAGGGCCTGTAGATCACTCACTCTCCTAGCTGAGGTAACTGCCCCTAAGAGTGCTACCTTCAGGGACCAAAATTTAATCGTTGCTTCCTCCGGAGGTTCAAAGGGTCTTTTTGTCAGACCCTGTAGCACCAGAGATAAGTCCCATTTTGGGAAGAACTTAAAGGGTACTGGCCTAACTCTGGTCAGTGCCTTAAAAAATCTAACGATAAGGGGGTCCTGAGATAGTTGTCTCTCCAGGAACACCGATAAGGCGGCTACTTGCACCTTTAGGGTGCTAATCGCCAACCCCTTCTCCATTCCCTCATGGAGAAATTCTAATACAGAGATAGTCTCCTTTGGTGAACGGATCTTTTCTCTGCACCAGGAATTAAAACATTTCCAAGCTTTAAAATAGATCGCTCTGGTGACCTTTTTTCGGCTGTCCAATAATGTTGAAATTAGTTTATTGGACAAGCCCCTCTTTTTTAGGATTTGCTCCTCAGTAGCCAAGAAGCTAGTCTGAGGTGCTTGATATTGGGATGTTGTAGGGGCCCCTGTGTTAAAAGGTCCTTCTGTAAAGGAAGAAACCAATGGGGTTCCACCGCCATCCTCTGGATGGTTGAAAACCAAGTCCTTTTGGGCCAGAATGGGGCTACTAGGATTAATGTTGTAGGCTCCTTCTGTAGCTTTTTGAGGACCAATGGGATCATTTGGAAGGGGGGAAAAGCGTAGCACAAGTGGAAGGTCCATGGTTGTGCCAGTGCATCTAGACCCTCCGCTTGATCTTGCCTGTTTAGGGAGAAGTATGTTTCCACCTTCGCATTGGCGTGGGATGCGAACAGGTCTATTTGGGGAACTCCCCATCTTCCTGTTATCTTCTGGAATACTACCGGATTCAGACTCCATTCTGATTCCAGTACTCTTTCTCGGCTTAGGAAGTCTGCTATTTGGTTCAGATCTCCCTTTAGGTGTACCGCCGTCAAGGAGGCTAGATTGGATTCTGCCCAGGCCAAAATGTGGAGGGCTGAGGATAGCAACACTCTGCTCCTCGTGCCTCCCTGCCTTGTTATATAAGCCACTGCCGTGGCATTGTCTGATAACACCTGAATGTGGTGACCCAGGACTTGTTTCTTGAACGCCCATAGTCCCAGTAGAATGGCCCTCAATTCTCTCCAATTGGAGGATCTCCGGGCTTCTCTGTTTGACCATGTTCCTTGGGCCATCTGTCCATCCAGATGAGCACCCCACCCCCAGAAGCTTGCGTCCGTTGTCAATCTGTGTTCTACAGGGAAAGTCCAAAGCAGGCCTTTGTCTAAATTTGCTTGCTTCCTCCACCACCACAGCTTTCTCTGAACTTGAGGGGGTATTTTTATCAATTTTTCCAGCGACTCTCCGTAGGACCAATTCCTGAGAATTGTCTGCTGGAGGTCTCTCGCATGCAGACGTGCCCATTGTACCGCTGGTATTGAGGCGGTGAGTAGGCCTAGGACTGACATGGCTGCTCTGATTGTCATCGGCAGATTTGTTTGAGTCCCCTTTACTGCCCTCTGGAGTTTCTCTATTTTTTCCTCTGGGAGAAAAAGTCTTTCCTGTATGGAATTTATTGTATATCCAAGAAATGTTATCGTCTGGGAAGGGATCATTTTTGATTTTTCTTGGTTTATGATCCATCCGAGACTCTCGAGATGTCTTTTCGTCTCTTTTAGATCTTTCACCAATAACTCCCTTGTCTTGGCAAATATCAGGAGGTCGTCCAGATATGGCACTATTGATATCCCCTTTAATCTGAGGGGTGCTAGAGCCTCTGCTATGACCTTTGTAAATATCCTTGGTGAGGATGACAGTCCGAAAGGGAGGGCTCTGAACTGCAGGTGTGAGATCGAGTCTCCCGTCTTTACTGCTAATCGCAGATACTTCTGTGATATTGGCGCTATAGGAATGTGTAGGTACGCATCCCTCAGGTCTATGGATGCCATAAAACAACCTGGCGTCAGGAGATGTTTCACTGAGAAAATTGTGTCCATCTTGAATCTTTTGTATCTGATGGACCTGTTTAGTATCTTCAGGTTCAAGATCAACCGGAATTTTCCTGACGTCTTCTTCACTAGGAAGATGTGTGAATAGCACCCTATCCCTTCCTCTTCGGGGGGAACAGCTATAATTACCTCTTGCTGGATGAGTTCTTCCAGTAAGGATGACATCCCTATAGACTTCTCCAGGTCTCGAGGAGTCCGGGTTACATAAAAACGGTTTGGAGGGGGTTGCGAGAATTCCAGCCTGTAGCCCTCTGATATTATTTTGAGGACAAATGGACTGGACGTCGCTGTCTTCCATTGTGGAAGAAAGGCCTGTAACCTTCCTCCCACCGTTGGCGGACTGTCACTGGGTGTTTGTGGTTTGGCCAGGAGGGCGGAATAGTACCCCTGACTTTCCTCTCCCTCTCTGGGACCTCCAAGGTCTTTTATAGCCCGTGTCTTTTTTAACCTCGGTTTGCCGAAAAGCACGAAAATTAGTTTTACCCTGAGGAACCACTTTCTTCTTTATTGGGAAGGCCTTCTTTTTATCAGCCGTTCTATTAAGTACGGCTTCCAAATCAGGGCCAAAAACTAAGTCACCGTCAAAAGGCAAACCACATAACTTCGCCTTTGAGGCTATATCCCCTGACCAGGTCTTAACCCATAAGGCTCTGCGGGCTGAGTTGACCAAGGCTGCTGATCTAGCTGACATTTTGATAGATTCAGCAGAGGCATCAGCCATGTACCCTACCGCCTTTTGAAGTATAGGCAGCGTGTCAAGTAGATCCTTACGAGAAGTTCCCGCCTCAATGTGAGTTTTTAATTGCTCCAACCAGTGTTCTAAGTTTCTCGCTACCACGGTTGATGCCATTGCTGGCTTAAAGTTGGCTAGAGTCGAATCCCATGCCTTTTTTAGTAGGGAGTCTGCCCTCTTGTCCATGGCATCTTTTAGGGTGCCCATGTCCTCGAAGGCCAAGTCTGTATTCCTTGAAACCTGCGAAAAGGCTGCGTCAAGCCTTGGTTTTTTATTCCAAACCTGCTGACTATCATCCTCAAAGGGGAATCTTCTCTTGAGGGATCTGGAAAAGAAAGGTGCCCTCTCTGGGTCCTTCCATTCTCTCTTTACTGTCTCGGAGATGTATTTGTGCACTGGGAACACCCGTTGCTTTACTTCTCCCATGCCTTGAAACATCTTATCGTGTAAGGATAATTGCGTCTTATCCTCTTCGATATTAAGCGTTGTGTGTATTGTTTTTAATAGATCGTCTACTTCCTCCAGGGATAACCTATAGCGGGAAGAAGAAATTTCCCTTTCTTCTTCCTCTTCTTCATCCGAACCTGTGGCAACATTTATCTCCTCATCCTCCGAGTCGCTGACCCCTCTGGGTGCAGGAGTACTAGGATGAGAACAGGATGGTGAACTGCCTTTCCTGTTTGGCTGGGCCGCCGGACGTCTATCCAAAAAGGAGCGGAATGACTGAAAAGTGTCCGCTAGTTCCTTTCGGAAGGAGCTTAATAGCTCCCCTGGTTGAGCAGCAGCTGCAGCTGAGGCAGTTTCCTCTTTTAACAGCTCTGCAATACATGTCTTGCATAGCGCTTTAGGCCATGTTTCCCTAAGCGTGTCTTTGCAAGACGGACATCTCCTCTTGGGAAGAGGAGAGGAGTGTTTGGTTTTGTCTTTGGCTTTAAGCTGAAATACACCAACACCATACTATATTTAAAACATTTTTAAAACATAATAGTAACCAAAACCTTCTAAATCAGCTGGAAAATAAAAGAGGAAGGAACTAACACTTTAGCCCTTACATTTATAAGCACAGCTTACCTAGTGACTCACCCCCTGAGCCACCATAACAACAAAAAAAACAACTCTCTAGTAACAATCTCTAGGGAGAGTGGCACAGGCTCCTTTGCTTTCCCCCCAGGTGAGAAAAGGAGGGAAAGAATATACAAGACCCCATAAAGTATATATACAGGGACCTCTGTCCCTGCTTACCTGGGTCTGGCTGGTGTGAGTGGCTCCTGTTCCCACCACTGCCGCTTGTTCCTCTTCCATTGCGAGGTTGAAGTGGCGTCCGACAGCTCCTTTTTTGATTTTCCCGGTCCTTTCACCGCTGTGAGGACCGGAAATGACACCAGCCGAAGGCCGCCTCCTCCCCCTGCGTTCCAGCGGCCGGAACCGGAAGCCGCGTCGCACCACGGGAAGTCCCGCCCCCGGCCGGAATGACGCGCTCGCCATCCGGGACCCGGAAAACATGGGGATACAAACGAAAGAGACGCTGCTCGTCTCCTGAGGAGCACGTCATCCCTCCTTCCATGCCCCCAGTGCCGGTCTGATGAGAGCGGGCCCTCCCGCAGCCTGAACCCTCGCCGGGTATGAAGGGGAGAAGGTACCGCAGCATCCACCTCACGTAAGGGGGGGGTGCTGGGCTGGCCTGGAACAAAAGAAAAAAACTAACAGGTATGCCCCATACTGTCTCCACCTGGAGAGAGCGCAGCATTACCCCTGGTTCCCCGCAGCGCTTCCACCATGGCGGAGGAAACACTACAACTGAGGCCATGGTGGAAGTGTCCGGTCTTTAAAGAAAACTGACTGCAGTGTTTCCTGGGAAAAGGGGTGGAGCTGCGCTCTCTCCAGGTGCTGTCCTGAAAGACGAGGTGAGAAAATGTGTTTTTTTCTTTTTTCGGAAATTCGAAAAATATGTTGTTTTCATTTTTGTTTTATTTGTTTTTTCCAAATTCCAAATTTCCGAAAAAAAGCAAAAAACTAAAAAAAAGAATTTTTCGAATTTCCCGAATTTCCGAAAAAAGCAAAAAAATGAAAAAAACTATTTTTTTCGGCAGTGCACATGTCTAATTTTTACATGGTGAGGCCTGTATTCTATAAACTGGAATTACACAGTGAGGTACACGTTAAAGTCAGTCTCAATGTTCTGGCTGGTCATACGATGAGTGGGATTCTCCTTTTTCCGCCCGCAGACTGCCCTCCCTGCTGCAGAGCATAGGTAGTGCAGGGGTACAACGGGTACAGGCTCCTAGGGGGCGGGTCCATGACAACCTGGGCTAAGAGGAAGTGGCATCCTGCTATGCTGTGGCTCCTCCTTCCTATGTCACAGCTGTGTCCTGTAGTGATGTAAGGAGGTCAGATCAGCCATAAAGGGCATAGCTCCCAACTGTCCCTGATTTTGAGGGACTGTCCCTGATTTGTCCCTCTTTCCTCCCCATTTGTCCCTTATTTTGGTCTGATCTATATGGTTGTATATAAAATGCACTTATCTTTTGTTTCCCAGCGCTAAACCTTTTATCCAATTTCTAAATTGCTGCATTTGTAAAATTTTAAGAGCCAATATAAAGGAATAATAGTGGTAAAAAAAGAACTTGTGGGTTTAACTAATCCATTTTTTTTTATAATTCTCCTTTAAGGGGGCGTGGGAAGGGGTGTGTCTTGTGCCTGCATACTTTTGCTAATTTTGTGTCTCTCAGTTGGGAGGTATGTAGAGGGGGTACACAATAAAGTGGGGGAGGAGGGAGGGTATGGTTGTGATTGACAGCTCCTTCTCTTCCAGCGTATGGGTTAGCCAATGCGCTGAACACAATGCAGACTAAATCTCCACCTTTTGAAGAAAAAATAAATAAAAAAATACACATTGATAAAAAGAAAAAAAAAAGTGTTATGACTGCAGAGCATTGCACATCAGTGCATTGTGGGGGGCAACAAGCCACCTCCTGTGGACTCTCCCACAAGTCCCAGGTCCTCTTTAATCTCCCACTTCCCTTATGATAAATTGATGTTTCTTTTTTCTTTTTTATTAATAACATATCTTGTTTGCAGATATCTTCAGGCCGGTAATGTGACGCATAGGGTCCTTTCTGGACCTCCAGCAGGAGGCGCTGAGTGATGCATGAGGATGTAAATGCTGATCTCTCAGTGCAGTGCAGTGCAGTACGTGAGTGCAGGGTGCTAGGGGGCGGGTCTATGACACCCAGCACCCTTCAGACACAGGGGGAGGAGGGGGGACATTTACCCTGGAAAACCGAGGACACCTAGTGGCAGAATAGGATTACTGCACAGCACAGTGCTGGTCAGAAAGTGAGCTTTTCAGCCAACCTGGAAAACTGAGGACACCTAGTGGCAGAATAGGATTACTGCACAGTACAGTGCTGGTGAGACACTGAGTTTTTCAGCCAATCTGGAAGACCAAGGACACCTAGTGGCAGAATAGGATTACTGCACAGCACAGTGCTGAACAGAAAGTGAGCTCTTCAGCCAATCTGGAAGACCGAGGACACCTAGGGGCAGAATAGGATTACTGCACTGCACAGTGCTTAAAGTGGAGTTCCACCCTGAAAAAAAAATTTGACCAAAAATCCTAAAAAAAAATAGAAAAAAAAAATTTTACTTACCAGAAATAGCGGTTGCTATGCGGAAGTCCCTAATCTGCCTCTTCATCGTCCGCGGCTGGTCTTCTTCCTCCGTCCTACTCGCGGTGTCTTCTGGTGAATGGGGCGCGCTGCCTTCTGGGAACTGTGTGTATCCCAGAGAGCAGCCGGCCCATTCACAAAGCGCCGCGCGGATCGCGCATTCCCAGTAGGAAACTGGCAGTGAAGCCGCACGGCTTCACTGTCTGTTTCCCTTACTGAGGATGGCGGCGCCGGGAGCTGGCAGGATCGAGGGATCGGCCTCGGGGGGGGATTACATCACGGGCGAGTGGGACAGGTGTCCTTATTAAAAGTCAGCAGCTACAGTGTTTGTAGCTGCTGACTTAAAAAATAAAAATAAAATTGCGGGTGGAATCCCCTTTTAACAGAAAGTGAGCACTTCAGCCAACCTGGGAGACCGAGGACACCTAGTGGCAGAATAGGATTACTGCACAGCACAGTGCTGAACAGAAAGTGAGCTCTTCAGCCAACCTGGAAAACTGAGGACACCTCGTGGCAGAATAGGATTACTGCACTGCACAGTGCTGAACAGAAAGTGAGCACTTCAGCCAATCTGGAAGACTGAGGACACCTCGTGGCAGAATAGGATTACTGCACTGCACAGTGCTGGTCAGAAAGTGAGCTCTTCAGCAAACCTGGAAAACTGAGGACACCTAGTGGCAGAATAGGATTACTGCACTGCACAGTGCTGGTCACAAAGTGAGCTCTTCAGCAAACCGGGAAAACTGAGGACAACTAGTGGCAGAATAGGATTACTGCGCTGCAAAGTGATTAAAGCGGAGCTCCGCCGAAAAAAAAAAATATTAAAAGCCAGCAGCTACAAATATTGCAGCTGCTGACTTTTAATATTTGGACACTTACCTGTCCTGGAGTCCAGCGACGTCCGCAGCAGAGGACGAGCAATCGCTCGTCACTCTGCTGCCCCCACCGCCATCCTCGGTGAGGGAACCAGGAAGTGAAGCCTTGCGGCTTCACTGCCCGGTTTCCTATGGCGCATGCGTGAGTCGCGCTGCGCCGTTCTGACTGGTCCCTGTGTGTTCTGGGAGATGAGTGTTTCCCAGAACACTACGGGTACTCTGTGGGAAGTGACGTGCTTCCCGCAGATTTTCTGCAACTCCCGGAAGTGGGTGAAAATACCTGTCTTAGACAGGTATCTTCACCCCCTCCCCCCTGAAAGGTGTCAATTGTGACACCGGAGGGGGGGAGGGTTCCGATGAGCGGAAGATCCACTTCAGGGTGGAGCTCCGCTTTAACAGAAAGTGAGCTCTTCAGCCAATCTGGAAGACCGAGGACACCTAGTGGCAGAATAGGATTACTGCACTGCACAGTGCTGGAGAGAAGGTGAGCTCCTCAGCCAACCTGGAAGACCGAGGACACCTAGTGGCAGAATAGGATTACTGCACTGCACAGTGCTGGTCAGAAAGAGAGCTCTTCAGCCAACCTGGGAGACTGAGGACACCTAGTGGCAGAATAGGATTACTGCACAGTGCTGGTCAGAAAGAGTTTTTCAGCCAGAGCTTATAATAGTAATAATTACTATTAATTTTTCTCATTATATATTACTTAATACAGAATATTATTTTATTTCCAATTTCAATATATTAATTTATTATATCTATAAAATCAAATAATTATTTTAATGTCACTTTAAGATAGACCACGCCCCTTCTCTCAAAGCGGCGCCGCACGCCAGCGGTGGTCACGTGTGTCATCCCTCTCCCAGCTTAGCGTCCGCCCCTTCTCGCGGTGGCCCCGCCCCTTCCGTTCGCAGTCTGGTCACGCCCAGTGGTAGACGCGTGACGCCAGCGCGCTGTCCGGTTTCGGGCGCACCGCGGTGAGCGGAGAGGGCGGAAGAGTTGCCGGGAGAGCCGGGTGGCGGCCGCTCATAGCAGCGCTCATGGGGCTGTCGGGGAGTGACGACGTTAATGCTCGGGAGGGCGAGGAGGAGGTCAAGTCAAAGGTACAAACCGGCTGTTAGACGGCACTTCCGGTAAGACGTGTGACGTCAGTCAGCGCGCCGGAAGTTGCTGTTGCCATGTGCACCATGTGTAGGATTAAGTATGGCGGTGTATTTGGGGTGTAGGCTGGTCCGAGCCCCTGAGGAGGGCGCCACTGAGCATAAATATAAAGGGAGGAGATGTGGATGTCTCTCCACCCTGGAGTCCGTGTAAAGACAAGGAGCTTCTGTATATAAACCCATCTCCAGCTCTGTGACGGGACAGCTGTATTGCTGGTGACCCCTTTGGTAGATTTCACCTTCCTTCCTGTTCCTGTGACACCAGACCATTGTCCTCAAGGCAGGAGACACGGGAATTATATCATGGCTGAGGCTTTAACCCATCCCTGTGCTGATTGTTGCTTTCTGTGTCCCCAGTGGAGAGATTTCACATCACTTCCTGTGCCAGCGGGAAGTCAGTGGGGACACAGACTGAAAATAGAAAGATAGGGGCACCGCTTTCCGTTCGCTGACTTCCATTTACACTGCAGGCGGCTGAGCTCATATTACTGCTTACCCACACATCTCCATTGTACGGCCCACTGACACCGTCACATCACCACCATTCCCAGCTCTTTTCTTCTCAGCCTGACTGTCCCGCCCCTCTCAATGATTGGATTTCCTGCCTGACTGGCCCGCCCCTTTCATTGATTGGATTTCCTGCCTGACTGGCCCGCCCCTTTCATTGATTGGATTTCCAGCCTGACTGGTCCGCCCCTTTCATTGATTGGATTTCCAGCCTAACTGGTCCGCCTCTTTCATTGATTGGATTTCCAGACTGACTGGCCCGCCCCTTTTATTGATTGGATTTCCAGACTGACTGTCCCGCCCCTTTCATTGATTGGATTTCCAGACTGACTGGCCCGCCCCTTTCATTGATTGGATTTCCAGACTGACTGGCCCGCCCCTTTCATTGATTGGATTTCCAGACTGACTCGCCCGCCCCTTTTATTGATTGGATTTCCAGACTGACTCGCCCGCCCCTTTTATTGATTGGATTTCCAGACTGACTCGCCCGCCCCTTTTATTGATTGGATTTCCAGACTGACTCGCCCACCCCTTTGATTGGATTTCAGTTCTTTCAATCAAGGAGGCTCAGCATCACCTGTGGGCTTTACCTAGGGCAGTCTTGCTAGCAAATATTATCTTGCCCAGGAACGCCCACTCCTCCAGACTGACACCCACTTATCAAGGCATTGTGATATTTTCATAACTCCTCCCAAGAGCCCGCCCACTGGATTTCCAGTCTGACTGGCCCGCCCCTCTCATTGATTGGATTTCCAGCCTGACTGGCCTGCCCGTTTATTGATTGGATTTCCAGCCTGACTGGCCCACCCCTTTCATTGATTGGATTTCCAGCCTGACTGGCCCACCCCTTTCATTGATTGGATTTCCAGCCTGACTGGCCCACCCCTTTCATTGATTGGATTTCCAGACTGACTGGCCCACCCCTTTAATCGATTGGATTTCCAGTCTAACTGGCCCGCCCCTTTCATTGATTGGATTTCCAGTCTAACTGGCCCGCCCCTTTCATTGATTGGATTTCCAGTCTAACTGGCCCGCCCCTTTCATTGATTGAATTTCCAGTCTGACTGGCCCGCCCCTTTCATTGATTGAATTTCCAGTCTGACTGGCCCGCCCCTTTCATTGATTGGATTTCCAGTCTGACTGGCCCACCCCTTTCATTGATTGGATTTCCAGACTGACTGGCTCGCCCCTCTCAATGATTGGATTTCCTGCCTGACTGGCCCGCCCCTTTCATTGATTGAATTTCCAGTCTGACTGGCCCGCCCCTTTCATTGATTGGATTTCCAGTCTAACTGGCCCACCCCTTTCATTGATTGGATTTCCAGACTGACTGGCTCACCCCTCTCAATGATTGGATTTCCAGTCTAACTGGCCCGCCCCTTTCATTGATTGAATTTCCAGTCTGACTGGCCCGCCCCTTTCATTGATTGGATTTCCAGTCTAACTGGCTCACCCCTTTCATTGATTGGATTTCCAGACTGACTGGCTCGCCCCTCTCAATGATTGGATTTCCTGCCTGACTGGCCCGCCCCTTTCATTGATTGGATTTCCAGACTGACTGGCCCGCCCCTTTCATTGATTGGATTTCCTGCCTGACTGGCCCGCCCCTTTCATTGATTGGATTTCAGTTCTTTCAATCAAGGAGGCTCAGCATCACCTGTGGGCGTTACCTAGGGCAGTCTTGCTAGCAAATATTATCTTGCCCAGGAACGCCCACTCCTCCAGACTGACACCCACTTATCAAGGCATTGTGATATTTTCATAACTCCTCCCAAGAGCCCGCCCACTGGATTTCCAGTCTGACTGGCCCGCCCCTCTCATTGATTGGATTTCCAGCCTGACTGGCCTGCCCATTTTATTGATTGGATTTCCAGACTGACTGACCCGCCCCTTTTCTTGATTGGATTTCCAGCCTGACTGGCCCACCCCTTTCATTGATTGGATTTCCAGACTGACTGGCCCACACCCTTTCATCGATTGGATTTCCAGACTGACTGGCCCACCTCTTTAATCGATTGGATTTCCAGTCTAACTGGCCCGCCCCTTTCATTGATTGAATTTCCAGTCTAACTGGCCCACCCCTTTCATTGATTGGATTTCCAGTCTAAATGGCCCGCCCCTTTCATTGATTGAATTTCCAGTCTGACTGGCCCGCCCCTTTCATTGATTGGATTTCCAGTCTAACTGGCCCACCCCTTTCATTGATTGGATTTCCAGACTGACTGGCCCGCCCCTCTCAATGATTGGATTTCCAGACTGACTGGCCCGCCCCTTTCATTGATTGGATTTCCTGCCTGACTGGCCCGCCCCTTTCATTGATTGGACTTCAGTTCTTTCAATCAAGGAGGCTCAGCATCACCTGTGGGCGTTACCTAGGGCAGTCTGCATGCAATTTTTATCTTGCCCAGGAACACCCACTCCTCCAGGCATTGTGATATTTTTATAACTCCTCCCAAGAGCCCGCCCACTGATTGCATCAGAGCTGAGGTCACTGGGGAGGAGTACTGAGGAAGGGGGCTGTGATGTTTTCAGGAAGCTATGTACAGCACTCTGCCAGCTCCTCCCACCATGATGGGGCACTGTTCGTCCCACTGACGCCAACGACGGGGCCCTGTTCGTCCCACTGACGCCAACGACGGGGCCCTGTTCGTCCCACTGACGCCAACGACGGGGCCCTGTTCGTCCCACTGACGCCAACGACGGGGCCCTGTTCGTCCCACTGACGCCAACGACGGGGCCCTGTTCGTCCCACTGACGCCAACGACGGGGCCCTGTTCGTCCCACTGACGCCAACGACGGGGCCCTGTTCGTCCCACTGACGCCAACGACGGGGCCCTGTTCGTCCCACTGACGCCAACGACGGGGCCCTGTTCGTCCCACTGACGCCAACGACGGGGCCCTGTTCGTCCCACTGACGCCAAAGACGGGGCACTGTTCGTCCCACTGACGCCAACGACCAGGGCACTGTTCCTCCAACGACCAGGGCACTGTTCCTCCAACTGACGCCAACGACGGGGCACTGTTCCTCCAACTGACGCCAACGACGGGGCACTGTTCCTCCCACTGACGCCAACGACGGGGCACTATTACTCCCCCTAATACTAATGATGGTGCATTGTTTGCTCCCACTGGCCACAGTGTGCCCCCCCTAAAGATTAAAGGACAGTAAACTGGCCCTTTGTTTAGAAAGTTTGCAGATCCCTGATGTAGACAGTAATTGGTTATTTATTGTGCACAATAATATTTCTGTATTGTTATCCATCCTGATGATCGATTTTTATTTTTATTTTTTTGTCTTTAGGAGATTGCTATCCCCCTCGGTGAGCACCCTCTCCAGTACCGCTATACCTTCTGGTATTCCCGCAGGACTCCCTCCCGACCGGCAAGCACTCTGAACTATGCAGAGAACATCCGTCCGTTTGGCACAGTGGCCACAGTAAGAGCCAATGACCTACCTTATACTTCCTCTGCTACAGGGTTTAGTGTGTTTTTAGGGATGAGTGCACATTGTGATTACATAATGAACTTGCATCGTTTCCGGGACTTCGACACGCTGAGGATGATCACACCATTGAGCATGACAAAGTGGTGACACCATAAATCTTCATTTCAATCGCCATGTTTTAGGCTTGATTCACACCATGGTGCAGAGAGGTCAGTTTTTCTGCACATGTTCTGCAAGGGCACAAAAAAAACAATGGTTCTATTTGTGCCCTGTTCGCACCATAACGTGCTGATTTTTTTTCTGGAATCTGCAACGTGTTCTGCACAGGAAAAAAAAACTGACTTGACATCATGGCGAGTTATATGGCTGCGGGGGGGGGGGGCACCGCCGGCAGCCTGGGTGGAATGGGAGTCCTCCCAGCGATCGCAGGGGGGAAGAGAGTTAGAGAGCTGCTCGGATGATCAGAGCGCAGCGCAGGGAACACAACGATAACAGCTTTCATTTCAATTGCCGTGTTCCCTGCCGCTCGCTGTCAGACACAGCCCCACCTCCTGGTCCCGGGACTTTGATAGGCAGATTACCCGTCCAATCTCGGTGACGGGTGATCTGTCAATCAAAGTTCCCCGGGCAGGGCTGTATATGACGTTGAGAGGCGGGAACACGGCAATTGAAATGAAAGCTGTTATCGCTGTGTTCCCTGCGCTGCGCTCTGATTACCTGGGCGGCTCTCCTGTTCCTCTCCTCCCCTGCACAGGTAGGCTGCATGGTGGGCACAAGGCTGCATTGGTGGACACAGGCTGCACTGGTGGGCACAGGCAGACTGCATTGGTGGGCACAGATAAAGTTGTTGTTGTTGTTAATATTTATTTTTAGAACTTCATTCTGCATAAAACATTTAAGTGTCATTTCATGAGATAATTTATGAAGGCGTGTTTAGGGGGGGGGAATTAGGGGCAGGGCAGGCTGGGTGGGGAAATTGGTGGCGAGTAACCTTTGAGGCCTGGCTAGTAGCTCAGGACTTGAAATTTTGAGCCCTGGAATAGGGCACATAACTGACATGAATGAAAACTGATGTCATTGTGCATGAAAACTGAAGTCTCTGCAAGTGAGATCTGCACCGTTTTCCCATCAGTTTCCATCACTTTTCATGCATGTATGGTGTGAATGAGCCCTTATAGGTGTCTCTAATTTAGTGATTGTTGGAAGGCTGCCTAGAAATTCTGAATAAAACACTGGTGAAAAATTATTTGAATCTTCAGAGGGCTTTAAAGTATAAGTTCCCTTTTCAGAAAAAATGAAAAGGTTGAACAAACACCCTACACCCTCTCTACCCCCTGGTCCCTGCTGCACTTACCTCTGTGGGTAATGAGCTGTCACTTCCCACACATCTGGTGTAGCGATCCATGGATTTGAAATCCCCACTTTTTTCTGTATGTCTACCAGGACAGATGTGATTGATTCTGATTGGTCAGAGCACTCATGTGCCAGCACTGACCAATCTGATCGGTCACAGAAATCCTACAAGAAAGAAGGGGAAAAATCCCTGGGCTGCTACACCAGCTGCATTGGCAGTGACAGCTCACCCCCCACAGAGGTAAGTGCAGGGGGGGAGGGTGTACCGTGTTAGTTCATTTGTTTTTTGTTTTTTCTTCTGAAAGGATGAACTAACCCTTTAAAGTGGAGTTCCACCCAAAAGTGGAACTTCCGCTCATCTGATTCCGTGCCGGGAATGTAAAACTCCCATTGGTTGTGCTCTCAATTAAACTGTCAAACCATCCCATGGCTGGTGTTATAACTGATCACATGTGCAGTAGAGCTGCACGATAAATCGTTAAGAATCGAAATTGCAATCTTTTTCCCTTCCCGATCTTCAAAACAGCATGTCAGGATTCTTTCTAACAAATGCAGAGAGTTCTCACAGCTGAAAAAAAAAATAATAATCCAGGTAGTCTGCCAAGTTTAATCACAACACACGAATAAGTAGAAACAAAGTATCGTTTCGTTCTTTCATCAAAGGAAAGTGTAGATGAGGGAAGTTTAACCATTTAAAGACCAAACCTTTTCTGACATTTGTTGCGTACAAGTAAAAATCATTATTTTCTGCTAGAAAATTACTTGAACACCCAAACATGAGATATATATATATATATTTTTAGCAGAGACCCTAGAGAATAAAATGGTGGTTGTTGCAATATTGTTGCAATATATTGTTGCAATATTTTATGTCACACCGTATTTGCGCAGCGGTCTTTCAAACGCTATATATATATATATATTTTTTTTTTTTTTTTTTTTTAAATACACTTTAATGAATTAAAAAAAAAAATGAAACAGTGAAGTTAACCCAATTTTTTTGTATAATGTGAAAGAAGATGTTACACCGCGAGAATCGTGATCTTTATTCTAAGCAAAAAAATTGTGATTTTCATTTTAGCCAGAATCGTGCAGCTCTAATGTGCAGCATCACGGCAGTTTTAGATTAAACAGAGGCCAAGATGGCAGTTTCCTTGGCCAAACACGATAGGAAGGTTTACTTCCACTGTAATGCCTGGGAGGTGGTGCGGGGGCTTCTGCATCATGTGACCGCTGTGATTTTCTCTCACCGCTGTCACATAATCAGGAGCCCATCCCGTTGGTTCCCGATCAGAAGCCATGACTGGGAGATGTTGGCGACCGTTCATACAGTGTGAAGAGCGGGTGCGGTCAGCACGTAACCTCATGCTGCTGGGGATGCATAATGACGGCGGCTTGGCATTGAAGCCCACTTTTCTTACCACCATATACATGCATACAATCTGCAAGAGGCTAAAAAAAATATATTTTTTAAAGGATAAAATATTGCAGCTTACTAGTCCTTAGATGCAGTGGCTGCATTCACTTTCTTTTTTCATGCCAAGAACATTTTTAGCAAGTACGGAAAATATTGGTTGATCCAGAAATTCCACATCTTGTCACTTCCTGTGAGCTCCACTAATGGCACAAACAATGTCATCTTCCCTCCAAGTCATCTTCTGTAAACTACTAATTCCCTCACCCTCCACATAATGAAGATGAAGATTTGTAGTCCATCCCCAGAGAGCAGCCTAGGCTGTCAATGCTGCTCCTCCCATGGATACAATATAGTGATTGAGTGCTGTCTCCTTAGAGCCCTTTCACACTATGCGCCCCGGGCGTCGGTGGTAAAATGCAGCTATTTTTAGCGGCGCATTACTGTCGGATTTGCGGCGCATTTTGGCCGCTAGCAGGGCGCTTTTATCCCCCGCTAGCGGCCGAAAAAGGGTTAAAACGGCGGTACAGCGGCGCTGCCCATTGATTTCAATGGGCAGGAGCGCATTAGGAGCGGTGAGTTCACCGCTCCAATGAAGCTGCTGGCAGGACTTTTTCTGACGCCCTGCCAGCGCACCGCTCTGAGGGCTTTCACACTGGAGTGAATGGAGCAGCTGTTTTAGGGCGATTTGCAGGCGCTATTTTTAACGCTATAGCGCCTGCAAAATGCCCCAGTGTGAAAGGGGTCTTAGAACAGAAAGCGTGTCACTGGCAGGATCACTGGGTGAAAAAAAAAGCCTGATGTGTCTGTCTTCTGCAGGTGGAGCAGTTCTGGAGGGTGTACAGCCATCTGGTGCGTCCCGGAGACCTGAGTGGATACAGCGACTTTCACCTCTTTAAAGAGGGAATCAAGCCCATGTGGGAGGTAGGTGGAAAAAGTGACTGTTTTGTGAGGTGATGGACTGTAATGTCAAAAGTTGCTGTAATTCGCAATAGGAAATATCTCTTCTAAACACTTGCAGCTCCTCATGGGGGGGGGGGGAAGCTTATTGACTGAGAAATTTTAACACCTAGCACTTAGATGCTCTCAGTTGGAAAGATTAAAGGGTTTCTAAACCCTCGTGTTTTTTTTTTTTTTTTTAAATAACAAATATCATACTTACCTCCTCTGTGCAGTTGGTTTTGCACAGGGTGGCCCCTGATCCTCCTGTTCTGGGGTCCCTTGGCGGCGCTGGTGCCCCGTCTGAGAAGCGATTTCCTTCCGGACACCCATGCGGGCGCGCTCCCGAGTCCTGCCGCTGTATCTGTTGACACAGACAGCAGGACTCGGCCCAGCACACGCGTCATTGGATTTTATTGACAGCAGCAGGAGCTGCGCTGCTATCAATCTATCCAATCAGGACACGAGACACCAGACCGGAGCTGGTGTGCTCGTTCCCATCGTGGGAATTACGTGGCTCTGGTAAGTATAAGGGGGGCCGGGGGGGGGGGGGGTTGCTGCATGCGTTAAGGTGAAAAACCTTGAGGGTTTATAACCCCTTTAACAGTCCTCAGAATGGCCTCCAAGAGATCAATAATCTTCATTCTGTTTTAGAAGTAGGAACGCGCGGCTGTCCGCACTCCTAGGTATAAGGCCATGCCACTGACAGCCACTGGTCCCTGTACCTCCATAGAGGGGAAAAAAAATTATTGTAAAATTATTTGATAAAAACTGATAAATGTAAAATAAGGGATTTTTTAAAAGTGATATTAAAGGCAATTTTTTATTTATTTTTCGAAATAACAAACATGTTATACTTACCTGCTTTGCACACAGCAGTCTCTATCCTCCTCTCCTGGCCCCTCCCCTCTGCCGAGTGCCCCCAGAGCAAGCAGCTTGCTATGGGGGCACTCATGCATGCTCGATCCCGAGCTGCTGCTCTGCGTGTCCATTCACACACACAGCTGCGGCTCGGCCCTGCCCCTCCCCTCGGCTGTAATTGACAGCAGTGGGAGCCAATGACTCCTGCTGCTGTCTCAGCCAATGAGGAGGGAGATTCCCTGGAGAGCCGAGATTCTCTTGCACATCTCTGTGATGGGGCACAGGTAAGTATTGGGGGGGGGGGCTACTGCACAGAGAAGGTTTTTTAAAAACCCCACTCCTGGAATTGGGCAAAATCTATGCTTGCTGTGGGCCTCCCTGCACAGCAAGGGTTAAATGTATGTTCAGTCTAGGGGTGCAGGAGTAAGGAGTAATACTTACCTTATTCCACAGGGTCACTCCAGAGGTGCAGGATTATTAGTCCTGCATTGTATTATTGACGCTGAGGGACCCCAGAGGAAGAAGAGTGATGAATCCAGGTTTATTTTTAGTGGGGGGCGGGTGTGTTAAGCCTTTTCATCTACATGCATTTAACTCTTGCTGTGGGGGTGGATCCTGCTTTAAGGGTAGATTCAATCTGATCCAAGAGTTGGAGTTTGACAGCGAGGCTCCTGCTGGAAGCCACAGTTAAACTGGTTGTAGAGGCTCAAGGTTTTTTACTTTAACCACTTAACCACTTGACCACTGGGCACTTAAACCCCCTTAATAACCAGACCAATTTTCAGCTTTCGGTGCTCTCACATTTTGAATGACAATTACTCAGTCATACAACACTGTACCCATATGAAATTTTTGTCCTTTTTTTCACACAAATAGAGCTTTCTTTTGGTGGTATTTAATCACTGTTGGGTTTTTTATTTTTTGCGCTATAAGAGAAAAAAGACTGAAAATTTTGTAAAAAAATGATTTTTTTTTCGTTTCTGTTATAAAATTTTGCAAATTACTATTTTTTCTTCATAAATTTTGGCCAAAATTTATACTACTACATATCTTTGGTAAAAATAAGTACAAATTGGTGTATATTATTTGGTCTTTGTGAAAGTTATAGAGTCCACAAGCTATGGTGCCAATATCTGAAAATTGATCACACCTGAAGTACTGACGGCCTATCTCAATTCTTGAGACCCTAACATGCCAGAAAAGTACAAATACCCCCCAAATGACCCCTTTTTGGAAAGAAGACATTCGAAGGTATTCAGAAAGAGGCATTGTGAGTTTTTTGAAGTTGTCATTTTTTCCCACAATTCTTTGCAAAATCAAGATTTTTTTTTTCTCTTTTTTTTTTTTCACAAAATTGTCATATTAGCAGGTTATTTCTCACACACAGCATATGCATTCCACAAATTACACCCCAAAACACATTCTGCTATTACTCCCGAGTATGGCGATACCACATGTGTGAGACTTTTACACAGCGTGGCCACATACAGAGGCCCGACATGCAGGGAGCACCTTCAGGCGTTCTGGAGCACCAAGGCCAATTCTGACATTTCTCTCCTACATGTAAAAATCATCATTTATTTGCTAGAAAATTACATAGAACCCCAAAACATTATATATGTTTTTTTAGCAAAGACCTTAGAGAATATAATGGTGGTTGTTGCAACTTTTTATCTCGCACGATATTTGCGCAGCAATTTTTTTAACGCGTTTTTTACGGAAAAAAAAATGTTTTGTGCTTAAAAAAAAAAAACAGTAAAGTTAGCCCAATGTTTTTGCATAATGTGAAAGATGAAGTTACGCCGAGTAAATAGATACCTAACACGTCGCCCTTAAAAATTGCACACACTCGTGGAATGGCGCCAAACTTCGCTACTTAAAAAATCCCCATAGGCGACGCTTTAAATATTTTTACTGGTTACATGTTTTGAGTTACAGAGGAGGTCTAGGGCCAAAATGATTGCTCTCGCTCTAACGTTCGCAGAGATACCTCACATGTGTGGTTTGAAAACTGTTTTCATATGTGGGCGGGACTTACGTATGCGTTCGCTTCTGTATGCGAGCTCACGGGGACAGGGGCGCTTTAAAAAAAAAAAAAAAAATTTATTCTTCATTTTACTTTATTTATTTTAGTTTGACATGTTTTTCCGCCCTAAACATTTTTTTGATCACTTTTATACCTATTACAAGGAACATAAACATCCCTTGTAATAGGAATATGGCATGACAGGTCCTCTTTACAGTGAGATATGGGGGGGGGGTGTCAATAAGACCCCACATCTCACCTCTAGGCTGGGAAGCCTGAAAAAAATACAAAAAAAAAAAAAAACAACAATCCTGGCTTTGATCGTAGCGGTGAGTCGGTAGAAGCACCGGAGGGCGGCGGGGGGGGGGACATCCCCTCTCGCCTCCCGTAAGAATGATCAAGCGGCGGAACAGCCACTATGATTGTTGTTATGGTGTAGGGAATCGCCGGCTGAAAAAGCTGATATCTGAATGATGCCTGTAGCTGCTCCCATAATTCAGATATCCCCGCACAAAGTCAAGGAAGTCATATGACGGCCGGAGGGCGGGAAGTGGTTATTGCAGAGTATTGCCGGGCATTGCGGAGTATTGCCGGGCATTGCGGAGTATTGCCGGGCATTGCGGAGTATTGCCGGGCATTGCGGAGTATTGCGGACTATGGCAGGGTATTGCGGTGTATGGCAGGGTATTGCGG
The DNA here is from genome assembly GCA_029206835.1 of Rana muscosa. NCBI lineage: Eukaryota > Metazoa > Chordata > Amphibia > Anura > Ranidae > Rana > Rana muscosa. The sequence continues at coordinate 348,018,048 of CM055118.1, read as the reverse complement.
TGTATGGCAGGGTATTGCGGTGTATGGCAGGGTATTGTGGAGGGTATTGCACAGGGTATTGTGGAGGGTATTGCACAGGGTATTGTGGAGGGTATTGCACAGGGTATTGTGGAGGGTATTGCAGAGTATTGTGGAGGGTATTGCAGAGTATTGTGGAGGGTATTGCAGAGTATTGTGGAGGGTATTGCAGAGTATTGTGGCGGGTATTGCAGAGTATTGTGGCGGGTATTGCAGAGTATTGTGGCGGGTATTGCAGAGTATTGTGGCGGGTATTGCAGAGTATTGTGGCGGGTATTGCAGAGTATTGTGGCGGGTATTGCAGAGTATTGTGGCGGGTATTGCAGAGTATTGTGGCGGGTATTGCAGAGTATTGTGGCGGGTATTGCAGAGTATTGTGGCGGGTATTGCAGAGTATTGTGGCGGGTATTGCAGAGTATTGTGGCGGGTATTGCAGAGTATTGTGGCGGGTATTGCAGAGTATTGTGGCGGGTATTGCAGAGTATTGTGGCGGGTATTGCAGAGTATTGTGGCGGGTATTGCAGAGTATTGTGGCGGGTATTGCGCAGGGTATTGCAGAGTATTTTGCAGGGTATTGCAGAGTATTGTGCAGGGTATTGCAGAGTATTGTGCAGGGTATTGCAGAGTATTGTGCAGGGTATTGCAGAGTATTGTGCAGGGTATTGCAGAGTATTGTGCAGGGTATTGCAGAGTATTGTGCAGGGTATTGCAGAGTATTGTGCAGGGTATTGCAGAGTATTGCACCAGGGTATTGCAGAGTATTGCACCAGGGTATTGCAGAGTATTGCACCAGGGTATTTTGCAGAGTATTGCACCAGGGTATTTTGCAGAGTATTGCACCAGGGTATTTTGCAGAGTATTGCACCAGGGTATTTTGCAGAGTATTGCACCAGGGTATTTTGCAGAGTATTGCACCAGGGTATTTTGCAGAGTATTGGCAGGGTGTATTGCAGAGTATTGGCAGGGTATAGCACAGGGATGGCTGAGCAGGGATGGATGGATGGATGGATCTGTGACTGCAATTGTCACAGATCCAGCCCACAGAGCTGCTGCTGCCATCCGCTCCCTCCCCCTCCCCTCTCACACTGTACCGATCGGTACAGAGAGGGGAGGGAGGAACCGGCGTCATCAAATGACGCCGGTCTGTTTACAAGTGATTGCTCCGTCATTTGACGGAGCGATCACGTGGTAAACGGCCGCTATCAGCGGCGATTTACCGCGATTCGTGATCCGCCGGGTCCACGGAGTTTCCCGTGTGCGCGCCCCAGGGGGCGCGCGGGAGCGCGATTCTGGGAGGACGTTATATAACGTCCTCCCAGAGTTAAGCAACCACCTTGTCGACGTTATTTGTCGGCAGGTGGTTGTTAAGTGGTTAAGGACCGGAAGGATTTACCCCCTTAATGACCAGGCCATTTTCTTTCTCGTACATCACGGGACACAGAGCGGCATAGTCATTACTATGTGGGTTATATAGATACCTTCAGGTGCTGGCACTGGCAACTTCCAAAACCGGAAGTACCCTCCCCTATATAAGCCCCTCCCATCCGGGAGCACCTCAGTTTTTTGCCAGTGTCTAAGGTGTTGGCCAAGAAGTAACATGTGTTTTTCACTGAGCTTGCGTACAGGTTCTTTTGGGCCTCAGTAAGCTATTCCGGATCCGACCAAAAAAGCTTCATAGCTAAACAGTCGGTACCCGGGCCTTGCAAGAGAAGAGCAAGGTTTTGCCTGTAATGCCTCTCTTAGGAGGGCTGGACCCTGGGATCCAGAGCTCTGGTCATACCCACGACCAAGATGTTGTCTGTGCAGGGTGCTATACAGGTCCAGGGGAGTGGAATCCTTGGGAACCCGGTCCCTGAAGGTTTAATTACAATGCCTGCCGTGATAGGTGAAGTTTGGGCTTCTGTGGACCAAACAAAGTCCTGCGGCGGGGAACAGGTAAGTGGGGGCCCCCAGGAACTTGGTTCTATTGGGGGACCCCCAAGCCTATTTTGTCTTTCTGCCTGTTACCTAAGGTATTCCCGCTAATATTCTGTGTATGCCTGTTACTACTGAGAAAATGTAAAAATTTTAATAGTAGGCAAGAAAAAAAAAAAAATGTAAGACCGCGGTACCTGTGTTAGACACTAGAGGCCGCTATGGTTCTTTTTCTTGTAATGTGGATTTTTTTCTTCCAAAATCAAATCCAGGCAGTTGGTAAGTTCTCTGCTGGGAAGCTGTCTCCTCTGCCCTGTTGCTGCGCTCATCCATCCCCGGGCCCTGCGGCAGGGACCCTGGCTCCCATCTAGCTCCTTATTTTTTTTTAAAAAGGCGCCGAAGGCGCACGTGCCCGCGTGCGCGTGCACGCGCCTCTATATATAGAGGCGATCTGGAAAAAGGGGCGGAGCGGGTGGATGACGCTCGGTGTGCGCCGCGGCGCTACTGCGCATGTGCGGGCGTCCAGCGTGTTTTAAAGCACAATCATAGCTGGCTATTGAAGTGCACAGACAGAGCTAGCAACAGTATAAAGGCACACAGAGGCGGTTGATGCAGGCATCCCCTAGAAAGGCACTTTAGTAGACACCAACTGTTATATAGCAGCAATTGTGCTAGACTATTCTCAGTAAAAGTGGTGTACTACGGCTGGAATACCTCAGCTTTAGGCTTAGGAATATGCCGTCCAGAAGCTCCGGAACTGAATCTTCCAGGAAGCGAAGGGGGTCTCATCGGGCTCTGAGGATCTTGGGCATGCTGCTGCTGCACCAGTCTCCCCTGAAGTTCAGAGGTAAGTGACCGTAGAGACCCCGCAGGGGTACTTGGTACTGTGGCTGTCCTCAGTTCACCTGCTCCTGTGTATGTAACAGAGGAGGTTTTTTCCTCAGCTCTGGGAGGATTAGAGAGAGATTGTCAACATTGATCGCTGCCTCCCTGTCAGGGAAAGCGCGCCCCATCTCCGTCTCCTCCTTCAGAGTGCCTGTTAGCAGAGCAACAGTCCCATACAGGGATCGACCTGCCTGAAGGGGATCAGGATGAGGTTGATTCTGTTATAGAGGAATCAACAGTGGAGGAACCTTTTCTCAGCATCTCAAGCTGAAAGATTATGGGTTCAGTCTCTGACTAACATGGTCCGATCAGCATTTAAAAATGCACCTTGCGGAACCATCAACCACTACTGTATCCTCGTTGGGGTCGCTAGAAGCCCCCAGACTGTCTGTTCTTTTCCACTTCACCCTTTACTGAAAGGGTTCATTTACCAGGATTGGGAACGTCCTGAGAAAATATTTTTCTTTCTCGTACATCACGGGACACAGAGCGACATAGTCATTACTAATGGGTTATATAGTTACCGTCAGGTGCTGGCACTGGCAACTTCCAAAACCGGAAGTACCCTCCCCTATATAAGCCCCTCCCATCCGGGAGCACCTCAGTTTTTTGCCAGTGTCTAAGGTGTTGGCCAAGAAGAAACATGTGTTTTTCACTGAGCTTGCGTACAGGTTCTTTTGGGCCTCAGTAAGCTATTCCGGATCCGACCAAAAAAGCTTCATAGCTAAACGGTCGGTACCCGGGCCTTGCAGAGAAGAGCAAGGTTCTGCCTGTAATGCTTCTCTTAGGAGAGCTGGACCCTGGGATCCAGAGCTCTGGTCATACCCACGACCAAGATGTTTTCTGTGCAGGGTGCTATACAGGTCCAGGGGAGTGGAATCCTTGGGAACCCGGTCCCTGAAGGTTTGATTACAATGCCTGCCGTGATAGGTGAAGTTTGGGCTTTTGTGGACCAAACAAAGTCCTGCGGCGAGGAACAGGTAAGTGGGGGCCCCCAGGAACTTGGTTCTATTGGGGGACCCCCAAGCCTAATTTGTCTTTCTGTCTGTTACCTAATGGTATTCCCGCAAGATTCTGTGCATGCCTGTAACTACTAAAAAAATGTAATAATTTTTAATGGTGGTCAAGAAAAAAAAAAAAGAAAAAAAAAATGTTTTTTATATATATTTAGTATATTAGACTGCGGTACCTGTGTTTGTCCACTAGAGGCCGCTGTGGAATGTTTTCTTGTCATGTGGACTAGTTTCTTCTCAGAGAGCAAAGTCCAGGCAGTTGGTGAGTTCTCCTATAGGAAACTGCTTTCTCTGCCATGTTGCAGTGCTCGTCCATCCCCCGGCCTGCGGCAAAGAGGGGCCCTGGCTCCTGTCCCTTGTTACCATATTTGAAATTAGCGCCGAAGGCGCACGTGCCCGCGCGAGTGCGCGAGCACGCGCCTCTATATATAGAGGTGAGCCGGGAAAGGGGGCGGAGCCTGGGGGATGACGCTCTGTGCGCGCCGCAGCGCTTCTGCGCATGTGCGGGCGTCCCAGCAGTTTAAAAAAACCACAATATTGTAGTGAGCTGGCTATGAAGTACAGAGACAGAGCTGGCAACATTTAAAGGCATACAGCAAGCGGTTGATACAGGCATCCCCTAGAAAGGCACATTAGTAGACACCAACTGTGATATAGCAGCAATTGTGCTAGACTATTCTCAGTAAAAGTGGTGTATTACGGCTGGAATACCTCAGCTTTAGGCTTAGGAATATGCCGTCCAGAAGCTCCGGAACTGAATCTTCCAGGAAGCGAAGGGGGTCTCATCGGGCTCGGAGGATCTTGGGCATACTCCTACTGCACCAGTCTCCCCTGAAGTTCAGAGGTAAGTGACCGTAGAGACTCCGCAGGGGTACTTGGTACTGTGGCTGTCCTCAGTTCACCTGCTCCTGTGTATGTAACAGAGGAGGTTTTTTCCTCAGCTCTGGGAGGATTAGAGAGAGATTGTCAACATTGATCGCTGCCTCCCTGTCAGGGAAAGCACGCCCGATCTCCGTCTCCTCCTTCAGAGTGCCTGTTAGCAGAGCAACAGTCCCATACAGGGATCGACCTGCCTGAAGGGGATCAGGATAAGGTTGATTCTGTTATAGAGGAATCAACAGTGGGGGAACCTTTTCTCAGCATCTCAAGCTGAAAGATTATGGGTTCAGTCTCTGACTAACATGGTCCGATCAGCATTTAAAAATGCACCTTGCGGAACCATCAACCACTACTGTATCCTCGTTGGGGTCGCTAGAAGCCCCCAGACTGTTTGTTCTTTTCCACTTCACCCTTTACTGAAAGGGCTCATTTACCAGGATTGGGAACGTCCTGAGAAAATATTTATTCCCCCAAGAGATTTCCGGTGGTCTATCCCATGGAGGATAAGTTCATCAAAAAAAAATAAAAATGGAAGGTCCCTACAATGGACGCAGCCATCTCTTGTATGTATAGATCACTGACATGTCCAGTGGATAATGTCCAAATGTTCAAGAACCCAATAGATAAAAGATTGGAGTCCTTATGAAAATCTGCTTGGTGATACAACCAGCAGTAGCAGCTATTGGGGTCTGCTAAGCAGTGAAGGATCAGTTGAAACAGGTCTTGAGGGACTTGACAGATCAGCAGGCTTTGCCCTAGCTGATCTACCTAGAGCCTTAGGCTTTGCGGTTGACGCCATAGAGGATTCAGTCCATCAGGCCTCCCGCCTTACGCTGTCTATAGTACATATGCGTAGGCTCCTATGGCTCAAAAACTGGTCTGCTGAAGCTCCCTGTAAAGAATGGCTGGTTAGCGTCCCATTTCATGGTGAACGCTTATTCAGGGAAAACCTGGACAAATATATCCAGAAAATTTCCAGCGGTAAAAATACGCTCTTGCCGGTTAAAAGCAGAGTTAGAGGTCCCTCTTTAAGAGGCCTGCTTCTCCAGTCCCTGGGGCATCGGCTGTGTAACAGTTCCGACGGCCTCCTCGGTCAAATCCCGGGGGTAAAAAACAGGGACAGTAGCAGGGTAATGAGAAACCCTGGGTCAGGAGAGGTACAAAACCTCCCCCAAAGTTAAATTCATGAAGCCCCCACTCAGTCGGGTGGGGGGAGGACTCCAGTTGTTCGCAAGAGACCTGGCGGGACACGATCAAGACAGATAGGTGCTCTCCGCAGTAGGTTTGGGATACAGTTTGGAGTTAAAAGACTCTCCTCCTTCCCATTTTTGAGGTCAAACGTGCCAAGGGATCCCCGGAAGAGAGAGTCCCTCCTGTTGGCACTAGAACAACTATTGCTCCAAGGAGTAATTATGGAGGTTCCCCTGGAAGAATGAGGGTTCGGGTTTTACTCAAACCTCTTTACAGTCCCGAAGCAAACGCGGACGGGAGGCCCATATTAATTCTAAAAGGGCTATACAAATTCCTGTATATCAGGACTTTCCGATGGAGTCGATCCGATCGGTGGCCACTGCCCTACAAGGGGAGGATTGGTTAGCCACGATCGACATCAAAGATGCTTATTTGCACATTCCCATCTTTCCAGTCCACCAAAAATTTCTACGCTTTGCAGTAGAAGGGCGCCATTTTCAGTTCAGAGCCTTACCCTTCGGTTTGGCCACAGCACCACGAGTGTTTACAAAAATTCTGGCCCTTTATTGGCCAATCTAAGAACACAAGGTGTAATGATAATGGCATATCTGGATGACTTGTTGCTGATAGACCACTCAGTGAAAAAACTAGACGTGGTCGTTCACAAGACGATCAAGTATCTGGAATCTCACGGTTGGATTATCAACCGAGACAAGTCAGCCCTAAAAACCAGTCAAAAGTCTGGAATACTTGGGGCTAAGGTTGGATTCAGGCCAGAGAAAAATATTCTTGCCTCGAGGAAAGGTGTTGTCTTTGAAAGATTTGATCCACTTAGTGGGTACAAAAAAGACAGCCGTCCATACGCCTGTATATGAGGCTGCTGGGAAAAATGGTGGCATCATTCGAAGCAGTACCCTACGGTCAATTCCATTCAAGGAATTTGCAAGGGGCCATACTGTCAGCCTGGAACAAAAAAGTTCAGGCCCTAGACTTACAATGTCCTTGTCCCCTTCCGTTCGCAAGAGCCTCCGTTGGTGGTTGGTTCCCCAGAATCTGGAAAAAAGGAAATCCTTCAGTCCGATTTCTTGGAAGGTGGTCACTACAGATGCCAGCCTTATAGGCTGGGGAGCAGTACTGGAGCAATAGTCTCTCCAGGGCAGATGGTCGGATGCAGAAAAGGCCCTGCCCATCAATCTCTTAGAGATACGAGCAGCCCGGTATGCCCTAGTAGCATGGACATCCAAACTCCAAGGGTCCCCTGTCAGAATTCAATCAGACAATGCCACAGCAGTGGCATATATCAATCATCAGGGGGGCACCAGGAGTCGTGCAGCCCAGAGGGAAGTAAATTACATCCTGAAATGGGCAGAAAAATATGTCCCAGCCATATCTGCGGTATTCATTCCAGGAGTGGAGAATTGGAAGGCGGACTTTCTAAGTCGCCAGCAATTAGGCCCAGAGGAAGGGTCCCTTCACCCCAAGGTTTTCTGGACAATATGTCAGCGGTGGGGAACATCGGATGTAGATCTTCTAGCATCCAGATTCAACGCAAAGGGGGACAGGTTTGTCTCTCGGACAAGGGATCCCCTAGCTTGCGGCTCGGATGCCCTAGTGTTCCCTTGGGATCAGTTCAAGCTGATATATGCATTCACACCGCCACAATGGTTACCTCGATTACTCCGCAGAATCAGGGTAGAAAAGAAACCGGTGATTCCGGTGGCTCCAGCGTGGCCCCGAAGAGCGTGGTACGCGGAGATTGTAAAATTTCAGTGGGGAGTCCTTGGACTCTCCCACGTCATCCGGCTTTCGCAAGGACCGATATACCACCCTTCCTTACCAGCCCTAGGTTTGACGGCCTGGCTATTGAAGCCCACATTCTAAAAAAGAGAGGGCTCTCTAATGCTGTGGTATCTACCATGATCAATGCCAGGAAGCCGGTATCCAGGCAGATCTACTATAGAATCTGGAAGGCGTACATCGCCTGGTGTGAAGCCAAGAAATGGCATCCACGTAAATACGTAATAGGTAGGATTCTGGACTTCCTACAATGGGCTGTAGATAGGAAGCTTGCCTTGAGTACTATCAAGGGTCAGATTTCGGCCTTGTCAATATTTTTTCAAAGGCCCTTGGCTTCGCATTCACTAGTCAAAGCCTTTATACAAGGAGTGATGCGTATTAGTCCTCCGGTTAATATTCCCATATGTCCATGGGATCTAAACTTGGTTCTGTCGGTTCTACAGAAACAACCATTTGAACCATTACAGCATATTTCCTTAGTGCTTCTCACCAGGAAATTGATTTTTCTAGTAGCCATTTGTTCGGCTAAAAGAGTATCGGAATTAGCAGCTATGTCCTGTAAGGAGCCATATCTGGTTATCCATAAGGACAGAGTAGTGTTACGTCCTCATCCAGCCTTTCTTCCTAAGGTGGTATCGAGTTTTCATTTGAACCAAGATGTGGTTCTTCCTTCTTTTTTCCCCAAGCCTACTTCGGTAGAGGAAAAGTTATTGCATTCTTTGGATGTAGTAAGAGCAGTTAAAGCTTATCTAAAAGCCACTGCTCAGATTCGCAGAATGGATACTTTGTTTATTCTGCCGGAAGGCCCCAGAAAGGGTCAGGCAGCGTCAAAATCTACTTTAGCCAAGTGGATTCGACAGGTCATAATACAAGCCTATAGCTTGAGAAGTAGACCGCCTCCGTTCAAAGTTAGGGCGCACTCCACGAGAGCAGTTGGAACTTCATGGGCAGTGCATCACCAGGCCTCCCTGGCTCAAATCTGTAAGGCCGCAACATGGTCTTCGGTACACACGTTTACTAGGTTCTACCAGGTGGACGTTAGAAGTCAGGAGGATGTCGCCTTTGGGCGCAGTGTGTTGCAGGCCGCAAAAGATCCTCATGTCTGATAGCGCTCAGCTTATATATGGTGTATCCCCCCCCTCATTTGGCATTGCTTTAGGACATCCCATTAGTAATGACTATGTCGCTCTGTGTCCCGTGATGTACGAGAAAGAAAATAGGATTTTTATAACAGCTTACCTGTAAAATCCTTTTCTTGGAGTACATCACGGGACACAGAGCTCCCGCCCCTCTTTGGGGACACTTATTGCTTTGCTACAAAACTGAGGTGCTCCCGGATGGGAGGGGCTTATATAGGGGAGGGTACTTCCGGTTTTGGAAGTTGCCAGTGCCAGCACCTGACGGTAACTATATAACCCATTAGTAATGACTATGTCGCTCTGTGTCCCGTGATGTACTCCAAGAAAAGGATTTTACAGGTAAGCTGTTATAAAAATCCTATTATTCCCCCAAGAGATTTCCGGTGGTCTATCCCATGGAGGATAAGTTCATCAAAAAATGGAAGGTCCCTACAGTGGACGCAGCCATCTCTTGTATGTATAAATCACTGACATGTCCAGTGGATAATGTCCAAATGTTCAAGAACCCAATAGATAAAAGATTGGAGTCCTTATGAAAATCTGCTTCTTTCTACAGCAAGCTTGGTGACACAACCAGCAGTGGGGTCTGCTAAGCAGTGAAGGATCAGTTGAAACAGGTCTTGAGGGACTTGACAGATCAGCAGGCCCTTGCCCTAGCTGATCTACCTAGAGCCTTAGGCTTTGCGGTTGACGCCATAAAGGATTCAATCCATCAGGCCTCCCGCCTTACGCTGTCTGTAGTACATATGCGTAGGCTTCTATGGCTCAAAAACTGGTCTGCTGAAGCTCCCTGTAAAGAATGGCTGGTTAGCGTCCCATTTCATGGTGAACGCTTATTCAGGGAAGACCTGGACAAATATATCCAGAAAATTTCCAGCGGTAAAAATAAACTCTTGCCGGTTAAAAACAGAGTTAGAGGTCCCTCTTTAAGAGGCCTGCTTCTCCAGTCCCTGGGGCATCGGCTGTGTAACAGTTCCGACGGCCTCCTCGGTCAATTCCCGGGGGTAAAAAACAGGGACAATCGCAGGGTAATGAGAAACCCTGGGTCAGGGGAGGTACAAAACCTCCCCCAAAGTTAAATTCATTGAAGGGTTGCCCCCACTCAGTCGGGTGGGGGGAGGACTCCAGTTGTTCGCAAGAGACCTGGCGGGACACGATCAAAACAGATAGGTGCTCTCCGCAGTATGTTTGGGATACAGTTTGGAGTTAAAAGACTCTCCTCCTTCCCATTTTTGAGGTCAAACGTGCCAAGGGATCCCCGGAAGAGAGAGTCCCTCGTGTTGGCACTAGAACAACTATTGCTCCAAGGAGTAATTATGGAGGTTCCCCTGGAAGAATGGGGGTTCGGGTTTTACTCAAACCTCTTTACAGTCCCGAAGCAAACGGGGACGGGAGGCCCATATTAATTCTAAAAGGGCTAAACAAATTCCTGTATATCAGGACTTTCCGATGGAGTCGATCCGATCGGTGGCCACTGCCCTACAAGGGGAGGATTGGTTAGCCGCGATCGACATCAAAGATGCTTATTTGCACATTCCCATCTTTCCAGTCCACCAAAAATTTCTACGCTTTGCAGTAGAAGGGCGCCATTTTCAGTTCAGAGCCTTACCCTTCGGTCTGGCCACAGCACCACGAGTGTTTACAAAAATTCTGGCCCTTTATTGGCCAATCTAAGAACACAAGGTGTAATGATAATGGCATATCTAGATGACTTGTTGCTGATAGACCACTCAGTGAAAAAACTAGACGTGGTCGTTCACAAGACAATCAAGTATCTGGAATCTCACGGTTGGATTATCAACCGAGACAAGTCAGCCCTAAAAACCAGTCAAAGTCTGGAATACTTGGGGCTAAGGTTGGATTCAGGCCAGAGAAAAATATTCTTGCCTCGAGGAAAGGTGTTGTCTTTGAAAGATTTGATCCACTTAGTGGGTACAAAAAAGACAGCCGTCCATACGCCTGTGCATGAGGCTGCTGGGAAAAATGGTGGCATCAATACCCTATGGTCAATTCCATTCAAGGAATTTGCAAGGGGCCATACTGTCAGCCTGGAACAAAAAAGTTCAGGCCCTAGACTTACAATGTCCTTGTCCCCTTCCGTTCGCAAGAGCCTCCGTTGGTGGTTGGTTCCCCAGAATCTGGAAAAAGGGAAATCCTTCAGTCCGATTTCTTGGAAGGTGGTCACTACAGATGCCAGCCTTATAGGCTGGGGAGCAGTACTGGAGCAATGGTCTCTCCAGGGCAGATGGTCGGATGCAGAAAAGGCCCTGCCCATCAATCTCTTAGAGATACGAGCAGCCCGGTATGCCCTAGTAGCATGGACATCCAAACTCCAAGGGTCCCCTGTCAGAATTCAATCAGACAATGCCACAGCAGTGGCATATATCAATCATCAGGGGGGCACCAGGAGTCGTGCAGCCCAGAGGGAAGTAAATTACATCCTGAAATGGGCAGAAAGATATGTCCCAGCCATATCTGCGGTATTCATTCCAGGAGTGGAGAATTGGAAGGCGGACTTTCTAAGTCGCCAGCAATTATGCCCAGAGGAATGGTCCCTTCACCCCGAGGTTTTCTGGACAATATGTCAGAGGTGGGGAACACCGGATGTAGATCTGCTAGCATCCAGATTCAACGCAAAGGTGGACAGGTTTGTCTCTCGGACAAGGGATCCCCTAGCTTGCGGCTCGGATGCCCTAGTGTTCCCTTGGGATCAGTTCAAGCTGATATATGCATTCACACCGCCACAATGGTTACCTCGATTACTCCGCAGAATCAGGGTAGAAAATAAACCAGTGATTCTGGTGGCTCCAGCGTGGCCCCGAAGAGCGTGGTACGTGGAGATTGTAAAATGTCAGTGGGGAGTCCTTGGACTCTCCCACATCGTCCAGACCTGCTTTCGCAAGGACCGATATACCACCCTTCCTTACCAGCCCTAGGTTTGACGGCCTGGCTATTGAAGCCCACATTCTAAAAAAGAGAGGGCTCTCTAATCCTGTGGTATCTACCATGATCAATGCCAGGAAGCCGGTATCCAGGCAGATCTACTATAGAATCTGGAAGGCGTACATCGCGTGGTGTGAGGCCAAGAAATGGCATCCACATAAGTACGTAATAGGTAGGAGTCTGGACTTCCTACAGTGGGCTGTAGATAGGAAGCTTGCCTTGAGTACTATCAAAGGTCAGTTTTCGGCCTTGTCAATATTTTTTCAAAGGCCCTTGGCTTCGCATTCACTAGTCAAAGCCTTTAGATAAGGAGTGATGCGTATTAGCCCTCCGTTAATATTCCCATATGTCCATGGGATCTAAACCTGGTTCTGTCGGTTCTACAGAAACAACCATTTGAACCATTACAGCATATTTCTTTGGTTCTTCTCACCAGGAAACTGTTTTTTCTAGTAGCCATTTGTTCGGCTAAAAGAGTGTCGGAATTACCAGCTATGTCCTGTAAAGAGCCATATCTGGTTATCCATAAGGACAGAGTAGTGTTACGTCCTCATCCAGCCTTTCTTCCTAAGGTGGTATCAAGGTTTTCATTTGAACCAAGATGTGGTTCTTCCTTCTTTTTTCCCCAAACCTAGTTCGGTAGAGGAAAAGTTATTACATTCTTTGGATGTAGTAAGAGCAGTTAAAGCTTATCTAAAAGCCACTGCTCAGATTCGCAGAACGGATACTTTGTTTATTCTGCCGGAAGGCCCCAGAAAGGGTCAGGCAGCGTCAAAATCTACTTTAGCCAAGTGGATTCGACAGGTCATAATGCAAGCCTATGGCTTGAGAAGGAGACCGCCTCCGTTCAAAGTTAGGGCGCACTCCACGAGAGCAGTTGGAACTTCATGGGCAGTGCATCACCAGGCCTCCCTGGCTCAAATCTGTAAGGCCGCAACGTGGTCTTCAGTACACACGTTCACTAGGTTCTACCAGGTGGACGTTAGAAGTCAGGAGGATGTCGCCTTTGGGCGCAGTGTGTTGCAGGCCGCAAAAGATCCTCATGTCTGATAGCGCTCAGCTTATGTATGGTGTATCCCCCCCCTCATTGGGCATTGCTTTAGGACATCCCACATAGTAATGACTATGCCGCTCTGTGTCCCGTGATGTACGAGAAAGAAAATAGGATTTTCTTTATCGTACACCACGGGACACAGAGCTAGTCATTACATAATGGGTTAAGGGTCACCAGCGGTGATTGGACACTGGCACAACCAATGGAAGACAGTTCCCCTCCATATAACCCCTCCCATCAGGGAAGTACCTCAGTTTTTTCGCCAGTGTCGAAAGGTGTTGGACGCGTTAGGAGGTGCTAAAGGAAAGCTCTACCAAAGAGACCCTCTGGGGGTAAAAGAGCTATGCTTTCGGATCCATCCAAGACGCCTACAAATGAGCTGAATCTGGATGGGATCCGGGCCTCATCCATGAGGCGTCGCCTGTAATGTCTCTCTTCGGAGGACTGGGCTCTAAGATCCAGCACTTTCGCTATTTCGCTATAAAGTCCTGGTAAGAGTCTTGTACAAGGCCCAGGGGAGAGATATCCTTTAAATAGGAACCCATATCCCTGAAGGTTGGCACACATAGCCCACCGTGAAGGGTGAAGTTTGGTATCTGTCTGAAAACTTTCAGCAGAAAAACCTGCGGCGTGGATAAGGTGAGATTAGAAGGTCCATAACTAGGTTGGGACCTTTTTCAAAAAGTGGATGTCTTCTTTTTTTCCACCACTGGGGGGAGTAAAGAGCTGAATATACTCACCTCACTCTGTTCAGTGTCGGCTTCGGCGAAGTACACTGCTCGTCACCTCCGCTGCTGAGCTTGCTTGAGCACCCCGCTCCTCCTTCCGGTGGCCGATACAGACACCTGCAGATGCAGGTAAGTGGGGACAGGGGCTGATGAGAGTCCTCTCTCACTATGGCCACCACCATAGCGCTAAAGGCCGCGCGCGCGAGCGCGCTTTATCGGAGGGGGGGGGCGAGGCGTGCGCGGGCACGTGGCGCACGCAGGCACAGAAACGGCGCCAAATTTAAAAGACTGTCAGTGTAAAAAGCACTGCAGCAGCAAGCAAGCTCGTTAGTTCTCTTGTTCCTGGCAGAGAAACACAGCAGCTATACAGGGACGTAAGACTCCATGTGGTTGGATTGGGTACTTCCTAGAAGACATCCATGTTATGCATAGTTATGTGTTAAAAGTTGCATACTTAATGTATTTGCTAAACTGAACACGGTAGTATATGCATTTAGGTACCTTGTATTTTGTCTAAACAGTAAGCCTTCCAGGGGAAGTAATGCGGACAAAAAGAGATAAAAGAGCACCGCCGCCTGAGACAGGGGGCTCTAGCTGTGCTGACTCGGTACCTTCCTCTCCTGTGTTGCCAAAAGCACCTGTACAGGATGAGCCATTACCGCTGTCAGGTATGGCGGCTTCCCCAGTGAAGCCTGGGCCTGCATATGTCACTGAGGACACTTTATCAGCTGCCCTAAATTATCTGGAGGAGAAAATTGCTACTTTAATCGCTAAATCCTCTAAAAAGGACAATAAGCGAAGCAGATCTCCTCCAGTATTGGACCTCCCTTCAGAAGTACCTGAGGAGGAGGAGGATGAGGAGGAGGCTACATCAGCAGAGGATGAGGAGTCAGACGGATCAGGGATATCGGATGAGCCTTTTTCGGTATCCCAGATTTTAAAGTCACAGGTGCAATGCTATGCAGGAGCCGTGCGAGCTGCATTTAGGTTACCCTCTTTGGAGGTAACAGAATCACCTGTCTCCTCCCTAGGATCATTAAGATCCCTGCAAGGTGCATGCTCCTTCCCGGTTCATCCGTTACTAGAGGATCTATTGTACGCAGACTGGCAACATCCAGATAAGCGTTTTTCACCTCCAAAAAAGTTTAACATTCTTTATCCTATGGAGGAAAATTTTTTAAAGAAATGGAGCCTGCCTACGGTAGATGCGGCTATTTCTTGTGTAAATAAAAACCTGACATGTCCAGTGGATAATGTACAAGTGTTTAAAGATCCTTCTGAGAAGAAGTTGGAATCCTTACTGAAATCCTCCTTCCTTTTGGCCGGCTCAATTATCCAACCTGCAGTAGCAGCAGTCGGTATGTGTCAGGTCGTCAGCCAACAGGTAAAGCAGGGGCTGAAGGAGCTGCCTTCAGAGCAGGCTAAAAATTGGGAGAATTTGCCTAAAGCCTTATGCTTCACAGTGGATGCCATGAGAGATTCTATCATACAGGCATCACGCCTTACACTCCAGCTGGTACAGATGCGCAGAGTACTTTGGCTTAAGCATTGGTCAGCGGAAGCCCCATGCAAAAAGTTGTTGGCAAGTTTCCCGTTCCATGGCGAACGCCTTTTTGGGGAAGATTTAGAAAGATATATCCAAAAGATATCAAGTGGTAAAACGACACTTTTACCTGAGAGAAAGAAAAACAAGAGACCTTGTTTTAAACACACTCTCTCCCCAGCTCCCGGGAAATCTGACTCCAGCCAGTGGCGACGGCCTTTTCAGCCGCCCAAAAAAGCCAAAGAACAGGCTCAGAAGAACAAGAAGCCGTGGGGTTCAAGAGCTAATAAGCAAGCCCCCAAAACCTCTCATTGAAGGGGCGCCCCCGCTCGGCCGAGTGGGGGGAAGGCTTCGTCAGTTCTCAGCGACTTGGCGGACAGAAACCCAGGACAAATGGGTGGTATCCACAATATCCTCAGGGTACAGACTGGAATTTCGAGAGATCCCATCTTCTCAATTCCGAAGTTCAAGACTCTCCAAGGATCCACAAAAAAGAGGATCCTTCTTCAAAGGTTTGAATCACTTAATAGCTCAAGGTGTGGTTACAGAGGTACCCCAAAAGGAGCAAGGTTCAGGTTTTTACTCAAACCTCTTTGTGATTCCAAAACCGAACGGAGAAGTCAGACCCATCCTGGATCTAAAAAATCTAAACCAGTTCCTGAACGTTCGCCATTTTCGAATGGAAACGATTCGATCCGTGGTCGCTACTTTAAAAGGCGGAGAATTCATTGCGTCCATAGATATCAAAGACGCATATCTACACATACCAATCCTCCCCGCTCACCAAAGATTCCTAAGGTTTGCGGTAGAAGATCGCCACTTTCAATTTGTGGCCCTGCCATTTGGTGTAGCCACCGCGCCCAGAGTATTCACAAAGGTGCTAGCTCCTCTGTTAGCAAACCTAAGAACACGGGGCATTGCGGTAACAGCCTATCTAGACGATCTACTATTAATAGATCAGTCAAAGGAGGGATTGGATCACGCTGTAGACACTACAGTAGGATACCTGGAGCATTTAGGATGGATTATAAACTTACAAAAATCCTCTCTCCAGGCCCAAAGAAGGATAGGGTACCTGGGCATGATCATAGATACAGCCCAAAACAGGGTATACCTGCCAGAGCCAAAGATACAGTCTCTGAAAGACCTGATCCACAAGGTCAAAGCAAACAAGAGGCCGTCTATTCGCCTTTGCATGAGACTATTGGGAAAGATGGTAGCCTCCTTCGAGGCGGTCCCTTACGCCCAGTTTCATTCGAGACTACTTCAAGGCAATATTTTAGCCTCCTGGAACAGGAAGAGCCAAGCTCTGGATATACCCATGCGCCTGTCCTCACAAGTACGCCACAGCTTCAATTGGTGGCTAGAAGCCAGGAATTTACGGAAGGGAAAGTCCTTCCTCCCAGTGGCCTGGAAGGTGGTATCTACGGATGCCAGCCTATCGGGCTGGGGTGCAGTATTCGAGGAGGCTTCTACCCAGGGAACCTGGGCCAAGACTCAGGGGATCCTGCCCATCAATGTGCTAGAGATCCGGGCGGTATATCTAGCCCTCAAAACCTGGACATACAGGTTACAGGGCTACCCAGTTTGGGTTCAATCCGACAATGCTACGGCAGTAGCTTACATCAATCACCAAGGAGGCACCCACAGTCGGGCAGCCCAAAGAGAGGTGAACCGGATCTTGGCATGGGCAGAAGAGCATGTACCTTGCATCTCTGCAATCTTCATTCCAGGGATAGAAAACTGGCAAGCAGACTACCTGAGTCGTCAGCAGTTGCTACCAGGAGAGTGGTCTCTTCACCCAGAGATCTTTCAGGCCATATGTCTGAGATGGGGAAACCCAGATGTAGACCTGCTAGCTTCCAGGTTCAACAAGAAATTGGACAACTTTGTGTCCAGAACGAGAGATCCTCTAACCTACGGGACAGACGCTCTAATAACTCCATGGAATCAGTTCTCACTGATCTATGCATTCCCTCCGATCCCTCTTCTACAAAGACTGCTTCGCAGGATCAAGGAGGAGGGAATACCAGTAATCCTAGTGGCCCCAAACTGGCCCAGGAGGCCTTGGTATGCCGAGATCGTAAAAATGGCGATAGGAAGGCCCTGGAAGCTTCCACTTCGACACGACCTGTTGTCACAGGGTCCAGTATTCCACCCTTCCTTACAAAGGCTAAATTTGACGGCCTGGCTGCTGAGACCCACATTTTGAAAAAGAGAGGGGTCTCTGGCCTGGTTCTTTCTACGCTCATTAATGCTAGAAAGCCAGCCTCCAGACTCATCTATCATAGAGTCTGGAAAGCATACGTTTCCTGGTGTGAATCCAGAAGTTGGAATCCTCTGAAATATGAAATAAGTAGGATTCTTGCTTTTTGCCAGTTAGGAGTGGATATGAAATTAGCCCTTAGCACCATCAAAGGGCAAATATCGGCTCTATCAGTCTTCTTTCAGAGACCATTGGCATCTCACTCCCTAGTTCGGACATTCATTCAGGGGGTACTGAGGATAAATCCTCCAGTCAGGTCTCCCTTGTGTCCATGGGATTTGAATTTGGTATTGTCAGTGTTGCAAAAGCAACCTTTTGAACCTATTCGCCATATTCCTTTAATTATATTAAGTAGGAAATTGGCCTTTCTGATTGCTATAGCTTCTGCTAGGAGAGTATCAGAGCTAGCAGCTCTTTCTTGTAAAGAGCCTTATCTAATTTGTCACAAGGACAAGATCGTACTACGACCCCATCCGGCTTTTCTGCCTAAGGTGGTGTCGGCTTTTCACTTGAATCAAGACATTGTTCTGCCTTCCTTTTTTTCCAAACCCGCGGACGGCGGGGGAAAAATTATTACACTCTCTAGATCTAGTGAGAGCGGTAAGGGTGTATCTGCAAGCAACCGCTCAGATACGTAAAACAGATGTTTTGTTTATTTTACCAGATGGTCCCAAGAAGGGCCAAGCGGTATCAAAATCCACCATTTCCAGGTGGATTAGACAAGTAATTGTTCAAGCTTATGGTTTAAAGAACAGGACTCCTCCTTTTCCTGTTAAGGCGCACTCTACCAGGGCGATAAGTGCTTCATGGGCAGTGCACCACCAGGCTTCGATGGCTCAGATCTGTAAGGCTGCAACTTGGTCCTCAGTCCATACATTTTCCAAATTCTATCAAATAGATGTGAAAGGACATGAGGATTCCGCCTTCGGGCGAAGTGTGCTGCAGGCAGCAGTATAGGGCTTCTGGTCCGCAAGCGGTCGGTTTGATCTGTGTCTCCCCCCCTTCATATGAGCATTGCTCTGGGACGTCCCATTATGTAATGACTAGCTCTGTGTCCCGTGGTGTACGATAAAGAAAATAGGATTTTTATAACAGCTTACCTGTAAAATCCTTTTCTTGGAGTACACCACGGGACACAGAGGTCCCACCCTTCTTATGGGAACCTTACTGCTTTGCTACAAAACTGAGGTACTTCCCTGATGGGAGGGGTTATATGGAGGGGAACTGTCTTCCATTGGTTGTGCCAGTGTCCAATCACCGCTGGTGACCCTTAACCCATTATGTAATGACTAGCTCTGTGTCCCGTGGTATACTCCAAGAAAAGGATTTTACAGGTAAGCTGTTATAAAAATCCTATTTTTATAACAGCTTACCTGTAAAATCCTTTTCTTGGAGTACATCACGGGACACAGAGCTCCCACCCCTCTTTAGGGACACTTATTGCTTTGCTACAAAACTGAGGTGCTCCCGGATGGGAGGGGCTTATATAGGGGAGGGTACTTCCGGTTTTGGAAGTTGCCAGTGCCAGCACCTGAAGGTATCTATATAACCCACATAGTAATGACTATGCCGCTCTGTGTCCCGTGATGTACTCCAAGAAAAGGATTTTACAGGTAAGCTGTTATAAAAATCCTATTTTTTGCGATATGGCACTGCGTCACTTTAACTGACATTTGCACGGCTGTGCAATGTTGTACCCAAAAAAGCCGGGAGAGGACACACGGGCATGGCCGCACAGCAGGAGGTGAGCGGCGAACGCGGTCTGTGGTGGCTCTGTGCGGACTACGGTCGCCATGCACCTCCTGATGTGCGACTCGGTCATCAACAGGTTGCGGTCCGCGGCCCAGGGGTTGAGGACCCCTGTTCTAGGGTGTCTGCTTTCAGAAAATATATACATTTTTTGGGGGTGCTAACTAATTTTCACGTCTAAGATGATTTTTTTTTAATGTGTGCAAAAAAAATAATCAAGAAGCAGCTGAGGCAGCGAAAGGGTTTAAAGTAAGTTGTGGCAATGTAGTCTCGTTAAGGAGTGCAGTACAGAGTTGTGAAGTGTTCTGGAATAGGAGGAAATTCATTATACATCACTAACCTCAAAATACCAACCTGATCGTTCTCTTCGCTCCTCCCAAGACCTCCTGCTCTCTAGCTCCCTTGTCACCTCATCCCATACTCGCCTTCAGGAATTCTCCAGAGCCTCTCCCATCCTCTGGAATGCTCTACCCCAATCTATCCGACTTTCTCCTATTTTGTCCACTTTCAGACGATCCCTGAAAACTCATCTCTTCAGAGAAGCCTATCTGACCCCCACCTAACAACTGTCCATTTATCTTCTGCATCAGCACATCCCCCACACTTATTACCTCTTGTATCTCCTGACCTTCCCTCTTAGATTGTAAGCTCTAAGGAGCAGGGCCCTCTGATTACTATTGCATTTGTACTGTCTACCCTCAAGTTGTAAAGCACTGCCTAAACTGTTGGTGCTATATAAATCCTCTATATTAATAATAAGTAAAAAATGCTTACATCTCATCAGGCTCTAAGTACCGTTTTTAATTTTTTTTATATCTATTTGCAGGATGAAGCTAATAAAAATGGAGGTAAATGGATCATACGCCTAAGGAAAGGTCTGGCCTCTCGGTTCTGGGAGAACATCATCCTGGCTATGGTGGGGGAGCAGTTCATGGTGGGAGAAGAGATCTGTGGAGTGGTTGTGTCTATTCGATTCCAGGTATTAACATCTCCCTATGACCTATGGCTACACAATAGGTGTTGTGTTTAGTCTCTTCTGCTAGAAAGGATAGAAAATAGAACTGACTCGGGTCATATATATATATTACACACACACACTGATCATTTTATTATGGCAAGCTGCTGATCAACTGTGAGATGATCATTTCTATGGACGAGTGCTGCTCTGGTCCTGGAAATCCCAGTGACTTGTTTTACAGATAGCAGAAGGAAATCTTACATAGAAGAGGTAAAGAGGCAGACAGCCTGGTGGAGTTCTGTAGTGTGAGGGGGGACATCGCTGTACTCTGTGTACATGTTCTTTGTCATCACTCACCACACCAAAAGATACTTATTTTTGATATACCGTATATACTCGAGTATAAGCCGAGTTTTTCAGACCTTTTTATAAGGCTGAAAATACTCCCCTCGGCTTATACTCGAGTCAGTGTACCTGAAATTCTTGACAGGCTGCGGGCGTGCATTGTTTAAATGTCGCGGTCTCCTCCTGGTCCCTTCCGTGATAGGCGTTTCCCAGCAGACACTGTGTTCAGTGTTCCGCCAATCACGGATGTCCTCTTGTACAGTGAAGCTGCAAATGGGCATTGTTGACCCTCTTTTCCGCTTACAGTAGCTGCTGCATTCCCACCCTAGGCTTATACTCGAGTCAATAAGTTTTCCCATTTTTTTTTTGTGGTAAAATTAGGTGCCTCGGCTTATACTCGGGTCGGCTTATACTCAAGTATATACGGTAACTGCTCCAGTGTTTGATACGTGCAGACTCCTTTGTCCACCATCAAACAGAAAATTTCACCTGGCAGGGCAATTTTGATCTTTTCATAGTATTTTCAGGGCACAGCAGAAGGAAGGTGAAAGATTATATATGGAAACTTACTTGAAGTGCCTTGATATATTCCAGGCAGACATCCTGCTTAACCACTTGCCTACCGGGCACTTTCACCCCCTTCCTGCCCAGGGACAATTTTTAGCTTTCAGCGCTCTCACATTTTGAATGACAATTGCACAGTCATGCAACACTGTATCAAAAATAAATTTTTATAATTTTTTTCACACAAATAGAACTTTCTTTAGGTGGTATTTAATCACTCCTGCTTTTTTTTATTTTTTGCTAAACAAATGAAAATAGACCAAAAATATATAAAATGTTTTTTTTTTGTTTCTGTTATAAAATTTTGCAAATAAGTAATTTCTTTTTCGTACATCACGGGACACAGAGCGACATAGTCATTACTAATGGGTTATATAGTTACCGTCAGGTGCTGGCACTGGCAACTTCCAAAACCGGAAGTACCCTCCCCTATATAAGCCCCTCCCATCCGGGAGCACCTCAGTTTTTTGCCAGTGTCTAAGGTGTTGGCCAAGAAGAAACATGTGTTTTTCACTGAGCTTGCGTACAGGTTCTTTTGGGCCTCAGTAAGCTATTCCGGATCCGACCAAAAAAGCTTCATAGCTAAACGGTCGGTACCCGGGCCTTGCAGAGAAGAGCAAGGTTCTGCCTGTAATGCTTCTCTTAGGAGAGCTGGACCCTGGGATCCAGAGCTCTGGTCATACCCACGACCAAGATGTTTTCTGTGCAGGGTGCTATACAGGTCCAGGGGAGTGGAATCCTTGGGAACCCGGTCCCTGAAGGTTTGATTACAATGCCTGCCGTGATAGGTGAAGTTTGGGCTTTTGTGGACCAAACAAAGTCCTGCGGCGGGGAACAGGCAAGTGGGGGCCCCCAGGAACTTGGTTCTATTGGGGGACCCCCAAGCCTAATTTGTCTTTCTGTCTGTTACCTAACGGTATTCCCGCTAATATCTGTGCATGCCTGTAACTACTAAAAAAAATGTAATAATTTTTAATGGTGGTCAAGAAAAAAAAAAAAAAAAAAGGAATGTTTTTTTATATATGTTTAGTATATTAAACTGCGGTACCTGTGTTTGTCCACTAGAGGCCGCTGTGGAATGTTTTTCTTGTCATATGGACTAGTTTCTTCTCAGAGAACAAAGTCCAGGCAGCTGGTGAGTTCTCCTACAGGAAACTGTTTCCTCTGCCATGTTGCAGTGTTCGTCTATCCCCCGGCCTGCGGCAAAGGGGGCCCTGGCTCCTGTCCCTGGTTTCCATGTTTGAAAATTAGCGCCGAGGCGCACGTGGCCGCGCGCGTGCGCGTGCACGCGCCTCTATATATAGAGGTGGCCGGAAAAAGGGGCGGGGCCTGGGGGATGACGCTCTGTGCGCGCCGCAGCGCTTCTGCGCATGTGCGGGCGTCCCAGCAGGTTTTTAAAAAGCCACATTATTGCAGTAAGCTGGCTATGAAGTACAGAGACAGAGCTGGCAACATTTAAAGGCATACAGCAAGCGGTTGATACAGGCATCCCCTAGAAAGGCACATTAGTAGACACCAACTGTTATATAGCAGCAATTGTGCTAGACTATTCTCAGTAAAAGTGGTGTATTACGGCTGGAATACCTCAGCTTTAGGCTTAGGAATATGCCGTCCAGTAGCTCCGGAACGGAATCTTCCAGGAAGCGAAGGGGGTCTCATCGGGCTCTGAGGATCTTGGGCATACTCCTGCTGCACCAGTCTCCCCTGAAGTTCAGAGGTAAGTGACCGTAGAGACCCCGCAGGGGTACTTGGTACTGTGGCTGTCCTCAGTCACCTGCTCCTGTGTATGTAACAGAGGAGGTTTTTTCCTCAGCTCTGGGAGGATTAGAGAGAGATTGTCAACATTTATCGCTGCCTCCCTGTCAGGGAAAGCACGCCCGATCTCCGTCTCCTCCTTCAGAGTGCCTGTTAGCAGAGCAACAGTCCCATACAGGGATCGACCTGCCTGAAGGGGATCAGGATAAGGTTGATTCTGTTATAGAGGAATCAACAGTGGGGGAACCTTTTCTCAGCATCTCAAGCTGAAAGATTATGGGTTCAGTCTCTGACTAACATGGTCCGATCAGCATTTAAAAATGCACCTTGCGGAACCATCAACCACTACTGTATCCTCGTTGGGGTCGCTAGAAGCCCCCAGACTGTTTGTTCTTTTCCACTTCACCCTTTACTGAAAGGGCTCATTTACCAGGATTGGGAACGTCCTGAGAAAATATTTATTCCCCCAAGAGATTTCCGGTGGTCTATCCCATGGAGGATAAGTTCATCAGAAAAAAAAAAAAAAAAATATGGAAGGTCCCTACAGTGGACGCAGCCATCTCTTGTATGTATAAATCACTGACAAGTCCAGTGGATAATGTCCAAATGTTCAAGAACCCAATAGATAAAAGATTGGAGTCCTTATGGAAATCTGCTTGGTGATACAACCAGCAGTAGCAGCTATTGGGGTCTGCTAAGCAGTGAAGGATCAGTTGAAACAGGTCTTGAGGGACTTGACAGATCAGCAGGCTTTGCCCTAGCTGATCTACCTAGAGCCTTAGGCTTTGCGGTTGACGCCATAGAGGATTCAGTCCATCAGGCCTCCCGCCTTACGCTGTCTATAGTACATATGCGTAGGCTCCTATGGCTCAAAAACTGGTCTGCTGAAGCTCCCTGTAAAGAATGGCTGGTTAGCGTCCCATTTCATGGTGAACGCTTATTCACGGAAAACCTGGACAAATATATCCAGAAAATTTCCAGCGGTAAAAATACGCTCTTGCCGGTTAAAAGCAGAGTTAGAGGTCCCTCTTTAAGAGGCCTGCTTCTCCAGTCCCTGGGGCATGAGAAACCCTGGGTCAGGGGAGGTACAAAACCTCCCCCAAAGTTAAATTCATTGAAGCCCCCACTCAGTCGGGTGGGGGGAGGACTCCAGTTGTTCGCAAGAGACCTGGCGGGACACGATCAAGACAGATAGGTGCTCTCCACAGTAGGTTTGGGATACAGTTTGGAGTTAAAAGACTCCCCTCCTTCCCATTTTGAGGTCAGACGTGCCAAGGGATCCCCGGAAGAGAGAGTCCCTCCTGTTGGCACTAGAACAACTATTGCTCCAAGGAGTAATTATGGAGGTTCCCCTGGAAGAATGAGGGTTCGGGTTTTACTCAAACCTCTTTACAGTCCCGAAGCAAACGCGGACGGGAGGCCCATATTAATTCTAAAAAGGGCTATACAAATTCCTGTATATCAGGACTTTCCGATGGAGTCGATCCGATCGGTGGCCACTGCCCTACAAGGGGAGGATTGGTTAGCCACGATCGACATCAAAAATGCTTATTTGCACATTCCCATCTTTCCAGTCCACCAAAAATTTCTACGCTTTGCAGTAGAAGGGCGCCATTTTCAGTTCAGAGCCTTACCCTTCGGTTTGGCCACAGCACCAAGAGTGTTCACAAAAATTCTGGCCCTTTATTGGCCAATCTAAGAACACAAGGTGTAATGATAATGGCATATCTGGATGACTTGTTGCTGATAGACCACTCAGTGAAAAAACTAGACGTGGTCGTTCACAAGACGATCAAGTATCTGGAATCTCACGGTTGGATTATCAACCGAGACAAGTCAGCCCTAAAAACCAGTCAAAAGTCTGGAATACTTGGGGCTAAGGTTGGATTCAGGCCAGAGAAAAATATTCTTGCCTCGAGGAAAGGTGTTGTCTTTGAAAGATTTGATCCACTTAGTGGGTACAAAAAAGACAGCCGTCCATACGCCTGTATATGAGGCTGCTGGGAAAAATGGTGGCATCATTCGAAGCAGTACCCTACGGTCAATTCCATTCAAGGAATTTGCAAGGGGCCATACTGTCAGCCTGGAACAAAAAAAAAAGTTCAGGCCCTAGACTTACAATGTCCTTGTCCCCTTCCGTTCGCAAGAGCCTCCGTTGGTGGTTGGTTCCCCAGAATCTGGAAAAAAGGAAATCCTTCAGTCCGGTTTCTTGGAAGGTGGTCACTACAGATGCCAGCCTTATAGGCTGGGGAGCAGTACTGGAGCAATAGTCTCTCCAGGGCAGATGGTCGGATGCAGAAAAGGCCCTGCCCATCAATCTCTTAGAGATACGAGCAGCCCGGTATGCCCTAGTAGCATGGACATCCAAACTCCAAGGGTCCCCTGTCAGATTTCAATCAGACAATGCCACAGCAGTGGCATATATCAATCATCAGGGGGGCACCAGGAGTCGTGCAGCCCAGAGGGAAGTAAATTACATCCTGAAATGGGCAGAAGAATATGTCCCAGCCATATCTGCGGTATTCATTCCAGGAGTGGAGAATTGGAAGGCGGACTTTCTAAGTCGCCAGCAATTAGGCCCAGAGGAAGGGTCCCTTCACCCCGAGGTTTTCTGGACAATATGTCAGCGGTGGGGAACATCGGATGTAGATCTTCTAGCATCCAGATTCAACGCAAAGGGGGACAGTGTTGTCTCTCGGACAAGGGATCCCCTAGCTTGCGGCTCGGATGCCCTAGTGTTCCCTTGGGATCAGTTCAAGCTGATATATGCATTCACACCGCCAATGGTTACCTCGATTACTCCGCAGAATCAGGGTAGAAAAGAAACCAGTGATTCCGGTGGCTCCAGCGTGGCCCCGAAGAGCGTGGTACGCGGAGATTGTAAAATCTCAGTGGGGAGTCCTTGGACTCTCCCACGTCGTCCGGCTTTCGCAAGGACCGATGTGCCACCCTTCCTTACCAGCCCTAGGTTTGACGGCCTGGCTATTGAAGCCCACATTCTAAAAAAGAGAGGGCTCTCTAATGCTGTGGTATCTACCATGATCAATGCCAGGAAGCCGGTATCCAGGCAGATCTACTATAGAATCTGGAAGGCGTACATCGCGTGGTGTGAGGCCAAGAAATGGCATCCACATAAGTACGTAATAGGTAGGATTCTGGACTTCCTACAGTGGGCTGTAGATAGGAAGCTTGCCTTGAGTACTATCAAGGGTCAGATTTCGGCCTTGTCAATATTTTTTCAAAGGCCCTTGGCTTCGCATTCACTAGTCAAAGCCTTTATACAAGGAGTGATGCGTATTAGTCCTCCGGTTAATATTCCCATATGTCCATGGGATCTAAACTTGGTTCTGTCGGTTCTACAGAAACAACCACTTGAACCATTACAGCATATTTCCTTGGTGCTTCTCACCAGGAAATTGATTTTTCTAGTAGCCATTTGTTCGGCTAAAAGAGTATCGGAATTAGCAGCTATGTCCTGTAGGGAGCCATATCTGGTTATCCATAAGGACAGAGTAGTGTTACGTCCTCATCCAGCCTTTCTTCCTAAGGTGGTATCGAGGTTTCATTTGAACCAAGATGTGGTTCTTCCTTCTTTTTTCCCCAAACCTACTTCGGTGGAGGAAAAGTTATTGCATTCTTTGGATGTAGTAAGAGCAGTTAAAGCTTATCTAAAAGCCACTGCTCAGATTCGCAGAACGGATACTTTGTTTATTCTGCCGGAAGGCCCCAGAAAGGGTCAGGCAGCGTCAAAATCTACTTTAGCCAGGTGGATTCGACAGGTCATTATGCAAGCTTATGGCTTGAGAAGGAGACCGCCTCCGTTCAAAGTTAGAGCGCACTCCACGTGAGCAGTTGGAACTTCATGGGCAGTGCATCACCAGGCCTCCCTGGCTCAAATCTGTAAGGCCGCAACGTGGTCTTCAGTTCACACGTTTACTAGGTTCTACCAGGTGGACGTTAGAAGTCAGGAGGATGTCGCCTTTGGGCGCAGTGTGTTGCAGGCCGCAAAAGATCCTCATGTCTGATAGCGCTCAGCTTATATATGGTGTATCCCCCCCCTCATTTGGCATTGCTTTAGGACATCCCATTAGTAATGACTATGTCGCTCTGTGTCCCGTGATGTACGAAAAAGAAAATAGGATTTTTATAACAGCTTACCTGTAAAATCCTTTTCTTGGAGTACATCACGGGACACAGAGCTCCCACCCCTCTTTTGGGGACACTTATTGCTTTGCTACAAAACTGAGGTGCTCCCGGATGGGAGGGGCTTATATAGGGGAGGGTACTTCCGGTTTTGGAAGTTGCCAGTGCCAGCACCTGACGGTAACTATATAACCCATTAGTAATGACTATGTCGCTCTGTGTCCCGTGATGTACTCCAAGAAAAGGATTTTACAGGTAAGCTGTTATAAAAATCCTATTTTTTCTCCTTCACCGACGTGCACTGAAGAGGCGGCACTGATGAAGAGGCTGAACTGATGAGGCGGCACTGATATGCTGCACTGATGGGTACTGATATGATGCACTCATATGCTGCACTGATAGGCATTAATATGCTGCACTGATAATCAGCGCCTTGATTATTAGTGTAAATGACCCCTGTCACAGGAAAGCTGGTTATCGGCTTTCCTTTTCTTAGACACTTACAGCGCTGGGGAAAGTAAATGCCGATAACTGGCATTTGTTTACATGGGATCAGCTGTGATTGGACACAGCTGATCACATGGTAAAGAGCGAATGTCATTGGCTCTTTACCTGGATTGGTGATGCGCTGTGTCTGAGGGACATGGCTCATCAGCGATCACCCTGCTGCCCGCGATGTCATATGACATTCACCCAGGAGGAAGAGTGCCCCGTTCTTTTGTATGTCGTTTTTTTTGTCCATGTTCATCGGCCAGCGTGGGATGACGTCACTGCTGCGTATGGGCAGGAGGCCATCATTCTGCTACACAGGGATCATGTTGTCTACTGTAAACTGAGCTGCATATGCACAGCTCAGTTTACATGGGGGGGGGGGATGCTGTGAACAGAAAGGTAAGTGTATTTTATTGCAGAAGAGACATTGCATATCTCTTCTGCAATAGAAAACCAACCCGCTTGCAGTGAACAACAGCAGAACTTTAGTTCTGCTTTAATAGCTCCAGCTTTTATTTACTTTTAGGTAATAGGTCCTTAATATAAAAATATTACCGCGCCAACCTAAATTGTGATGTATTAATAAATGTGACACCTTAGTGCTACGCTGCACCCCTGAATGATGAAGTGAATAGCTTCTATCTATGAATGTTGCAGGTGGTAGGGGGCGCTAGTGAATAAAATAATAGTACTTATTAGTAGAGTGATACAACACAAAATAAATCTGGTGACAGATGCAATTAGTGTTAATAATATTAATGATCAGATATTGTCCATTAGGCAACTGCTTGCCAAAATGGAAACAAAAATCTTATAAAGTCCCAACAGAAAAGATTGAAAAAAACAAAGTGCTTCAAATCCAATAGAAATCCCATCAGCAAACAGATCCTCGCTGCATTAAATAATAATCCAACAGGTGCAATCTTAATCCTTCACCACACCACTTGAAGTTGCGACACCCAAAGTGCACAGGTAGTAGATTGTGCTTACCAGACTTTGTAGACCTCTTTAATTAAAAAGATGGTCACAAACGCTTTTAGCAGGATAGTGCCTGCACATATATGCTCTGACTGGAGTATTTGTAGTAACCTCTTGCCTCCGTCTGTCCTGCAGTAATATAATACACAGTATTTTCTACACATTTATTTTTGGGTGGGAGGGATGCAGCATACGCTCTGCTGCAGGCAGCCTGTCAAAATTGATGGCAGGCCATGGCTTAATGCTGTACTGAGTGGTACCGGTGTTCAGGGACAAGGTTCTGCAGGGGAGCTGCACACTGCATCTGTTCCTCTCAGGCATACTAAAATGCACTGCAGCTGGACGGACCTGTGTGCAAAGGGAAATAGCCAGCTTCCCCAGTGGTGGTCAAATGACGGCTCTTTTCACTAGCAGGGACTGGGTATACAAGGAGGAACCTTCATAACTAAACATTTTTTTGGGGAGAAACGCATCACAGCAAGGGGTCTGATGGTGACTAATGTGCTAGATTTTGGCTTTGTTAGTCTTCACTATTTGCAAAAAAGTTTGTTGGATATTCAGAAAAAAACAGCAAAAGTGCGTACTCTTTGTACCGTATATATTCGAGTATAAGCCGAGTTTTTCAGCACATTTTTTTTTTTGTGCTGAAAATGCCCCCCTCGGCTTATACTCAAGTCTGTGTCCATCTTTACCCTAGGTCCCCTGGACCCCAAACTTAGCACACATGTAGCCCCCACTCTTCCTCTACAAGTGTGCAAAGTTTGTTGTCCAGGGGACCTACAGCCGGGGAGCACCGACTTTTCAAAGCCGGGCACCCCTTACATAGACTCCCATGTTAAGCGGTAATTTCTCCGGTGATTTTGGGTACCCGGTACTGGCCGGCCCTAGGTCCCCTGGACCCCAAACTTGGCACACATGTAGCCCCACTCTTCATCTACAAGTGTGCAAAGATTGTTGTCCAGGGGACCTACGACGGGGGAGCACCGATTTTTCAAAGCCGGGCACCCCTTCCATAGACTCCAATGTTAAATGTCAGTCTAGTCACACAGCGCCGGAGATCAGGTAGGGAGATTGGGCACAGTGACAGTGAGGCATGGGCACAGTGAGGCATGCACATGGACACCCTAGGCTTATACTCGAGTCAATACGTTTTCCCAGTTTTTTGTGGTAAAATTAGGTGCCTCGGCTTATACTCGAGTATATACGGTATATGGATATTGTGAGGAGGTAGGTATGCATGGTGGCTGGATGAACTGTAAGACTACCTGGAGCGGTCATGTTCTTATATACTGTATATTTACTTTTTAAGAAGGAAAGCGGCAAAAGCAGAACATGCAAAGTTCACATTTTATTTTTTTCAGACTCTTGTAGAATGAAAAACAAATGGGGATTAACCGCTTGAGATCCGGGCCATTGACGAATGACGGCCTCAATGTGGATCTAGAAATCCGGGAGGCCGTCATTTTACGGCCTCGGCTATTCTGGCCACTAGGGGGCGCGCGAGCGCGTGCCCGACGCATCACTGAGATGCCGATGCGCGTGCCTGCCGGCCGCGATGTCCGCCAGGTACCCGCGATCGGCGTGTACACAGAGCAGGGACGTGGATCTCTGTGTGTAAACACAGAGATCCACGTCCTGTCAGGGAGAGGGACCGAAGCTGTGTCCCTTGTACATAGGGACACAGCTCGGTCACCTCTCCCAGTCAGTCCCCTCCCCCACACAGTAGTAATCACTCCTAGGGAATACATCTAACCCCTTCCTCGCCCCCTAGTGTTAACCCCTTCCCTGCCAGTGTCATTTTTACAGTAACCAGTGCACTTTTATAGCACTGGTCGCTGTAAAAATGACAATGGTCACAAAATGGTGTCAAAAGTGTCCGATGTGTCCGCCATAATGTCGCAGTCACAATAAAAATCGCTGATCGCCGCCATTACTAGTAAAAAAAAAAATTATTAATAAAAATGCAATAAAACTATGCCCTATTTTGTAGACGCTATAACTTTTGCGCAAACCAATCAACAAACGCTTATTGCGATTTTTTTTTTTTTTTTTACCAAAATATATGTAGAAGAATACGTATCGGACTAAACTGAGGAAAAAAATATAAAAAAATAAAAAAAAAATTGGGATATTTATTATAGCAAAAAATAAAAAATATTGTGTTTTTTTTCAAAATCGTCGCTCTTTTTTTGTTTATAGCGCAAAAAATAAAAACCGCAGAGATGATTAAATGCCACCAAAAGAAAGCTCTATTTGTGGGAAAAAAAGGACGTCAATTTTGTTTGGGAGCCACGTCGCACGACCGCGCAATTGTCATTCAAATCGTGACAGCGCTGAAAGCTGAAAATTGGCCTGGGCAGGAAGGGGGTTTAAGTGCCCAGTAAGAAAGTGGTTAAAGGATTCCTCACCATCATCAAAGCATCTACTGAACTTATGAAATCAGAGGAATCCTGAAGGCTAATTAGTAGGAATGCTATTTACCCCTCAGGATCACTCCCAATTTTTATTTTCCAATAATTTTTATTGTTTTCCAATAAAAGGGGGGGGTAAAAAAAAGAGGATCACAAGAGCAGCACTCTCAGCAGGGGAAGCTCCTACTAAATCTGGAGTGGAGTCTCTCACTGGGTGCTCAGTCTGAAGAGGTAGCCATCCATAGTAATAGATTCAGGACAAATGTCTAGTATGCCGTGATCAAGGCCCTTGTGCCGAAACGCGTTGGCTGTCTTACCGTTCCTGTACCGCACCTGTATGTAGCAATAAAGACTTTCTATTTGGATTACTAGAGTTGCCGGATACATTTCTTCTGAAATGTATAAATAAAAGGATCACCCCAATTTTTATTTTTTTTTAAAGTCCTTTACATGCCCTTGTTCAACTGTAGCAAGCCCTGATGAAAGGGGATGAACCCCCCTTTACACGTTGGCTTTTTATGATGCAAGAGTCCGAATAAAATTAAATCTTGACATTTTTACTTTCTACTTTTGATGTGTTTGAACTTACACACCCAGCCCCCTTTTTTCTTTCTTTGCATTGTCTGCCTCTGTGTGATCCCTTGACCTCTAACAGATTGGGCCCCCATTACTTGTCCTTACCACTGGTGAGAAGGCATAGTAGGTTTGTACTGTGTGCCCCTACAGCCCGGTGCTCCATCCCCTCTTCTTCAGGGGCAACCAAATTGCCCTTCAATGCTACATACCGTCTTGGGTTGTTCTGAGTGATCACTGACCACCCTATTTGTTCAGATTTGGCCTATACATGTACATAATTCTCATTGTACTCTTTGCTGTTCTTGAAAGTAATAACTTTTATATTGCAGTATCATGTTCTCCATAACAAATGTAATTTATTTACTATTCTAAGTTTGTATGTCTGTATGATTTTTTGCGGTCTCTGATGCTCTCCATGCACTTGGAGCATTGACGGATTAGAGTTTGCTTTATATGACCCCCACAGGAGGACATCCTCTCCATCTGGAACAAGACAGCCAACGATCAGCTGAGTACAGTCCGCATCCGAGACACCCTACGGAGAGTCCTCAACCTCCCACCAAACACCATCATGGAGTACAAAACTCACAATGACAGTCTGAAGTAAGTTAGGACGGGTCTGATCCTGGGATGATGTCTATGCTCTGTGCCTTCTCTGCGCCACCCATTATGAAATGAACCTATCTGCCCCAATATGTGGCCATTGTCTAGAAATTGTCAGTGCTTTGTACCACAGAATTAGAGACCCTTTCACCAGACTCCTCATCCCAATAACAATCTTCCCATAAGATGTGCATTTAACGTACTTCATTAGACTTCCAAGAACCCCGAGACTGTTACTGGGGGTCGCCATCTTGGATGTGATGTCGGCCAAGTGACATTCTATAGCAGTTTTTCTCAACCTTTTTCCAGTTGGAGCGCCCTTGAACAGTATTTTCAGTCTCAAGGCACCCCAATCTAAGGCTTGCTTCACGTTCCTGCGTGCGCAAAAAAAAACCGCTTATTTTTGTAAATGTTTAAATAAAGGTCGGGGACTTATTTCCTTGTCTTTCCGCGGGTTGGGCGCCCCATTGAAATGAATGGGCTGCTTGCCTGAACTCGCTCTTTCTAGTGACAGCGACAAACACACCAGCTCCAGTCAGTGTCTTGGGTCCTGATTGAATAGATTGCGAGCAGCCCCGAACCTCCTTCTCTCAGGACCTCCACTGGTGCTCTTGGCTCCTCCCCCTTGACTAGTGCCCCCAATACCAAACCACTTGCTATTGGGGCACCTATGCATGCTTGCTCCTAAGCCCTGGTCAATGGGTCCATAAGACTCATAGAGACACGGTTCGCCCGCCCCCCCCCGCTCTCTCCTCATTCTCTCACTGGCTGTGATTGACAGCAGTGGGAGCCAATGGATATTTCTGCTGTCTCAGCCAATGAGGAGAGGGAGGCCCAGGACAGCCGAGGCTCTCGTGCACATCACTGGATGAAGAGGGGGCTCCGGTTAGTATGGGGAGGAGCAGCACACTGAAGGTTTTTTACCTTAGGCACAGCATGCCTGAAGGTAAAAAGCCTTCACAACCACTTTAAAGTTTATCTAAACCCAACAAATATTTTTTTATATATATTATTCTAAACCCAACAAATATTTATTCATCCAAACCCAACAAATATTTGATGCATGACAGCATACTAGTCCTTTGATGTGGTGGCTGCATTTGTTTGTTTTTCAGGCTTTTATTCTTTTATTTTCACCCGGTGATCCTGCCAGTAACACCCTTCCTGTCCTAGATGACAACGCTCACTCACCGTACTGTATCTATGAAGCAGCAGCCTTGCCCCCATGAGACAGGACTACAGAACACCTTTCCCTCTCAGAGACATAGAGTAATAGTACATGAAGGAAACCTGGGCAGGACGGATAACACTGCTGGAGATTTTAGTGCAGCATAGAACACAGGAAGTTAGGAGATCACTGGATTTCTGGCAGGATCAACTGTTTTTTTTTTTCCCAGTTGCAGCACTGTAAAGAGATAAAACATGGGGGGATGTGCATGTATTGCAGAGATTTACTGAATGTGTACATTTTTTTTTTTTTGCTCAGACATTCACTTTAATAAAGATTTTATTTACTTTACCAGAGACAACTCAAGTTTCAGAAATACAAAACTGACTCTATAGCACCGTCAGTCTCTTCTTGTACACGGGTGCGTGTCACCACACACTGTCCAGGAAGATCCGTCATATTAGATCCTGGCGAACCCAGACCTGGAATCAGAATGTAGCTCTGTCGCGCTTTGGTCAGGCCATTTTTAGAAAATCGTGGCGGTTCTTCGAGTCTGAACCGGGAAAAAACTCCATCAGTGTCAACTCAACGGAGCAAAACTGTCAGCCGGATTGTCAGAAGTGTCCATAGGTGAATAATATTAAGCTGATATTTTTCTTGCAAATTAAAAGAATAATTTACAATAAAATATTTTTGTGAGGTTTTCCACAACATTTACGGACATGTTTCTTGGCTTTGAACTTTTTAAAACTGGTAATTGGTACGACCCACGTCTATGGGAACGGTCAAGAATGTCAGTCTTCCATGTTCTACCAGCGACGCCCACACAGCAGAATACCTGGTAGGGGTGGTTAACTAGAAGTTGTACACAGGGGAAACTGGCGTCCGCCGCCTTTAAAGGGGTGGTCTGGCGCGTTGTTGAGGTGCCCCATGAAGAAGATGGCGAGGGTGCCCACCACGAAGAGGGGAAGAGCTCCCCAGAAACACAAGACGTCTATAACTTTCCCGATCATGACCCAGTTTTCCATTTCCTAAAGATGAAGAGAAGAAACTCATCACAGCTGTGCTACTTTCTAAAGGAGAAGTATGGCCAGAGCTTTCCTGTGATCCAGATTCAGCTGGCAGTGGGCTTTCACAGTGTCACAGAGCCGCTCTAGGCTTTTCAAGGAGCCCGACTTTAATGTCAGGATCCACACAAAGGATTTGAAATGTAGTCTGTAGAGAGTTTAAGCCCATGTTTACACTGATGCAGGTTAGAAATCGTGCGAGTTCAGCTGAGCTCGCACAATTTCAAACTGGCAATGCAGCCTGACTTCGGGGGTGATTTGACAGACATCTGTGCGGGTTCATGCACAGATGTCTATTCAAATGGCCCCCGAAGTTGCCAAAAGTAGTACAGGAACTACTTTTGGGAGTTGGTGCGGCGCCGCTAAGTGTCGCTCCGATTCGGACGGTGCCATTGCCAGCAATAGCGCGGCCGATTTGACATGTCAAATCGCATGCCAAATCGGCCCAATGTGAACGTGGGCTAAAGGATAACTAAAAGGCAAAACTGGTGCAGCTGTGCATGGTAACCAATCAGCTTGTTCAATTAAGCTTTGGTAATAAGCCCAGGTTCTCACTGACAGCGGTAATGAAATCATACGAGTTCATCTGAACTTGCACGATTTCATTCCCGCATGTCAGTCCCGACTTTGGGGGTGGGGGGGGATTTCAGAGACATCTGTGCGGGTTTCTCCACAGATGTCTATTGAAATCGCACCCCGGAGTCGCCAAAAGTAGTACAGAAACTACTTTTTGGAATCGGTGCCACAAATGCAGCGTCGTACCGATTCGGACGGTGCCATTGCCGGCAATAGCTGCCGATTTTGGCATGCGATTTGACATGTCAAATTGCATGCCAAATCGCTGCAATGTGAACCAGGGCTAAAACCTGGAAGCTGATTGGTTACGATGCACAGCTGCACCAGATTCCACGTGCACTGGTTTTAGTAAATCTCCTCCAATGTATTCTAAAGAAAAATATTAAAACGCTTTCCATGTTTAATGTGTTGATGTGTCAAGCCAATAAAATGTTCCATAAATCTCATGCAAGTTAATTATTGGGAAACCGTTGGTGTGCGCAGGACTTACCGCACTGGTCTTATTCTGGTCCTTTGTGCTGGAGGTGATGAAGTTGCAGGCCTCCACACACTCCTTTATCTCCGGGGCACAGTGGGCCAGATTCTTAAATAGGGGAGTAGTCACCCCGACATCAAATCCGTCAACTGCAACAGAGCAAGATGAGAAGATGAGCGGTTACTGTTATTGACCTAAAAAGACCATTACAGAGTCCATTTCATCACTAGGAGTCTTTGCTCTGTATCCTTCCCTGTTCCCCTCAGTGGGTGTAAATGGTCCTGTGTTGCACATTAGCTCAGCTCTCTGTTATACAGTCCACCTTCGTTATCTGGTAAAGTCCAACCCTGGGTTCCAGATCCCTCCCCTTATTGCCACCTTCCCCTCATAGAAGCCCCCCCCCCCCCCCCCGACCCTTCAAATTCATTAGCCCTACCTTTTCCCTAGGTGTCTTCTTCACTCTCTTCTTTTTCTGGCCCATATAATGTCGTAGTGTGCCCCTCTAGAATTCTTCTGCACGGGATGGGCTCTTGGCACCTTGTGGGCCCCACAGGAAGTGGATTCAGCTCCCATTTACACCGGTGCGACTTGCATTGACATCTGAGCATGAAGTCGCACAAATGTCGGCAAGCACGCCAAGATTAAATCTTTTTTTAATTTATTTTTTAAGTTCTTTGTTGTGTTTTTATTCTTTGTATATTGAAAATTATGTTTAATTCGTATGTAGCACCGTGACCCTGTGAGATACGGAGATGCTTTTTTTTATTTTTAACTGCTGCTAGGCAGATCCAGTTATTAAAGTTGAGTTCCTCTCAAAAGTGGAAGCTCCGCTTATCTGCCTCCTCCCCCACTCTGGTGCCACATTTGGCACCTTTCAGGGGGGGAGCGGGTACCTGTTTTTCACAGATACCCGCCCCCACTTCTGGGAGACCTTGCTGCAGGAAGTTTGGCCCCCCTCCTCCTCCTACCCCCTCTGCCAGGCCATTCAGAAAGCGCAGTGTGCTTGGCCCATGCGCAGTAGGGGCACAGCGAGGTTTCCCTAATATTTGTAGCTGCCGACTCCTAATTTTTAAAAAGGGGGGCTGGAGTTCAGCTTTAAATAACTGCTCAAGCTTGGGAATTGCTTCCCCTTACTCTTGTGCATCCCATTTTTTCCCCACCATTTTCTAAAGTTTTATATCTAGAATTGTTTAAGCCTTAAGGCACTTGTGTCAAACACAAGGCCCGCGGGCCAAATCTGGCCCTCCAGGCCATTTCATGTGGCACTCCCCTCATCTCTGCCCTCACCCCAGTCTCAGCAGTTGGCAGCGGAAAGGAAGACAGAACCCCAGATCCTGTTCCTCTCTGCGCAGCCGCAGCGCCCCCTCATCTCCGCCTCCCCTGGTCTCAACATTCAGCAGACAATGGCAGCTGACTCCATCCCTCCTCTGGTCCTCCTACAGACCCTGCACTTTCTGCTTTCCAGCTCCGCCACCCCCCCAGCAGTTTTTTCCTGGCAGCAGCACGAGGTAAAGGGGTGTGCACTGTGATGTAAGGGATAATGGGGGGCACTTGACTTCTGATGGTAGGGGGCTCTTGACATCAGATGTAAGGGAGGGATGGGTGCTCTGGACATCTAGTCTGATGCCTTGTACACACGATTAGAATTTCCGATGAAAAAAGTCAGATGGAATTTTTTCATCGGATATTCCGACCGTGTGTATGCCCCATCGGACTTTTTCCATCTGAAATTTCAACGGATTTAGAAAGAGAACATGTTTTCTTTTTCTCCGATGAAAAAAAATTCCGATCAGAAATTCCGATCGTCTGTATGGAATTCCGACGGAGAAAAAAAACACGCATGCTCAGAATCAAGTATGAGACGGGAACGCTCGGACTGGTAAAACTAGCGTTCGTCGTGGAGATAGCACATTTGTCACGCTTTAACAAAACTGAACAGTGCGAATCGTCTCTCACCAAACTTTTACTAACACAAGATCAGCAAAAGCAGCCCAAAGGGTGGCGCCGTTGGATTTGAACCTCCCCTTTATAGTGCCGTCGTACGTGTTGTACGTCACCGCAATTTGGACGGTCGGAATTTGGCCTGACAGTGTGTATGCAAGACAGCTTGAACGGAATTCCGTCGGACAATCCGTCAGACTTTATTTCGACGGACAGTCCGATCGTGTGTACAAGGCGTTACAGATACAACCAACTCTTTGAGGGCAACCATAATGCTGATACGACTTACGATGAATATGAGTTTGACACCCCTGTATCTAAGGAGTGTTGATGAGTGAATTGGTTTTCCTGTCAGTTTGTCAAATCTATGAGTAATCATGCAGTTAATAAATCACAGTTGCCTGGGTTTCTGAATTATATGACTTTGTGTGGAAACAAATTTCAAATTTGATGTCAAATCAAATGTTTGCAAATCACTAATTCTCATGAGGATCATCACTCCTTAAGACCTTCTCTTAGCACAGTGCAATATCCAAGAGGATATCCCCTTAAGAGACACGACATTTCCCCCCGATCGGACCTCAGAGCGATCTTCTGAGTCCCCAGTAAGTGTACAATTTACACTTTTTTCATGTCTGAGCACTAAGTGCAATGGCCTTTTTTGGGGCAACAGCTGAGAAAATTCCACTCAGCTGATTAATCCAACTCCCTCCCCCTAAAAACAAAAAATGGAGGGGGTGAAGTTTATTGGCTTTGTTGGATTTATCAACATGGAAAAGTTTCCCTTGCTTCTTTCCACCATGTCTACATCTACAGGGTCAGTTTTTGCTACACAAAAGTTGTGCTTTACTGCCATAACATGTCTGTTGCATCGTACACACGGCCGGGTTTTCCGAAGAGAAAAGGTCCATCGGGAATCCCGACGGGAAAAAAAAGAGAGCTGGTTCTCTTTTTTTTTTTGCCTGCGATTCTTGGCAGTTTTCCCGTCTGAAAAACTGCGAGGGAGAATACACACGGCCGGGATTCCCGGCCAAAAGCTCTCATCGCAGTTTTCCCGTCGGAAAACCCGACCGTGTGTACAAGGCATATGAGTCAGCCCACTCGTCGAAAACAATGCACGCCATATGTGGCTAATAGCTCAATGGTTTGTCGGGGAGACCGAAAGAGACATATCCACAGCTCCCTCTGGTGGCTAGTCTAACAATTGCTCTATACCTTAGCAAATATTTTAACTAGGGTTGCACAGATGCTAATACTAAGCATTTACTACCTTTGCGGTGTGATTTGAGCCCAGACAAAATGAATGAGCTCAAATCCCACTGTAAAGAATCGTATGTGATTTGAATAGGAATGCGGTGCAATTCCTGTCTGAATTACATGCAGTTTCCCGCACCGCTCCTGTGTGAACCCAGGCACTTTGACAAGCCTGCATTCACACAGGAGCAATGGGGGAAACCACATGCGATTCGGACAGGAATCGCACTGCATTCATTTTTAAATCGCATGCGATTGTTTGCAGTGCTATTTAAGCTCATTCATTTATTATGGGGTCCTATCGCACTGCAAAGGTATCGGTACTCGGTATCGGCGAGTACTTGACTGAAAGTATCCGGTACTCCTACACGCTGGTAAAAAAAAAAAAACATATCGGTGGAACATTAATTTTAACCCCTTCCCACCCAGCCCCAAAGTTCCTTAGATTCTTTATGCCAGGGGGGGTGGACAGGACTACTCGATCACATGGTCACTGTGATTGGCTGTCACATGATCAGGACACTGCCACGCCTGATCTTTACTAGTGACACCTCGGTCACTGTGCTGTGAGCATGCTCTCAGCGCAGAAACTCTAGCTGTGCATGAATGCATATATGCGTTACATGGGCAAGAAGAGGTTAAAAATTAAAGTCATAAATAACGATAAACACTGCAATAGGTCTGTGAAGGTTCTCATCTACTCAGGTCATAGTATACAGTATGTAGAGGTAGATATTAGTCACAATCACTGGGACTTGTTCTGTAATGTTCAGGACGTTTTGCTGCTCAGCCAGGCGGCTTCTTCAGTTCTTATGAGTATCCGGAATGAACCCCAACATTTGTATCTACATTGGTAACCTGTAGGGACCCTGATACTATAATAAATTTATTTAGGCAAGATCTCCTGGGCCCCCTGCATCTCTCACTGGTTGTTCTTGCTGACCTCCATGTCAATGAATATATAGAAAGGGGTCTCCTGGAGAGTGTTGGGATTTTAAGGGCAACAGAATGTAGGTACGAAACCAATTAAAGCGGAGGTTCACCCAAACATACAACATTATTTTAAAAAAAACATTGCACAACGCACATACTGAATCGGCAAACCTTTTTTTTGATTTTTTATTAAATACCTTATTATTGCCATCTGAAAAGTAATTTCCGGTATTCCCCTCCCGCGGGAGTAGGCGTAGCTGCTGATTTCGCCATCGCCGCAATGCGTTGTGGGACATATTTGCAAAATG
The DNA here is from genome assembly GCA_029206835.1 of Rana muscosa. NCBI lineage: Eukaryota > Metazoa > Chordata > Amphibia > Anura > Ranidae > Rana > Rana muscosa. Next base: position 347,978,382 of record CM055118.1, on the reverse strand, counting down.
AATAGTGGAGCACCGTGCCTTGAAATCTCGAGAGATTTCACTCGTGAAGTGACGCGTGTCACCATTTGATAAACTGGGATTCAGGTTGTTGATGACGTTGCCATGACAACAGGGGTGGGAACTTTCTACGTCGCCACCCGTTGTGATGGCAACCCTCAGTGTTGACGGTGCACAGCACCGTCAACACTGAGCATGCGCGGGATCGAGCGGAGAATACTGGGAAGACAGCATTCTCCACAATCAGGAAGTAGGTGCTTGTGGGCTTCTATTGCCCACAAGCAAAATGGAAATGTCCCATGGAGGTTCATCCTTGTGTCGGAAAACGGAATGGTGGCGGTTTGCACATTATGAACAGTGAGTAAGCAATTGCATTGGTAATCATAATTTAATGGGCCAAAAAAAAAAAAAGCTGCGGAACCTCCGCTTTAAATATTGTAATTTATTAAACATTGTTAAGAAGTCAATAATGTAAACAACATTATATCTATAACAAAAAGTACAATAACGATGGTGACATAGAAACAGGGATCAGCAGTAAACCTACTTTCATTCTGACACCAGGTTACATCAACTTTATATTTTCAATCCTTGATGGTATTTGATCGCATGTCTTTTGTTTTGTTTTGTTCAATTGTGCCTTCCTGTTTTCAATGATGCTCACAGCCTGTTCCCTGTCTCTATGTCACCAACGTTATTGTACTTTTTGTTATAGATATACACGTCCTCCACAAGGAAATGCCCCTGAGGAAAGGATAATATCCTGAAACGCGTTGGGCATTCAGTTTCCACTTTGGTGACAACATCAGTGTCAATTTGCAATCATTGTGACTGTTTCTGTTATTTTGATATTGTTCTTAAAACCAGTCAATTCTAATGTTGCTTATATTATTGACTTCTTAACAATGTTTAATAAATTACAATAATAATTAATTGGTTTCGTACCTACATTTTGTTGCCCTTAAAATCCTAACCCTCTCCGGAGGACCCCTTTCTATATATTCCTTAATGGGATGGTGGCAACACTAAAGTCTATTTTTGGTGAAACACTTTTCTAAGTTATCCACGTCAATGAAGGACGCACCGGTCACGTAGAGGTCGCCTGGAGGAACCACTAAGCAACGCAAGGGACCCTGGAGATCAACACTCCTGAAATTGTCTGTTTCCCTGCAGACTTTATTATTCAATATTTTTATTTCAAAATGCATAGGTTATACATAAAGCACAGGTCAGTCATATGTAAGCAATAGTAAACGTTCAGAGGAATTGAAACTGATTATAGCTGTGATAGATAGAAGCAAGAGCAGTGGCCTATCGTCCATCCAGAATCTATGTAGAGTAGTAACTGTCGGCATATCCGTAGGGAGATAAATTAAAGCAGGAAGCATGTTCCGCTCCCCCCAACACCTCGAATGGGAACTGTGTTGGAAGGGGGATCCCAGAACCTCCCATTATTCCGATCCTCGTCAACTGGAGGAAGGCTTATACCAAAATTTTAGAATTCAGAACAGAATTAAAGTGTTGACTACTCATGCTCTACCTGAGATCTTGTGAACCTGACCTCTAATCCTAAAAAAACATTGGCAGCGATAAAAAAGGAAAAAAGTGGACAGATAAACACAGAGACTCAGAGCGAGCCGAAAGGAAAAAGAAAGAGGAATGAAGAGCTAGAACATCACCTGAAATGCTGAGGATGCACTACACCTGCTTGGAAGGAGAACCAATGAGGATTCCCATCTGTTGGGCCCATGGTTCCCATACCTTTTCGAATTTGTCCGTTGTGTTTAGTAATATACTGGAAATCTTTTCTTGCGACATTATCCAAGATATTTTCTTTTTAGCCGCAGGAAAAGAGATCTTTGGTTGTTTCCAGGCCTTTGCCACCGTAAGCTTTGCGCCCAACAATATAAAATGAGTTAACCTTCGGGAAGATTTGGGGATCTCTGGGATTTGAGCATTCAGTAGGGCAATCGTCGGGGTCCTGGGGATCCGAGTTCCAATCAGCTTGTTAATTAAATTAAAAATGTTCTTCCAGAAGGGGCGAATTCTGGGGCATTCCCACCATATGTGGGCCATTGTGCCTATATGTTGGCAACCTCTAAAACATAGAGGATCCGCTGTGGGGTAGATCGAGGCTAGTCTGGAAGGGGTATAGTACCACCGAGAAATCACTTTAAGGCTAGCCTCCATCAGTGCAGTGTTGAGGATACCTTTAAATGACCGAAAGCATGCATTCTGCCATCCCTCCAGATCCCACTGGAATTGGAAGTCAGATTCCCAGGCAGTCATAAAGGCCTCCTTAAAGGACGCAGATGCAAGCGACGAGTAGATCACCGAGATCCCCCCCCCCTCTGGTCCCTGGCCCGACCACACCACAACTCGTAATTGGTAAACTTTGGCGGAATGGGCCTTTCTTTCCATAGGGAATGTAGAAAGTGAGATATTTGGCCAAACCTGAATCGTTCCGAGTCGGGCAGATCTAGTGTTTTGATACAGTGGTTTAGGGTGAAGGGGCCTGCTGCTGTAAAGAATTGCCCAATTCGGTAAAGTCCCTTGTCCAGCCACCATTTGAAAGCTAAGACGTCTTTCCCGGGAGGAAAGTTCGGGTTGTTGAAAAGGTGAGTTAGGGGTCTGTATGAGGATACTAATGAAGTTGACGAACGCAGCCCATCCCATAGGGCGAAAGAGTGGGAAAGGGTAGGGGATAAAATCGGGGGTCTGTCTTTCGGGGGGCTCCAGAGTAGGAAGTCTAGCGTGAAACGAGGGACGGCCTGTCTTTCTATATTCACCCAATCAGGTTTCTCAAATCGTGAATAGACTACAGATAACTGAGCTAACCTGGCTGCCTGGTAATATTTGTGAAGATGGGGCAAGCCGAGACCTCCTTTCCGTTTGTGGAGGTGTAGAGTCTTTTGAGGTAACCTAAATCCCCCCTTTCCCCAGATGAATTTCATTATTTTACTTTGGAATGATTTAATGTGATTCTTCCGTATGGGTACGGGAAGAGAGCGAAAAAGGTATAATAACCTCGGGAGTAACGTCATTTTTATAGAATGTACCCTTCCCAGCCAGGACAGATTATTTTTGGACCAAGTGAGTAGATCTGATTCTAGCTTACGATACATAGGGGGGTAGTTATTCATGTAGAGGAATTCTGTCTTAGATGTCAAGTTGATCCCCAAGTACCTAAGAGAGGATTTGCTCCAGGTAAACCGGAAGGATTGTTTTAGGAGAGCCACAGTGTCGTTTGGTAGTGAGTAGGGATGAGCTCGGTGTTCGTGTCGAACATACGTTCGACTCGAACATCGGCTGTTCGATCGTTCGACGAAGATCGAACGATTTGGGCCGTTCGCGCCTAATTCGAGTGACGCGAACGGCCCACAATGCACTACGCCATTGCAGTGTCATCCAGGCGCTGTGATTGGCCAAGCATGCACTGTGACCCCGCATGCTTGGCCAATCACAGCGCCGGCAGCGAGGAGAGCAATGATTGGCCACAGGCAGGATGCCTGTGGCCAATTATTGCTGAGGGTGTTTAGTACACGCCCCACACTATAAAAGGCCGCCAGCACGGCGGCCTAGTGTAGTGTGTTCCGGAGCAGGGAAAGAGAAGCATAGGCAGGGACAGTGACATTTATTTTTTCTTGCTTAACCTGGATTCCTTTAGTTTAGGGAAAGAGAAGGATAGGTAGGGAGAGTGTCAGTGTGTTTCACTGTGATAATCCTTGTTTCTAGGGACAGGGAAGGACAGTGAGGGAAATTCTCCTTGTGCTATAGTGTGCTTTAAAAAAACATTTTTTCTAGGGACAGAAAACTATAGGTAGGAAGAGTGTCAGTTTCTTTCACTGTGATAATCCTTGTTTCTAGGGACAGGGAAGGACAGTGAGGGAAATTCTCCTTGTGCTATAGTGTGCTTTAAAAAAACATTTTTTCTAGGGACAGAAAACTATAGGTAGGAAGAGTGTCAGTTTATTTCACTGTGATAATCCTTGTTTCTAGGGACAGGGAAGGACAGTGAGGGAAATTCTCCTTGTGCTATAGTGTGCTTTAAAAAAACATTTTTTCTAGGGACAGAAAACTATAGGTAGGAAGAGTGTCAGTTTCTTTCACTGTGATAATCCTTGTTTCTAGGGACAGGGAAGGACAGTGAGGGAAATTCTCCTTGTGCTATAGTGTGCTTTAAAAAAACATTTTTTCTAGGGACAGAAAACTATAGGTAGGAAGAGTGTCAGTTTCTTTCACTGTGATAATCCTTGTTTCTAGGGACAGGGAAGGACAGTGAGGGAAATTCTCCTTGTGCTATAGTGTGCTTTAAAAAAACATTTTTTCTAGGGACAGAAAACTATAGGTAGGAAGAGTGTCAGTTTCTTTCACTGTGATAATCCTTGTTTCTAGGGACAGGGAAGGACAGTGAGGGAAATTCTCCTTGTGCTATAGTGTGCTTTAAAAAAAAAAAATTTCTAGGGACAGAAAACTATAGGTAGGAAGAGTGTCAGTTTCTTTCACTGTGATAATCCTTGTTTCTAGGGACAGGGAAGGACAGTGAGGGAAATTCTGCTTGTGCTATAGTGTGCTTTAAAAAAACATTTTTTCTAGGGACAGAAAACTATAGGTAGGAAGAGTGTCAGTTTCTTTCACTGTGATAATCCTTGTTTCTAGGGACAGGGAAGGACAGTGAGGGAAATTCTGCTTGTGCTATAGTGTGCTTTAAAAAAACATTTTTTCTAGGGACAGAAAACTATAGGTAGGAAGAGTGTCAGTTTCTTTCACTGTGATAATCCTTGTTTCTAGGGACAGGGAAGGACAGTGAGGGAAATTCTGCTTGTGCTATAGTGTGCTTTAAAAAAACATTTTTTCTAGGGACAGAAAACTATAGGTAGGAAGAGTGTCAGTTTCTTTCACTGTGATAATCCTTGTTTCTAGGGACAGGGAAGGACAGTGAGGGAAATTCTCCTTGTGCTATAGTGTGCTTTAAAAAAACATTTTTTCTAGGGACAGAAAACTATAGGTAGGAAGAGTGTCAGTTTCTTTCACTGTGATAATCCTTGTTTCTAGGGACAGGGAAGGACAGTGAGGGAAATTCTCCTTGTGCTATAGTGTGCTAAAGCATTCCTCATCAACCATCTTTGAAATCCTTGTTTTTTGGACAGTCAGGGAAATTGTTGTTGTGCTATTCTGTGCAAAAGCAATCATCCTCAACCATATTTAGAAATCCTTAAGTAAAGGGACAGAGAAGGACACCTGAAGGTAGCCCTTATTGCTTTTTTCCCATCTCCCTGCAGGCCATCTATTAGAATGTCTGGAAGGCAAACAAGGAGAGGCAGACAGTCAGGAGGCAATAAAAGAGGGCAAGCAGGCTCTGTGTCTGGGGGCAACAGTGCTGGTCGTGGACGCGGTGCATTGTCATCAGCACATGGCCATGGGACATGCTTGTCCTTCTTTTCGGCAGCTGGACATGTTGAGCCACATCATGCCGAAGACTTGGTAGAGTGGATGACCAAGCCCTCCTCCTCCTCCTCATCCTCTCTCACCCAGGCTCAGGGTACTGGCAAAGCAGCTGCCAAAGCGTCCTCTTCCCTGGTATAAATGTCAGACTCATCATCAGTCACTCCTTCCCTAGACCCACCATGTCCTCCTCCTGAGGAGTCCCCCGAACTGTTTGAGCACAGTGTTGGGTACATGCTCCAGGAGGATGCCCAGCGTTTCAAAGGGTCTGATGATGAAACCCAGCTACAGGAAGGCAGTAGCGTGAGAGCAGACAGAGGGGATGCTCAAGAAGGACACCAATCTGGCAGTCATGTTCCAGCAGCTGCAGCATACTGCCAGATTGGCTCCAGTGATGAGGAGGGAGGGGATGATGAGGTCACTGACTCCACGTGGGTGCCTAATAGGAGAGAGGAGGAGGAGGAGGATGAGGAGGAGGCACATCTCCAACGAGGCAGGATGCCCTTTGGTGGCCAGCGTAAGGGCAGTACACCGACGGAATCACACCGCAGAGCTCCGCCTGTGCAGGGCGCTGCCTCTGCCCGTCATTCAAAAAGTTCTTTGGTGTGGGCCTTTTTTGAGGCTAGTGCATCAGATCGCACAGCTGCTGTTTGCAACATATGTCTCAAGCGTATATCGCGTGGCCAAAACATCAGCCGCTTGGGTACCACATGCCTGACCAGACATATGTTGACCTGCCATGCAGCTCGTTGGCAAGCCTACCTCAAAGACCCACACCAAAGAACAAAGCGGACCTCTCCTTGCACCGCATCAGCTGGGATCTCCAACCCCACTATAACTTCAGTCCTCTCTGAAACATGCACTGAGAGGAATGAAGGTGTAGAATTAGGTGTGTCACAGCCAAGTACTTGCGGCCACTCTGCTAGCAGTACACCGACGTCCGATTCTAGCAGGCAAATTTCCCTGCCCCAGCTGCTGGACCGTCGAAAGAAGTTCACTCCCAGCCATCCACATGCCCAGCGGTTGAATGCTAGCTTGGCTAAATTGCTAGCGCTTCAACTGCTGCCTTTTCAGTTGGTAGACTCGGCCCCCTTCCGTGAGTTTGTGCAATGTGCGGTTCCTCAGTGGCAGGTTCCCAAACGCCACTTTTTCTCACGGAAGGCTATTCCGGCTCTCTACCGGCATGTGGAAGGCAATGTCTTGGCCTCGCCGGACAGGGCGGTCAGCGGTAAGGTGCATATTACCGCTGACTCATGGTCCAGCAGGCATGGACAGGGACGTTACCTTTCTTTCACGGCCCATTGGGTCACTCTTTTGGCAGCTGGGAAGGATGCAGGACAAGGTGCAGTAGTGTTGGAGGTTGTTCCACCGCCACGCCTCCAAAATGTGACACACCTCTCTCCTCCACCCCCTCCTCTTCTTCTTCCTCCATGGCCTCTTCCTGTGGTTTGTCCTATGAACCAGCGGTGCTCCGTAGCCGTTCAAGGGGCTACGCAAGTACGCAGGCAAAAAGATGCCATACCGTGCTTGCGCTGGTGTGTTTGGGGGACAGAAGCCACACTGGGGCAGAGGTCCTGTCTGCTCTGCAGGGCCAGGCCGAGAGGTGGTTGACGCCACGCCAGCTTAAGCCAGGAATGGTGGTTTGCGACAATGGCACCAACCTCCTCTCCGCCCTCCGACAGGGACAACTGACCCATGTGCCCTGTGTGGCTCACGTCCTTAACCTGGTGGTGCAGCGGTTCTTGGGCAGGTACCCGGGCTTACAGGATGTCCTGAGGCAGGCCAGGAAAGTCTGTGTGCATTTCCGCAGATCTTATAATGCCAGTGCTCGCCTGGCTGAGCTGCAAAAGGAGTTGAACCTGCCCAAGAACCGCCTTATATGTGACATGCCCACCAGGTGGAACTCAACGTTGGCCATGCTGCAGCGGCTGCACACGCAGCAGAGTACCTGTGCGACTACGGCACCAGGACAGGGTCAGGGGAGCTTGGTTTTTTTTCTCCACGCCAGTGGGGCATGATCAGGGATGCATGCACTGTCCTGGCACCATTTGAGGAGGCCACGAGGATGGTGAGCAGTGACAGTGCATGCATCAGTGACACTGTACCTCTTGTCCACCTGTTGGAGCACACGCTGCGTGGAATAATGGACAGGGCACTTGAGGCAGAACAGAGGCAGGAAGAGGAGGACTTCCTTGCCTCTCAAGGCCCCCTTTACCCAGACAGTGTTCCTTCTGTCCCACCCATCGTACAGGAAGAGGACGAGGAGGAGGAGGAGGAGGAGGATTGTGTCAGCATGGAGGTGGAGGCTGGCACTCAGCATCATCAGCAGCAGTCTTTTAGGGATGATTTACAGTCCCAAGAAACCAGTGGACTTGTACGTGGCTGGGAGGAGGTGGCTGCGGATCATGTCGTCCTTAGTGACCCAGAGGACTCCGGAGCGAATGCCTCAGCAAACCTACGCTGCATGGCCTCCCTGATCCTGCAAAGTCTGCGGAAGGATCCTCGTATTCTTCGGATCAAGGAGAGGGACCATTACTGGCTGGCCACTCTCCTTGATCCACGGTACAAGGGTAAGGTTGCGGACCTTATGTTACCGTCGCAGAGGGAGCAGAGGATGAGACAACTCCGGGAGGCCTTGCAGAAAGGTCTGTGCAACGCGTTCCCAGAGACTGGGAGGTTACAAACTCCTGGTCCTGGACAACGAGTTGCTGAGGCTTCGGGCAGTCAAAGAAGGAGCGGTGGGGAAGGTGGCCGTCTGACCGATGCGTTCAGACAATTCTTTAGTCCGCAGCCCCAAAGTATGATCGGTTCCAGCAACCATCGCCAGCGTCTGATAAACATGGTGCAGGAATATCTAGGGGCAAGGTCAGACTTGGACACCTTCCCCACCGAAAATCCTCTGGCTTACTGGGTCTTGAGGATGGATCACTGGCCAGAGCTTGCACAGTATGCAATTGAGCTACTGGCCTGTCCTGCATCCAGCGTTCTTTCGGAACGCACATTCAGTGCTGCTGGAGGATTTGTCACAGATCACAGGGTGCGCCTGTCCACCGACTCGGTTGATCGACTGACTTTCATCAAGATGAACCAGTCTTGGATCACCACCAGCTACCACACACCTGATGCTGATATAACAGACTAATTGATTTTAACATGTCACATCCCTTCAAGACTGATGCTGATGCTGAGTGCCTGTGCTGTTATGTTGACTGGCTATCCTCCTCCTCCGAGTCCTCAATGATACGATTGATGATGATAGCTTGGAAGATCATTTTTGTTTATGGGTGCCGCCACCAGTGGCTAAGGCCCAATTTTTCAGCCCCTGTTTTACAGGGGCGTTTAATTACAATTTTTTTAGCAATAACTTGCCATAGGGCTCATTGCTGTGCTCCAAGTACAGTATCTGTGAGGGGTTGGAGTGTTGTGGCACCAGTGCCTAAGGCCCAATTTTTCAAGCCCCTGTTTAACAGGGGCGTGTCATTACAATTTTTGAAGCAATACTTTGCAACAGGGCTCATTGCTGTGCTCCAAGTACAGTATCTGTGAGGGGTTGTAGTGTTGTGCCACCAGTGCCTAAGGCCCAATTTTTCAGCCCCTGTTCAACAGGGGCATGTAATTACAATTCTTGATCTAATAATTCACAGCAGGGCCCATTGCTGCACCCACCAAGAGTAACTCTGAGGGCTTACAGTGTTGTGGCAACGCCACCACCACCACCACCACCACCACCACGAAAGGCCCAATTTTTCAGCCCCTGTTCAAAAGGGGCATGTAATTACAATTCTTGATCTAATAATTCACAGCAGGGCCCATTCCTGCACCCACCAAGAGTAACTCTGAGGGCTTACAGTGTTGTGGCAACACCACCACCACCACCACCACCACGAAAGGCCCAATTTTTCAGCCCCTGTTCAACAGGGGCATGCAATTACAATTCTTGATCTAATAATTCACAGCAGGGCCCATTGCTGCACCCACCAAGAGTAACTGTCAGGGCTTACAGTGTTGTGGCACCAGCACCACCATCAAAGGCCCAATTTTTACTACCACTGTTCAACAATTATATGTAATTAAAATTCCTGATATAATAGTTGACAGCAGGGCGTTCCAGCACCAACCAAGAGTAACTGTGAGTGCTTACAGTGTTGTGCCAACACCAACAACTAAGGGGCCTATTTCTGCAGAGTATATACGGCAGGTCCCTACTTTCAAACATCCAACTTACAAACGACTCCTACTTGCAAACGCAAGAAGACAACAGGAAGTGAGAGGAAATCTACCCCTTGGAAGGAAAATTCTCTCCTGTAAGAATTAATATGGGAGAAAGGTGTCTCCTCTGTACTGATGCTTTATCAGCAATCCTTGTTTCAAGAAAAACACCACATTTCAAAAACAGTTGTCATTGGGACGGGAAGTGAGGTGAAATGTTCTGAACAGGGGCACAGACAGCAAAACAAATGTTACAGGGGTGATAACCCTTACCTATGTTTTCCAAAAAGTTTAAAAATAGATTTTTGGGCTGGAGCTACACTTAAACAATGTACCTGTTCAAAATTACAAACAGATTCTACATAGGAACAAACCTACAGTCCCTGTCTTGTATGCACCGCCTGTATACGGCTGTTCAGAGTATATAGGGCCTTTTTTATTTTATGTGCGGGGTTCCCCTTAATATCCATACAAGACCCAAAGGGGCTGGTAATGGGCTGGGGTAGGGGGGGGGTCATGGGGTAGCTATGCCATTTTTCTTAAAGATTTTCATCCATATTACCGGGACCAGACATTACATTAAAGCCGCAAGCAGTTTTAAATGGCTTTTTTTTCCTTTAGAAGTGTCATTTTGTGCAGGGACAGTTCTAAACACGGGAAACACGTGGCACTTCACAGGCATACTTTAGACACCCCCCAGGTACGATATTTAAAGGAATATTTGACTTTTTTTTTTCACTTTATGCATCATTAAAATGACTGCTCCCGAAAAACGACCGCTTTTAAAACTTCTTTTTGCATTGATACATGTCCCCTGGTGCACAACCCGGGTTCCCAAACCCTTTTTAGGACAATAACATGCATAATAGTTGTTATAATTAGCACTTTAGAATTCGAACGTTCGCATCCATTGTATTTAATAGGGTTCTAATGTTCGTACGAACTTTCGGTCCGTTCGCGGGTTCTGGTGCGAACCGAACCCGGGGGTGTTCGGCTCATCACTAGTAGTGAGATATTCATGGCTTGGGATTTGGTGTAATTCACGTGGAGGCCAGATACCGTTGCAAAGTCATCCAGAGTTTTACATAAGTTCGGGAGGGAAGTGATGGGGGAGGTTATAAACAGCAAAATGTCGTCCGCAAAGAGACCGCATTTATGTGTTTGGGGGCCACAGGAGACACCCTGTATGTACGGGTTTTGGCGAATTGTGATGGCGAGTGTCTCAATAGCTATCGCGAAGATGAACGGAGATAAAGGGCAACCTTGTCTAGTCCCTTTCTTTATATGTATGGGTTTCGAGTAACAGCCCTGGAGTCGTATGTATGCTGAAGGGTTGGAGTATAAGGCACGTATCAGTCCCAAAAACCGTGTGCCGAAACCCCAGCATTCTAAGAGAGCAAAGATATAGGGCCAGGACACCGAATCAAAGGCCTTGTGGAGGTCCAGCGAAAGGAGCATTCCCGATTGCTTGGGACCTCCCACCCAGTTTGTTTGGAGAATGGAAACTATATCTATTGCCCTCCTTATCTGATCAGGGCCCTGCCTGCCGGGGATAAACCCCACTTGGTCCTTATGGATATATGTGCTTATGAAAGAAGCCAAACGGATAGCTAGTATTTTAGTTAAGATTTTTAAATCATTATTTATTAGAGAAATGGGTTGATAATTTCCAATCTCTTCCGGATTCTTGTCCGGCTTAGGGATTACTGTAATATACGCAGTATTGAGTTGAGGATCGAGTGGGTCTCCCCTTGTTTTAGCATTAAGGAAATTAGTTAGATGCGGGGCTAGGGTCTCGGCAAATGTTTTATAATAGGGGTTCGAGAGCCCATCCGGCCCCGGGGCCGATCCCGTCTTTAGGTCTTTAATCACCTCCATAACCTCTCCTTCAGTAAAGGGTGCTTCGAGCTCCCCTTTATGCTCCGGGGAGAGCGACGGTAAGGGAAGGCTATGCAGGAAGTTGCGTACGGAATCGTCATTACCGAGCGTGTGGGGACTATATAGATTTGTATAGAAAGCCTGGAAAGCGTCTAATATCTTGGATGGGTTGGCTGTAGTGCCCTGTCCAGGGATCCTAATCTGAGGCACTGCATATGTTCTGAAGCGTGGTGTTAGTCTAGCAGCCAACATGGAGCCCATCCTGTCCCCCATGGAGTAAAATCTATTTTTGCTCCATCTGATTTGTTTGTCTGCATTGGCCGTGAGAACAAGATTGAGCTCCAGTCTAGCCTTGTCTAGTTGCGCTGCCATTATGGGGGAGGGATTTAGTTTGTGCTGGGCTCTCAGCTTTGTGTATATCCCTTCTAACCTTACTCTGTCCGCTTCCCTCTCCCTCTTTATCTGGGCTCCCATCCTAATGAATTCCCCTCTCATAAAAGTTTTGTGAGCCGCCCACAGGGTTTCGGACGTTGTCCCATCTACGTTGTTAAGAATGAAGTATTCCTTCATAGCCTTATCTAGCATGGTGACTCGGATAGGGTCGGAGAGAATGGATTAGTTCAGTCTCCAGTGTCTCTGGCCCGGCCTTGAGCTTTGCGTTGTAAGGGACATGCTCACAATGGAGTGGTCCGACAAAACCGTGTCCCTGATGTGGGATTTTACAACAAGTGGGATAGTGTGGTTTGAAACTAACAGGTGGTCAATTCGAGCATAGGAGTTGTGGGGATGGGAAAAGTGTGTATAATCTCGCTTGGACGGATTTAGTTCTCTCCACACATCGGTCAGACCCTGAGCATGGATGAGTTTGGCGATTTTCAGGCTCTCTTTGGTCGGACGTGTCAGTTGGGCCGAGGGAGGTTTAGATCTATCCAGACCCTGATCAAATGCTGCGTTGGAGTCCCCACCAAAAATGATCGTGCCCTCCAACAGAGGAGCTAGCTTTTCAAATAGTTGTTTGAAGAAGGTTGCTTGACCTTTGTTGGGCGTGTAGTAGGATATCAGGGAGTATAAGTGGCCTTCGATCGTGCCCTTTACTAAGATGAACCTGCCCTCTGGATCTTTTACATCAGTGATCCAGGTGAAGTTGCACGTTTTTGCTAATAAGACGGCCACCCCCTTTGACTTATTAACCGCACTGGCCATATAGAAGTTCGGGAAGTGGGAGTGGAGGAACTTGGGACTGTACCGGGCCGGGAAATGGGTTTCCTGTATCATTACAATGTCCAGGCTTGACGATTTGTAGGTATTAAAGAGTTTCCTACGTTTGAGGGGGGAGTTTAGGCCCTGGACATTGTGTGTAGCGACCTTTAAGGCCGTGTGAGTGTGGTCAGCCATGGACCCCGAGGGGAGAAGCGCTGCAATGTCCATCGCCACTTACCGCTGGGACCTCCGGCGACTCCAGAGCGACGATTGGATCGCTGGTACCGTACTTCTGGGATCTCGCAGACTTGAGAGGCTTACCGGTGGTAGTGTCTAAAAGAAACAAAAATGTCAGGTGATGCTCAAAAGAGAAAAAAGGGGATAGAAAGGAAGTTAGAAAGGACAGAACAGGAGGAAGGTTTCCCCCCGCGCAGGAGAATGCTCCCGGCGGGAGAGAAAAGTTCCTAACTGTCATCTCACCAAAAATCGTGAGATAAAAGTAGGAAGTCCAAATCTCCTGGCTAAAAGCCTTGGAGATCCTATCCCCCGAAGACCAACTGGGGTTCAAGGGATAGGTGGAGGCACATGTGAGCCACCCCAAACCAGGGCGCCCTGTAAATTTGAACAACTATGCTCCTAAAGCAACGTGAACCAATAAACGGACAGTAGCATTGAAGCAACAACCCAAGTATAAGCGGTCAGAGGCACCCCCCACCCCACCCGCATGGGCAGGAGGGAGGGGGAGGGAACCCCCGATCCGCCGCCGCTAATGAGATGGAGTAAAGCATATTTACTTCGGTAAAGTGGCTATAGTATCGCCCTTGTCCCCCAGACGGGGGAGGCATAGTTAGGAAACCCATCTCTAGACGTAGGAGGGGAGAAACAACAAATAAAACCGTTTGTTAACATGTAAAGAGAGAACACCGGAGAAAACGATTTCCGGGGTAGTATGAGAGTCATCCTCTTAGGAGAAGAGAAAAGTCCGATGCGGGTGCATCAGTATGCGTCGAACCTAAACCTCGTGACAGTCAAAGTCTCATGTAGGACCTGTATGCGACGATCTTCTGGCCTTGGGTTTGTTCCAGAGGGGATTCGGCGGACTTGTGGGAGGCGGGCGTTTATTCGATCCTGATGACGACGTCTCCATGTCCGACTCCTGGGAAATGATCTTCAGGCTGAGAAGCAACTTTTCTCCCATGGCGAAGTTGGAGAAGGCATGGTCTCGGCCTTTGTAGGTGAACTTCACGGCGAAGGGGAATGCCCATCTGTATTTGACCTCCTTCTGTGTCAAAGCAGATAGTAGCGGTTTTAGGGTACGTCTGCGCTGTATGGTGGAAGGAGAGAGATCCGCAAAAATTTGCACCGGGTGCCCCTGGCAGATCACTTGAGGCATTGAGCGGGTCTGTTTCATGACCGCCTCCTTGACAGCATAGTAGTGGGGCTTTACAATAATGTCCCTGGGGGAGCCATCTTTCCTGGGGGGTCCCAGCGCTCTATGTGCTCTGTCCAGCTCCAGGCGGGGTGTAGGGATGTTTGGGATCAGGGACCTCATAAGTTCTTGCGTGGCAGATTCAACATCGATAATTGATTCCGGGAGACCTCTGATTCTGAAATTATATCTCCTGGACCTGTTCTCGAGGTCATCTATGCGGGAGAAAGCTGTGTCCAGTTGGTCATGTAAGGTCTGAATAAGATCAGAGTTCTGGTGAGAGGCAGCTGCAGTTTGATCGAGCTTAATTTCTATGGCTTCCATCCTGGACCCTATATTTTGGATGTCTGCTTTAATGTCCCCTGTGATTTTAGCAGCTGTGGAGGCTAGACCTGTCTCTAGAAGGGTAGAGAATTTGAGGAATAAGTCTGCTGCATTAAAGGATTGATCTGGGCAGGAGAGTAAGCCTCTGCCCCAAAGGAGTGTCTCAGGAGGGATTCTGTGGAGGCTGGAGAGGGTGTCAAGGGCTGCTGATTGTGTCCCTTCATCTCCGGGGTATAGGAGAGGAGAGTGGGGGCCAGTACTTGCCTGCAATCCTGTGTCCCCTCAGTGGCTGTGTGAGGCTGTGAGGTCGCAGCAGCCGCGGCGGCCATCTTGGTACACCCGGGGAGTGTGGAGGCGGCGAATTGGCTTTCTAATTGCCGTCTGACGCCCGTTCGGCTCATACGAGGGCGGGCGCGGGTGTCGCGGGGTGTCGATTCCCCGTTCTCCGGTGTCTGAGCGTTGCGGGAGCGGGTGCTGTGGGCGCTGCTGGATCGGGATGGCGCGGAGCTCCGAGTTCAGGCTGCCATCTCGGAACTCTCGCGCATGCGCACTCCACCCTGCAGACTTTAAAGGGTTTGTTAACCCATATAACTCAAACACTGCCAGACTCCCTATTAGAGCCTGGCAGATCACACTGTACCTGTCTTTCAGAAAAACGAGCCCTGTAAATACCGATTTAGAGCGGTCTTCAGGCCGGTCACATGACTCGCGGCCACTGTACAGCTCCGATGAATGGATACTGCAGGAGGGGCCATGATCTCCCTCTGACGTCAGCCGGGGAGATCACATGGCCTCTCCTGCGGTAGCCATGGAAACCGGCCGAGAGTCACGTGACCATCCCGAAGACAGCACTTAAAACGGTATTTACAGCGCTCGTTTTTCTAAAAGAATAATGCAGTGTGCTAGGCCAGGATATGAAAGCGTTGCTGGCAGTGAGCATAAAGCATATCTAATTTTAGAACAAGCGGCGGGGGAGCGGAGACGGAGACACAGACACTAGCTGACATGCAGGAAGGATAGGGTGAGGGGTGGAGAGAGGAGAGCAGAGGGGACAGCAGCGTATGATGGAGGGCCGCACTCTGACCACGGTGATGAGGGTGGAGCTGCCCTGATTTTCGTGGTCTGTTTAGAGAGGGGGATACAGGAAGTGCCAGGTTCAGGGTTTTTTTTTTTTATAGTTTTGAGGGGGCAGATTACGCAGCACAAGCACTGTGCTGTTTAATCTGCTTTAAGGTACAAGGAAGTCTATTTTTTTATTTTTTTGAGTTAACAAACGCTTTAAGTTTCGGATGTTGATTTCCTCTAAAGGAACTGGCGTTGGATGTTACGGATGTAGAATTGTGGACTACATTTGTAAGTACAGTGACCCTTCGGTATGTCTATGTATTGCATGTCCCTCTAGTGCATACCTCCCAACTTTTGAAGATGAGGGGACACATATCAGCAAAAGTATGCAGGCATAGGACACCGCCCTTACCACGCCCCCTTAAAAGAGAATTGTACAAAAATCAAGATTGGTTAAACCCACAGGTGCTTTTTTTTACCACTACTATTCCTTTATATTGGCTTTTGGAATTTACAAATTCAGCAATTTAGAAATCAGATGACAGTTTTAGCATTGAGAAACACTTTGTGATAGATAAAAAGTGCATTTTATTTACAGCTATATAGGTCAGACCAAAATGAGGGTCAAATGAGGAGGAAAGAGGGACAGAGGGACAGTCCCTTAAAATCAGGGACAGTCCCTCAAAATCAGGGACAGTTGGGAGCTATGCTCTAGTGCCCAGTATTATCAGCTGACATCATGTCTGTGTGCCAAACTAAAGGGATTGTGGGATGAGTAGTTCCTCAGACTGGCGATTGCTCCGCATGACTCTGCACTTGGACTACATATCCCAGGGATCTTTGCTACCACCAGAGAGACTGCTGGGAGGCGCTATAAAAGAAGCCAGAGACCCGCCCGGCGCTCTCTTCCTCCTGGCGGCCTACCACGCGGTGTACAACATTCCATCCCGGAAGAGAAGGGCCTATCGCTGCTTGCTGTTCGTGAGACATCATTCAGCACCACTTCGGTCACCCGACAACCTGTGTCCCGAGCTTCGCATCGAAAGATCAGTATAGCGGATCCGCTGAACGAGCGTCACTACAGGAGCTGCTGTCTGGAGGGCATCAAATCGGCCTGGTCGTTGGTGAGAGGGCAATCGCCCACTTTTGCAAATCTTTTCTACAGTTTCACTGGGACACATTGCACAGACATCTTTACCTTGGGAATAATTTACTGAACCTATCCTGAACACTGTGCATAGACACCTTTAGCTTTTACTATTCCAAGAAATCGTATTACTTACAACTACACCTTACTGGATATAGTCAAAGAGCTCTGACTGCCGGTGAAGACCAACAGATCTGCAACGAGGACATTGTTATCATTCTTGCTACAAGGGCCCTCATACCATTGCAATTAAGTCTGACCTCTCAGTAGGGTTAGAGGTTTATAGGCCTGCTGAGGTTTTCCCCTTTAGAAGTAGTCAGCATAATCACCTAACCTTTGCTTATCCTTTCAGGTGCAAGCATTACTCTACTGTATATGTGTATATAATAGACTGTTTACTTGCATCTAACTTGGTTTGTGTTATTCGGAGGAAGTATTTTGCTGAGTTGGCGCTGTTGCCCAAGACTCAGCAGGATCTATTGCCTCCTCTTTGTGACAATATCTTCTTTGAACTGTTCTAGTAAACGTTATCAGAACATAAAACGTACAGCGTTGTCTGATTCATTGCTTTAAGGTGGTGCAAAGATGTCAGAACCCAGAGTGTCAGGTGGGTTGGAATGTTCTTCAGGTCATTGCAGTGCAGATGAGCAGGTAAATCCAAGCAGCCTCTTAGGGGGTCGTGCTACACGGGTTACAAGAAGGACTTTATACTCTCCTTTTACAGGTACTTGAGTAAATTTACTATAATGACAGGTTCACTTTGGAATATATTGAGGCATGTGTTACCACAGCAGCCTTTTTGTTTTTGTGGCCTTTAGGATAGGGAAAGTCATAGGGGGAGATTTACTAAAACTGGAGCTCACAGAATCTGGTGCAGTTGTGCAAAGTAACCAATCATCTTCTAACTTCAGTTAAAGTAATTATAAAGGTTCGTTTTTTTAAAATAACAAACCTGTTATACTTACCTGCTCTGTGCAAAGGTTTTGCACAGAGTGGGCCCGATCCTCCTCTTCTGGGGTCCCCCGACAGCACTCCTGGCTCCTCCTCTTCATCGGTTGCCCCCACGGAGAGCCACTTTCCATGGGGGCACCTGTGCGGGCGCGCTCACGAGTCCCGCTGCTGCATCCATTGACATAGACAGCAGGATTCGACCCCGCTCTCCGCTCCCGTGTCACTGGATTTGATTGATAGCAGCGGGAGCAGCTCCTGCTGCTATCAATCTACCCAAAGAGGACGAAGACAGCTGCTGGAGCCGCTGGGCTAGTGCTCGTCGCTGGTTCAGGTAAGAAAAAGGTGGGCTCTGGGGGGCAGCTGCAGCACAGAAGGTTTTTCACCTTAATGCATTGCATTAAGGTGAAAAACCTTGAGGCCCGGTTCACATAGGCCCGTCCCGCTCTGTTAAATGGAACCGTTCTAATAGGAGCGACTCAGGTCGCTCCGACTTAGAAAAAGGTTCCTGTACTTCTTTTGGGGGCGACTCAGGGCGACTTGCATTGACTTCTATACAGAAGTCATTATGCAAATTGCCTGAACCGGGCCTCTCAAGTCGTCTTGAGATCGCGCCGCCGAGTCGCCCCCAAAGTCGTGCCGCCCCTGTGTGAACCGGGCCTAAGGCTTTACAACCCCTTTAAGCTTTAACAAAAAACCTGAAAGCTGATTATTTACCATGCACAGCTGCACCAGATTCTGTGTGCTCCAGTTATAGTAAATCTCCCCCAATGCCTTCTTATAACTTAAGAGACTGAAAAAAACATTCTCTGTTTTGCACCTATCTAAAGTAAACGTTCGTTTTAACTTCTGCATCTTTTTGAAGAGTAATGCCGCGTACACACGACCGTTTTTAATGTCATTGAAAAAAACTGCGTTTTTCTCGACGTGATTCTTCTCAAGCCTGCCTTGCCTACACACGATCATGAAAAAAAATGCTAGAGCAAAGCGCGGTGACGTACAAAATGTATAAAGGGACTATAAAGTGGAAGTTCCATTCGGATGGCGCCACCCTTTGGGCTGCTTTTGCTGATCCTCGTGTAAAGTTTGGTGAGAGACGATTCGCGCTTTTCAGCCTCGTGCTCTTCAGTCCGTTACAGCGTGACGAATGTGCTATCTCCATTACGAACGCTAGTTTTACCAGAACGAGCGCTCCCGTCTTATCACTTGCTTCTGAGCATGAGCGTTTTTTTCACGTCGTTAAAGCCTACACACGACCGTTATTCATGACGAGAAAAACGACGACGTGAAAAACGACGAGAAAAATTAGAGCATGTTCCAAATTTTTCATGGTCATTTTTCACGTCGTGAAAAATGCTCTGAAGCCCACACACGATCGTTTTTAATGACCATTTTAAAAAATGGCATTTTTCTCGTCATGAAAAACGACCGTGTGTACACAGCATTAGGCTGTCTGTGGATTCTGCCAAGTCAGGAAGGTGGTCCTACTGTCCACACAGACTGGGTCTAAGAACACGGCAATAGTAACCCAAAATATGTGCTCTCCAGTAATACGCTAATTTTCCCCCACTCAATGGGCTGTGGCCTTCCCGATCCTTACTTGTTATGTTGCCAAGTGTACTTGTACCACTGTAGATATAAAATGAGGCAGCCATTTTGTCACCTGAACCAATTTTCAAACCGTAAGTTCACGGAAAAGTACAAAAACTGCAGCAAAGAAAACTGGTATGCTAAGCGACCAATCAAGTTCAATTTTGAAAAGTAAGAGAATGATCAATTGGTTCCCTGCTCCACATTTGCTCCAGTTCTTGTATAATGGCCCCTCAATGTGGCTAGCTCTTAATGAATTCATTCTGTAGGTTATGTTGGGGTGTATTTTTGGTCAGCCCAAATATGGCCGCTTCTGCACAAAATGGCTGCCTCTCTGCCCTGTCCTTACCTATCCGCCACCTCCACTGCCCCTTTTTGCCTTTGGGTTCGCCCTCCTCTTCACCTCTGTGGCCCCGGGAGTCCCGGCTCAGCCCGTGTCGCTCCCTCTGCCTTTCAAACATCAGTTCACTCCGGGGTTTCTTCAGCACGTACTCCTCGGCCTTCAGCATGATCCCCAGGGAGCTCTTCCTCCTCTCCTTTGGTGTCGCCTCTTCTTCCTCGCACGGCTCGACCTTCATGTGGAGGTATCGAGGTAAGACCTCCAGGAGCCTCTGCAAGAGAGACCAGGAAACTGGAATTCACAAGGCTGTAGACCACGCTGGACCTTGAAAAGGCTAATTGTCTGGCTGTTCTGTTAATCTAAAGCCCTTAATCTAGAGCCAGAGACTGCGGGCTTGTTACAAGAGACTGCTAGAGACCATGGCATCTACAGCCCCTTTACAAATGAAGGCTCCCACATTTGTGCTCCTTACAGCTTCCTCCAGTCTCTGGCCATCTACTGTAGTAGTTCTGCAGCCTCAGACAATCTACTGTAGTAAGTATGTAGTGTCTAACATCTCCTGTAGTTTGTCTGCACTCTCTGACCATCTTTTAGTAAGTCTTCAGTCTCCCATATCTCCTGTATTATGTTTGGAGTCTCCGACTATCTCCTGGCAATATGTTTGCAGTCTCTGATCATCTCCTGGTAATATGTCTGCTGTCTCTGTCCAGCTCCTGTAGTATGTTTGCAGTCTCTGACCATTTCTTGTAGTAAATCTGCAGTGTCTAACATCTAATGTATTAAGTCTATGGTTTCTAACATCTCTTGTATTAAGCATGCAGTCTCTGACCATCTCCTGGAGTAAGTCTGCAGTCTTTGATCATTTCCGTTGGTATGTACCTGTACCCAGTCTCTGACCATCTCCTGTGGTAAGCCTGCAGTCTCTAACCATCTTCTGTAGTATGTACTCAGTCTCTGACCATCTCCTAGAGTAAGTCTGCAGTCTCTAACCATCTCCTGGTATTATGTCTGTTGTCTCTGACCATCTCCTGTAGTATGTTTGCAATCTTTGACCATCTCCCATAGTAAACTTGGAGTTGCCCACCATCTCCTGTAGCATATCTTCAGTCTCTGACCATCTCCTGTAGTATGTTTGCAATCTATGACCATCTCCTGTAGTAAGTCTGCAGTCGCCAATAATCTCCTGTAGTATATCTGCTGTCTCTGACTATCTGATGTAATAAGTCTACAGTTGCCGACCATCTCCACTAGTATGTACCCAGTCTCTGACCATTTCCTGTAGTATGTACCCAGTCTCTGACCATCTCCTGTAGTATGCCTGCAGTCTCTGACCATCTCCTGGCATTATGTCTGCTGTCTCTGACATCTCCTGTAGTATGATTGCAATCTACGAGACCATCTCCCGTAGTAAGTCTTTAGTCTCTGACCATCTCTTCTAGTAAGTCTTTAGTCTCTGACCATTTCCTATAGTAAGTCTGCAGCCTCTGATCATCTCCTGTAGTAAGTCTGCAGTCTCTGACAATCTCCTACAGTAGGTCTGCAGTGTCCAACATCTTTTGTCAATAGTCTGCAGTTTCTGACATCTCCTGTAGTAAGTGTTTGATTTCTAACATCTCTTCTCTTAAGCATGCAGTATTTGACCCTCTCCTGTAGTATGTATCAAGTCTCTATTTTCTGTAGTATGTATCCAGTCTCTGACCATCTCCTGGAGTAAGGCTGCAGTCTTTGGCCATTTCCATATCATGTTTGCAGTGTCTGACCATCTCCTGTACTAAGTTTGTAGTCTAAAAAGGAAAAAGGAACAGAGGGCACACCAGCCTTGTGCATTACCTTTGCACCACTTTAATGTATAAAGATAAAAATGCATACTCACAAACGAGTAATAAAATCAAGCATTAAGTGTAAAGTCCATCATTTGCATCATCCAGCAAGATCAGCTGGCCAGTAACAATGGTGGGATGTGTAGTCCAAAAACAGCTGATGCATTTCGAGGGTGTCCCCTCTTCCTCAGGACTCTGAGGAAGAGGGGACATCCTCGAAACACACCAGCTGTTTTTGGACTACACATCCCACCATCGTTACTGACCAGTTGATCTTGCTGGATGATGTAAATGATGGACCATTAAGGATCCTCCTCACACTTCCTGTTCTGTTTTACCCACCATATCGCCATATAGGATTGCAGGGACACCCTAGTGAAATTTCAACGGTGGGGGGAGAAGGCTGGGGTCGCAGACGGCAGAACTGGTCAGAACTATTGATACATTTCACAGGCTGTAGAGTCTGTCGTTGGCTTTGCGCAGCATCCAACTCCCATCAAGGGAGTCGGATAGCTGTCTCTGAGATGAGTCAGGTAAATATTTGAGCATTCTGACTGGGAGAATTATTGGCTCACCCGTTTGATGGTGGCAGTCAAGTTGTGCGTGCTGGGAGTCCTCAGAGACACATTCAGAACGATGACACAACTGAGCACAATAAGTGTTGACATGATCATCACAAATAACAGATATCTACAAAAGAAACAAAGGGTCATGATCCAGTTCTGGGCAGGTTTTCATGCCATCAACAACCCATTTACAGCAAGGCTAAGTATATAAATCAGTCCAGTAGTAGATAATAAAGGTGTATCTAAAGCCGAAACCTTTTTTTTTTTCCTGACACCAACATGGCAGCATACTACCACATGTTTGATGCCATAGATTTGCCCCTACCCCAACAAAGCCATTGTTATGACCCTTCATCATTCTCCATTTCATGACTGAACTGCCTGTGTAATTTGTTTATTCATGGACATTTGTACTCTCAACCTTTATAGTGTCAACAAAAAAAACTACATTTTAGATGATAGTGAAGATGGTCCTGGGCAAAATTTTAGAACATCCAGGTGATCAATGTAAAGTTACTTACTTGCCAATAAGTGGGACACTTAGAGATGTTTCGGGAACCTTCTGAGCAATCAGGAACAGGAACACAACCTGAGCCAGGAGAACCGAGATAGAGGTGGTACATTTCTGACCACCGGCTAAAAGTAGACAAAGATAGGACAGTGACTGGAAAGAACTTATTGTCTGTTTTCAGATGATCAGCTTAGCACTTGTACTGGGCTAGTCACCCCAAAATAATTATTTTAGTTAGGAATGAATTCTGGTGAGCTTACTTATGCTCTGGATTTTAACGTTTTTAAGGGAACTCAACAATAAAACTTGCATTTTCTCTCCAACAACATAGAAACTCCTCAGAAACATCAAATAAAAGTCAAACAGGGAGAATGATAATCCTTCGCAATGATGGCAGTAGGTAGGTGGACCTGGGAACTTAGGTTTAGAGTCTCCACCACTGGTAACTCTCTAATACCCTTGCCCTTATGTCATGTACCATACACAAAACCTAGACTTGCGACAGAGTACAGTTTCAGCATATAAATGAAACTTGGATTAATACTTCAAACATGTTAGTAAAACTCTACTGATGCCTTGATTTGCAGATATAACAACTCTAACCAAATGCTAAAGCAGAGTTTCTCAAACTTTTTTCAACCATGGCACTCTTTCAAAGTATGCAAAACCTTAAGGCATGTCCAAATGGGGCCTCGTCACATCGGGGACTCCCTTTCACATCAGAGTCCTCCGTTTTCTCCCCTAACCTTTCACATCAAAGTCCTCAGTCATCCCCCAACCTTTTCACAAGAGAGCCCTACTTTCTAATCTTAGCCACAACATTATGTTGTGTTATTATGGCAATAACATTATGTTGCATTATGGCAATGGGTGGGAGGCAGAGCAGGTCTAAACAGAGGCAGATTTTCAACCACTTCTGAATGCTGGGGCTGCCCTGAAAGCCCCCGCCCTGGATTAGCGTCACGTGCTTCCATGGTGTTGGTGTGCAAAAATAATGGCACCCCTGACAACCCCAGATGACACTGTGTATAGACAACTGCCATTTTTTTTTACACAAAATACCATTTTCCCCCTTTTTTAATACCTTTTCGATCAGCAGGGGTGATCCATCCATAGATCCATAGATAATCATTCTATTACTGTATGTATTTTTGGAAAAAATCAGTTGTCCTTATATGTAAAAACATCCAACCCTTTTTGAAACATTAAACTATACCTGCTAAAGCCAGTTCATGTGAATGTCTAGTCTTTGGGAACTACGCACAACGGTAGGTTAAATAGAATTTATAGTGGTTTTGTACATATTTCCTTTGTCTGTTTATTAGGGTCAGGGAAAAAAAATGTTTTAGTTGATTTTTTTTTCGCTCAGGTAAATATAAAATATAGCACAATGATATTGTGTAGTCCTACATCCAGCCAGCAGATGGTGATGTTGTCACGTTTTTACATATTTAGCTGTATTAACTTTCAGCTATACTGAAAGAAACCTGTGTAGCACTACCCCCATAGGAGTTGCTGAAGTTAGGGTTCCCGACTGATGCACAGCTAGTCACACAGCATTTCCTTCTTTCATCCGGACACAGAAAATCAGTCTTTGGCTTGTTTTGTTATTTGATTAGGGGATGATAACTTGGATAGGATAAGGGATTATGGGATGCTCAAGGTGGCAACAAACAGAGCTTCAGGGACAACTGTCTCCCTATATACAAACTCTTCTTCTTACTTCCTCCTGCACACACTTGGTTCCTCTATGTACAGACCTGCTGGCTCACTCCCGAGGGAACAGTATATTGCTAGTTCCGCAAAGGCCCATTACAGCAGGAACTCTCAGTCCTTTGACAAAGTACAACATTGGAGTCAACAGCATAACACATCCTAATCTTCTTCCTGTGGCCACTGATCCCAGTTCCACTTGCTTGTAAAATGCTAGCCCACCTGGCTGTTTCTCTTCCCAGTCCTCCTGACTGACTCTGCACCAATCCTGCCCAACTGACACACACACACATTGAGATTCCGCAGGGCAAGGTCAGATTAAGACTTGGCACACCACTGTCTGCAAGAGAGCACTGCTGCAGCCGGCAGTCTCTCCCCTTGTCTGTCCCTGCATCGTGTTGATCTACTCACTGTCTTTCCTTGCTCTCCCTGCTGCCTCTCTGGCTTCAATTGCCTTCTGTGGTGGGATCCTTCCAGGCCAGTCTCTCGAGCTCCAGCCTGAGGTAACCCCCAGTGGGGGTCCCTCAAGAGCCATGGACAGCCTCTCCTCAGTACTGTTTCTCCATCTTCCATCTGCTGGCATGGCCCATGTCTTTTTATGGGTTTCCCAATCACCTGCCAGGCCCACTCCTGGAGATTGGCTGAGAGCCCATAAATATTCAAGGCAGCCCCTCATAGCCTCCTCCCACTATATACTAGAATATTCTGCAGCATTCTAGAAACTGGTGGGGGGCACCAGAGAGCTGCCAGGATGAGTCATCGAGCCCTGACCCAATTACAGACTCATCATGTAACATGAGTCACAGTATAGTTTACCTACTCTCACTACTAGTAGCACACACTAGATGGTGTTACACCTGCTATTTACAGAACTTAAGGATTCATCATGGAAGAAGCTCCTCCCTTATATAACAGCTCAGTATTGCTTTCAGAAGCTTCTGCTGTGTTTTCTCTATAAAAACCTGTAGTTCTAGAAAATCCTCTATCATGTGTTTATGTTTTTATTTGTACAACAAAGTTTGAATGTTCAAAAAAAACAAAACAGATAAAACAACTATTTAAAGATGTATAAAACCCAGGGCTCGAGTCCTGCGGGAACGCGTGGGAATGGCGTCCCTGCACTTTTTTTACAGCAGGAACGCCGTTCCCTTTGCAGCCCCCGAGTGGCGAGTGCCGGGACCGATCTGATCCCGAGTGCTGCCGAATGTGGCTGAATGTGGCCGAGTGCGGCCGAGTGCGGCCGAGTCCTGCCGACTCGCCGAGTGCCATAACAGCAGGTCCCGCCTTCTGGAGCCTGCGCAACGCCTAGGATGGACGTCCCACTGGTCCAATGCCGCGACAGCGGGACGTGTGACGCCCATCATAGGCGCTGCAGACTCCAGAAGGCGGAAATTACAAGTCGGCCGCCGTGCCACATCCCCGCTCGGCACTC
Source organism: Rana muscosa (assembly GCA_029206835.1). Taxonomy (NCBI): domain Eukaryota; kingdom Metazoa; phylum Chordata; class Amphibia; order Anura; family Ranidae; genus Rana; species Rana muscosa. The sequence goes on along the minus strand of CM055118.1, from coordinate 347,952,768 downwards.
GGGCGGGCGGCTCTCCTCCAGACTCCTTGGCTCTCCTCCCCTCCAGGCTCCTCCTCTGACGGAATGACTGACTGCAGTAGTGCCTGCTCTGACACCGCTGAGCTGAGGTAGGTCAGACAGTGTAATGTGTATGTAAATGTCAGTGTATATAGGTCAGTGTAGGTAGTTCAGTGTATATAGGTCACTACCATCAGTGTAGGTGTCAGTGTATATAGGTCACTACCGTCAGTGTAGGTAGGTCAGTGTAGGTCAGGTAGGTCAGTGTATATAGGTCACTACCGTCAGTGTAGGTGTGTCAGTGTATATAGGTCACTACCGTCAGTGTAGGTGTGTCAGTGTATATAGGTCACTACCGTCAGTGTATATAGGTCAATACCGTCAGTGTAGGTTGTTTTTTTTTGGTGGGGGAGTGGATCTTGGGTGGGAGTTCCCACACTTTTTTCCGCAGGACTTGACCCCTGATAAAACCTAAACAAAAATTAAACTGTCTGAAAACAGTTATTCTACTATGCATCTTCTAATAGTTTGGGGACACCTGACCATGACTTCTATATGAGCTTGTTGGGCATCTCATTCTAAAACCATGGCCATTATGACCAATATAAAGCTGGCCTCCCGTTTGTGGTTACAGTATAACAGTCTCCATTCTTCTGGGAAGACTTTCAAGATTTTGGAGTGTGTCTGTGGGATTAGTGGCCTTTAAACCAAAAAAGCATTTGTGAGGTCAAGTACTGGCTATACCCCCCTATCAGCAGGCCAGCATTAGTATGGAATTGGCCTCCCATTGTTGCTACAGCAGCCTCCACAGGTTGGGTAATGATATTGGAGAAGACCTGGCTCCCAATTGGCATTCCAATTTATAATGAAGGTGTCCAGTAGGTTTGAGGTTAGGGCTTTGAGGACCACTCAGGTTCCTCCACACCAAACTCATGAAGCTATCCCATGAGCAGGAGCAAAGTCATGCTAAAAACCGTGGTCTTTCCTCACACTGTTGGCACAAGTTTAGAAGTGTACAAAACTAAAATGTTGTAGTAATAATACAGGTCCCTTCACTGGAAACACCTGAACTCAATAATTTGGAGGGGATGTTGGCAATACTAGTGTATTTTTCTCCTGTTTAAAAGGGCACCCTTGTTTCTCTTTTGGTGACCTGAGACCCTTGCCACTGAATTTTATGAGCTGTATTTTTGCCACGCATTGCTTACTCCATCTCACGTCCACCTGACGATTATCTCACCTTTGGCTGGCAGGAAATAGACCAACACTACCAGGGAGGAGATGAGGACACAGGGTACTATGATGTTGACAATGTAGAAAAGAGGCTTCCTTTGAATAACAAGCCCAAAATTAATCTCTTGATACTGAAGGTCGTCCTCCGTATAGCGATTGTTCACATTCTTCCACGCAGGGCAGTGCTTTATTGCCCATTCACCATTTTCTGAATGTGGAAGAAGGCGGTAGTGCAAGACACAAGGTAAAAAAAAATAGTTTAGTGGATAGACTACCAATGATGGCAACTTGAGGAATAATGGTGGAAGATGGGAAAAGAAAATAGTATTGTATTACCTGTGAAAGCCTCAGGGTCAATGTCCACCCGCTCCAACAGCTCCCCGCTCTCGCCAAAAGCCAAAAGAAGAGTGACTTCTTTTGCATTGTATGTTTTTGATCTACAGGAAGGGGGCGCTCATTAGGTTTGTTAAGAAATACACAATGTTGTTTCCATAAATGAATACATTCTGTTATCTGTTTTCACCTAAAATACTTTGTGTGTTAAAGTGTAAGCTCCTCTAGGTCAGAGACTGATGTGACTCGCTCATTGTTCTCTGTACAGCACTGCAGCATATGTCAGAGCAACATACTGTATGTATAGTACCGTAATAGTGTGTGACTGTGGCGGGACATTAAAGTGTACATTTTTTTTATTTTAATCTTGCAAACATACAGCTTGTTATTAAAAACATATTTACATATATACAAAAAATAAATAAAAATGAATATATACATAAATGAACAAAAACAAACAAGCTTACATCAGCAAATAACAGAAAAGAAAACTGCTTTTAAAAAAAAAAAAACAAACATAAATAGAACTATATACAAAGAAACATAATTTTATTAACAGTAAACCACAAAATTATGCAAAACCCAACCCAACCTCCACCTAAACACTCAGGCCAAGAAACGATTGAACATTGATCCCATGCATGCAGCTTTTTTCCAATAATCTGAACTTATAAAAACCGAAGAGATGTGAAAGGATAGAAAGTAAAAGCCACACACCCAGAGACTGACAGACAGCAGCTACAGGTGCCCGACATTCCTCCACGTCTTTGTCTAGGCCTCCCACCGCCACCTGTCCTTCTCAAGACCCCGGATCTTCCAAACCTCACCCAGAATATTGTGCACCACATCGACAGGAAGGACTTTTTTCCCCAGTGGAAACCTGACACTTTGCATTCCACGTGTAGTAACGGACTACTAAGCTATCTAGAAAAAGTGTCTCAAAATCAAAATCCCAGTGAGTTTTAAAGGCCCTGTATGACCACTCTGTGTAACTCAAGCGGGAAAGGGATACCCAGAGCCCCACCCACCCGCTTATAGACTTCTATATTGAAGGGGCACTGAAGCAAGAAATGGTCCATCGTCTCTGCCACCTCACCACACTACATTCTTTGACAACCACGGTTTTCCACAGAGGGATGCTTCAGGTTGCCCTTCACATAGAGTATGCCAAGGGACGAAAACCAGGCCAAATCCTGAAGCTTTAAAGGGATTCTCTCCAGAATAATCAAACGCAGACCCTCCTTCATAACAGGGCCAGGACAATCCCTTATGGCGAATGGCTTGCTAAAGACAGATTCAACAACCCCCTATCTAGGGCCTTCCTAGGAAGAGACTTAATTTTCTCCGCCATCACTCACCACTGCCGAAGCATTTTCAGGCACGGGGCCACATAAGCCGGGAGCATGTCTGACTCCCAGGCTTTTCACTGGCCTACCATTCTCCCAACTTTGCAGAAAAGGCCTAAACCAGGACTGAAAAAAAACAAGCCCACCCAGGCGGTTCCTCTGCCAGCAATGTTACCAAAATTATGTTTCAAAAACATCAAAGAAAAGAAAACCACCAGGCTGACCATACCTAGACCACCCATTCTTCTGGGAAGGTAGTTTACAGACCTCTTAATGAGGTTCAGTCTGTTCCCCCATAATAACTGGAAGAAACAGCTGTAGATTCTCGCATAGCACTGAGCAAAACACAGACAAAGCTGACATACAGAAATACCAGGATCAGGTAAGTTTTAATTGGGCCAATCCTTTCCCTGTAAGAGAGTTTCCAATCCTTCTAGCTGGCAACCTTGGCATTGGCATCCTGTAGCCCGCTTACCCAATTTTCAAGGCTGTAATTGCTGGAACCAAATTTGATGCCTAAGACTTTAATTTCCTCTAAGGGATCTGGGAAAGTGTCCGGAAGGTCAAAGCCTTCACCTTCCTCCCCCATCCAGAAAATGTCACTCTTATCCTGATTGCCCAAAACAAACCTTAGAAGCTAAAGTAAGGACTTTAAAAAGGTACCACTAATATAAAATGTCAAAAATGTATTATACAAAAGTATAAAATCATGTACACAAAACATAAAGATACATAATTAGAACATGACAAAGAAGAAAATGTGCGTTATAATGCACTAAATATTTCCCTCAGCAACCCCGCTATAGCCAGGTGATGAGTGGCTCGCTGCGACTTTGACGCAGGTGCATTTCACGGGTCGCTACCCGCTTCAAAAATGTACAAAGAAGGTTAGTCTGGCAACAAGGAGCAGTAGAAAGTGCCATATTAGGGCAGTGAATCACAGTGCTGATATGGGGGCCCTTTAAATTACCAAGTAGGGGTGTAGTTGGGAATTTAAGGCCATACCAGCACTGTGATTCTCTGCCCTAATATGGCACTTTCTACTGCCCCTTGCTGCCAGACTAACCTTCTTTATACATTTTTGAACAACCTCCTTATGCAACTCATTTATTTTTAGATATTTGCTTATTTCAGCACTGATATTGACAAAACTGGGTCTCCTATATCTTATGGATGAAGCACATATGAACTATCCCATCCATCAAGGGAACTGGCAACAACTGGTCGCGTGACTATTTTGTTTAACTCTATTTAACACTATTTTGATTTTATGTATGTGGTTGTCTATATACTTTGAGGTATGTAGTATCACTCAATCAAGGTCATATACCCTCTGTAACATAGTCACACAATATGGAAAATGACAATTGTATATCTCTTATTGTAGAGCTCAGCTGTAGTTCTCTTCCTGAAGAAAACGCACCTGCGTCAAGGTCGCAGCGAGCCACTCATCACCTGGTTATAGCGGGGTTGTTGAGGGAAATATATAGAGCATTATAACGCACATTTTCTTTTTTGTTATGCCTTAATTATGTATCTTTATGTTTTGTGTACATGGTTTTAAACTTTTGTATAATACATTTTTGACATTTTATATTAGTGGTAACTTTAAAGTTCTTACTTTAGCTTCTAGGGTTTGTTTTGGGCAATTTCTAATAAAGGGTGTGGTACCAGACAATTACTGTCCATAATTAGAGGGTTCCACTTTGTTGCCCCTCCTTCCATCGTTTTTCTTCTTCTTATCCTGGTTGATCTTTGAGTCAGAATCCTCACCATACTGACTCATCACCCAGACTACCTCCTCCGCCTTCTGAGAGATGAAAACAGACATGTCATCAGCATAGGCCTCGACCTTCAGAGGAGGCTCACCAAGAATGCCCAAAGGCACTGCACACAACAGTCTGCTCTCTATCTCCTAATGAAGGGATCAATTGCAAATGTGTATAGCAGAGGACTCAAAGGCACCTCTGGAGCACACCTGAGCCAATCTAAAAGGGCCATCCAATGCAACCTTTAACATGCATAAAGCTTTCAGCTCCCCTGTATAAGGTCTTCAGCTAATTGATAAAGCCCCCCTCCAGACCATACTTGCCAAGAAGCAGCCATAGGTACTCATGATTGACCCAATCAAAAGCTTTAGCCGGATTTACTGCCAGCAGAAACTTTCGCCAGCCTGAAGCCTGGCGCCGTTCCAGAGCCTCCCGGACAGCTAACACCACTGAAAAAGTGCTTCTACCCTAAACCGAACAGTGTTGATGGCCATAAAGTAAATTGTTTGCTACAGACGATAAACGCCAGAAGATAATTTTTGCCAGTATCTTCCTATTGACATTAAGAAGGCTAATGGGCCGCCAATTCTCTAAGAATCTTTACCCTTTGACAGAATAATCACTGCAGATTTCCGCATTGAGGGCGAGAGCAAACCCTCTCTTAGATAGCCAATAAAAACCTCCACCAAATATGGGACCAGAGTAAACTTAAAGTGCTTATAAATTGTGTCTGTCAATCCATCTGGCCCAGGCGATTTTTTAATGGCAAGCTTATCAATAGCCTTAACCACCTCATCTGCCATGATGTTTTCTGTCATACTCACAAGAGAACTGCTATTTTCCAGTCCTGGAGTAGAATCCAGAAAACTTGACATGCCTGCCCGATCAAGGTCTCTCCTACCCAGGAGGTCAGCATAATATGACCTGGTAGTTTTCAGGATTCCCGACTTGGACTTTGTCAAGGAACCTGTACTGTCAACCAGGCCTACAACTGATTTAACAGCTTTACCTTGTTTGCAATTCTGGTAAGGGTTGAGCGAGTGATATTTCCCATAATCCCTTTCCGGAACCAAAGAACACTTCCTGAGCAAGAGTTTATCCCCGGATCTCCATTATTGGAGAGAAGCCTAATAAATTTCCTCCGCAGACGCTGGTAGGTGACATACTTATTAAGCTGTTTATTTCTTCCTATGGCCTTGAAAAACCCAACGATCCTTTGTTTTGTAATCTCTCACCAATAACTGCTGCAAAAGTCCATGATCGATAACTGTGCCCAAAGAAAAATCCTCAAGAGATTGACTCACCTTCTCATTGCCCAGGAGCACCAAATTCAGCCTTCAGGTACCCTTCCCCCTAGGTGGTGTATCGGGCTATTCAAAGTCACAGACAGAATACAGTGATCGGAAAACTTCACTTCCTGACAAACTGGTGCCAGGAAGGCAGAATGCCCCTTTAAGAAAACCCTATCCATTCTACTCTGACTTCTACCTCGCTGAAAAGTGAATCCCGTGTCGTCTGGGCAGCAATGGATATACACTTCAACCAGACCCGCCTGTCTAGCTGCTTCATTCAAAACAAGCCCGTCACAGTCCAGCCTGGCTCTGTTACCTCTCCTGTCCTTAGTCCTAGTGACGGTGTTAAAATCACCACTTAAGAAAACTTGTTGGGCTGTAAAAAAAAAAGGCTTGATTTTCATTGAGAGGTATTTACTGTCCCACTTTGTCCGGGGCCCATAGACAGGCCCGGGCTGGCCATAGGGCATACCGGGCATGTGCCCGGTGGGCCGCCGGGCCGCATGTCACATCTCCCCCCAGTGCACTCTGAGCTGCGAGTCGGAGCCGCACTTGAGTGACAGTGACACCCGTCGGCACATCAGGGGGCCGGGACCCGCAACGATCCCCTTCTCTCTCTGATGATCTGATCAGTCTTGGCTCGGCTGTCTCACACAGTCAAGCAGAGTAAAGCAGCCTCCACCTCCTCCTTTATGTCTACACAGGGGGAGGGGACCCGATATGCAGTCCCGCGCTGATCTGAGGTACATTATGGGTCTGAAGGGGGGGGGTCTGTATTGTAGGGGGGTTTCTGTATTGTAGGGGGGGTTCTGTATTGTAGGGGTGGTCTGAAATGTAGAGGGGGTTCTGTATTGTTGGGGGGGTCTGAAGGGGGGGCTTTCTGTATTGTAGGGGGGGTTCTGTATTGTAGGGGTGGTCTGAAATGTAGGGGGGGTTCTGTATTGTAGTGGGGTCTGTAATGTAGGGGGGGTTCTGTATTGTAGGGGGGGTCTGAAATGTAGGGGGGGTCTGAAATGTAGGGAGGTCTGTATTGTAGGGGGGTTCTGTATTGTAGGGGGTTCTGTATTGTAGGGGGGTCTGTATTGTAGGGGGGGTCTGAAATGTAGGGGGTTCTGTATTGTAGGGGGGGTTCTGTATCGTAGAGGGGGTCTGAAATGTAAGGGGGATTCTGTATTGTAGGGGGGTCTGTAATGTAGGGGGGGTTCTGTATTGTAGGGGGGGTCTGAAATGTAGGGGGGTCTGTATTGTAGGGGGGGTCTGTATTGTAGGGGGGTTCTGTATTGTAGGGGGGGTCTGTAATGTAGGGGGGTTGTAATGTAGGGTGTTCTGAAATGTAGGGGGGGTCTGAAATGTAGGGGGGCTTCTGTATTGTAGGGGGGGTCTAAAATGTAGGGGGGGTCTGAAATGTAGGGGGGGTCTGAAATGTAGGGGGGGGTCTGTATTGTAGGGGGGTCTGTAATGTAGGGGGGTCTGTATTGTAGGGGGGTTTCTGTATTATAGGGGGGTTCTGTATTGTAGGGGGGCCTGTATTGTAAAGGGGGTCTGTAATGTAAAGGGGGTCTGTACTGTAGGGAGGGGGTCTGTATTGTAGAGGGGGTCTGTATTGTAGAGGGGGGCTGTATTGTAGAGGGGGGGCTGTAATGTAGGTTGGGTCTGTATTGTAGAGAGGGTCTGTAATGTAGGGGGGTCCGTACTGTAGGGAGGGGGTCTGCACTGTAGGGAGGGGGTCTGTACTGTAGGGAGGTCTGTGTAACATGCAGGGGGTTCAGAACTGTTAGGGGGTGTCTGTGTAACAAACTGTGGGGGGCTGTGTAATGTAAAGGGGTCCAGAGGTGCGGTGCTATGTAATGTAAAGGGGTCCAGAGGTGAAGGGTGCTGTGTAATGTAAAGGGGTCCAGAGGTGCAAGGTGCTGTGTAATGTAAAGGGGCCCAGAGGTGCGGTGCTATGTAATGTAAAGGGGTCCAGGGTGCTGTATAATGTAAAGGGGTCCAGAGGTGCAGGGTGCTGTGTAATGTAAAGGGGTCCAGAGGTGCAAGGTGCTGTGTAATGTAAAGTGGTCCAGAGGTGCAGGGTGCTGGCCCAGGCTGCTCAGTCTAAAATACCTGGGCCTATTTTTTGTCCCAGTCCGGGCCTGCCCATAGATGTTGATCAGGTGCAGGTCCTGCTCCCCCCATTTCTACCTCAATAATCCACTGCAAGAGACCAGAAGGAGGGGCTACGCCTCCACTCTTTCACCATATGAATATCAGCCAAGCTAGACAACCTGGTCTCTTGCAAAAGAAAATATCAGCATCAAACCTGCTTAGTAAAAATAAGGCCATGTTACGAGCACTTACAGATTTTATGCTGGCGACAGTAATGGTCGCCACCTTCGAAAGGAGTGGAAACTGCCATCAGGATGATTGAGGTACACATTTCTTAGCCTGCTTACCCCGCTCCGTACTTGTAGACCCTACATGCTTCAATGTTCCTTGTAATTACACTTCCAATGAAATCACCGACTCCTCACCAGAAGAACCCTCACCCTCCACCTCAGAAAACACCTAAAATGGATTTGACACCTCCACCCTCACTGATTCAGGAGCACTTCCTCCTCCTCCTCTTACCCATTTTCCTTTTAGCCCCCAACCATTCCATATCCTCACTTGACAATCCTGACAGCAGAATCCCCTCCCCCAGGACATCCTTAGCCAAAACCCCCTCATTTACCCATCTCCTCGTCTCCCCCGCTACCGGAGGGGGGTGGGCAACTCTCCCGCCACCGATAAGTGATTTTGCGGCGAATCCGCCGCGGAGACCATTTTTCTCACAAAGAGAAACGCACGCCTTTCCCAAAAATGACAGAGTTATGGCAGCTAGCTGCTGCCATAACCCCGGTATTTAGCGTCAAAGTACCAACGTGCGGGTACGGCGATTTGTGTGAAGTGGTTAATACAGGAGGTGTGCTACTGGGCAAATTGGCCAAATCACCAGGTGAAAATGGAGGTAAAAAGCCTTAAAAAAAAGAAAACAAATGCAGCCACCACATCTATCTGGGTATTCTGACAGCCAGTGGTGTCGTCTGTCAGAATAAAAAAACTCAGCAGGGGGATGGGGGAATCTCATCCGTCTGCATTGTTAGTGTGGATGGAGGAATCTGTCCGTACACTATACAATCTGTACAATCTCCTTTAGTTTCATCAAAATTAATCATATGAAGACAAACCTGAACATTTTTTTTTTTTTATGAGTATCAAATCAGGCAGGCCATTATACTACATAATTGTTAAATAATCTAAAAGAGGATTGTACAATCAGATTGTATAATATGTTGTTAGCTGTAGATGGGTTGCCATATGGGGGTGTGGGGGATTAGCATTATGACCACTGACAGGTAATAATGTGAATAACACTGATTTTGTCAATACAATGGCACCTGAAAGTGGGTGGGATATACAGCAAGTGAACATGTTATCTCTGAAGCTGATGTGTTAAAAGCAGAAACTAGACATGTGCGGTTTGTTTCATTCTGAATTACAATTCGGACTAATTTTCGTTATTCAGAAATACAGATGTATCCGAATTTCCGAATTAGAATTTAAACGAATCCGAAATAACAAAATTCGATTTCGGACAAAATTCGAATTAGAATAGTTAGAATTAGAACTTGATAGAATAGAAAATAAAGGAATAGAATAGAAAAAAAAATATTTCTATTCCTTTATTTTTCTATTCTATTTTATTCTTTTTGGAAATTGGAAAACTATTTGAATTGGAAAACTATTTGAATTGGAAAACTATTTGAATTTGAAAACTATTTGAATTTGAAAACTATTTGAATTTGAAAACTATTTGAATTGGAAATCTATTTGAATTGGAAATCTATTTGAATTGGAAAACTATTTGAATTGGAAAACTATTTGAATTGGAAAACTATTTGAATTGGAAATCTATTTGAATTGGAAAACTATTTGAATTTGAAAACTATTTGAATTGGAAAACTATTTGAATTGGAAAACTATTTGAATTTGAAAACTATTTGAATTCGAAAACTATTCGAAATTGATTCAAAAACTTTTCGAATCGATTCGAAAACGAACAAAACTAACCCCGAAAGCGAATTAAACGAATGAAACTAATTTAACTAAACAAATTTATGTAAATAACGAATCAAAACGAAACAAAACAAATTTTTTCGTTCTGCACATGTCTAGCAGAAACAATGGGCAAGCATAAGGAAGGGCCAAATTGTAATGGCTAGACAACAGAGCACTTCAAAACTGCAGCTCTTGTGGGATGTTTCTGGTCTGCAGTGGTCAGGACCTACCAAAAGTGGTCCAAGGAAGAAAAACTGACAAACTGGTGACAGGGTCATGGGCAGCCAAGGCTCATTGATACACGTGGGGAGCGAAGGCTGGGCTGAGTAGTTTGATCCAATAGAAGAGCTACTGTAGCTCATGTTGCTGAAAAAGTGAATGCTGGTTCTGATAGAAAGGGGTCAGGACACACAGAGCATTGCTGTTTGTTGTGTATGGGTCAGCGTAGCCGCAGACCAGTCAGGGTGCCCATGCTGACCCGTGGTCACAGCCACAAACGTCTACAATGGCATCAGATCTGGACCATAGAGCAATGGAAGAAGGTAACTGGTCTGATGAATCACGTTTTCTTTTACATTATGTGGATGGCATGGTGCGTGTGTGTTGCTTACCTGGGGAAGAGATGGCACCAGGATGCACTATGGAAGAAGACAAACTGGCAGAGGTAGTTTAATGCTACAGGCAGCTTGGTGACAGATACCACAGCATACCTTCAGAGGTCTACTGGAGTCCATGTCTCAACAGGTCAGGGCTGTTTCGGCGGCAAAAGGAAACCTACTTAATATTAGGAAGGTGGTCACAATGTTATGACTGATCATAACCATGGTGGGGGCATTGGAGTGTAATCTCCTCTGGTGCAGTAATGTCCCTGGCTCAATGGTCTACAAGTACAAACATTGATTGCTCACCTGAACACCAGTGTGCAGTTCTGCCAATCAAAAGGGAAGTAGGTGACCACCACAGGGCACGCACTCCTGAAGATAGCCGGCGGGAGCCAGGATATGTAGCCGTTGTTATATACCAGGACGTTGGCGTAATACGCCACTTCAAACTGCCCATCAACGCTGAAAGACAATATATAGAGAGCAGTTACAGAGAGAGTTTTCAGAGAATCAATTTTCTTTTCAAATCTTTTCGATTTATATGTCGTTATAAACAGCTTAATATATTTAGGGTCATAGCATGCAAACTCTCCTTCCTACGTAGTAGTGATGTACATTTTCTAGTACTTTAGTGCTCAGTGTAACCCTAACATTAACTCTCCTTGTAACCCTAACACTAACCCCTCTTGTAACCCTAACACTAACCCTTCTTGTAACCCCAACACTAACCCTCCTTGCAATCCTAACACTAACCCTTCTTGTAATCCTAACACTAACCCTCCTTGCAATCCTAACACTAACCCTTCTTGTAATCCTAACACTAACCCTCCTTGCAATCCTAACACTAACCCTTCTTGTAATCCTAACACTAACCCTCCTTGCAATCCTAACACTAACCCTTCTTGTAATCCTAACACTAACCCTCCTTGTAATCCTAACACTAACCCTTCTTGTAATCCTAACACTAACCCTCCTTGCAATCCTAACACTAACCCTTCTTGTAATCCTAACACTAACCCTCCTTGTAATCCTAACACTAAAGCCCTGTACACACGATCGGATTTCCTATGGATTTTAAACCAATGGATTTTTCCATCGGAAATCCGATGAAGCTGACTTCCATCAGTCTTGCCTACACACCATCAGTCAAAAAAACTATCGTCCCAAACGTCGTGACGTAAAACACTCCGACGAGCCAAGAAAAATGAAGTTCTATGCTTCTGAGCATGCGTCGACTTGATTCTGAGCATGCGTGGGTTTTTTATCCGATAGAGTTCCCCACAGACGATAGTAATTTGCTATCGTTTTTTTTTCCATCGGAAAAATTTAAAACATGTTCTATTTTTTAACACTGATGGAAAAAAGACCGATGGGGCCCATACACGATCGGTTTGTCCGATGAAAAAAGTCCATCGGACTGTTTTCATCGGTAAAACCGATCGTGTGTGCAGGGCTTAACCCTCCTTGTAACCCTAACACTAACCCTCCTTGTATCCCTAACACTAACCCTCCTTGTAACCCTAACACTAACTCTCCTTGTAACCCTAACACTAACCCTCCTTGTAACCCTAACACTACCATGAGGTGGTGACGTTGATAGCAGCCCCTGAGCGTGCTGGGCGTATTTAAGGCACCTCCCTGGACATAGATTCCTCTGCTTCACACGAGTAGACACTACACGTTATGGAAACACTGTGCTTTATGCACGCATCTAAGGTAATCACCATAGAATCCTAACACACTGTTTTTCATCATGGTTCCCTGGTGACTGTTTGCTTCTTATGTGATGGTCTTATACAATTCTTTTCTTCCTTACTTTCCTATTTTGGTTGGTGCTCCTTCACCATCACTTTACTCATCAATCCTTCACCTTTCTCATGCCCTTATTGGGCATTTAAGTTTTTACTATTCCCACTATTCACGCGGTTCTTACAATGGATATTGTTTCATCCACTACAGACTTCACTCACAATCTTCTTTTTTGCTGATCATACTTTGTGATGACTATGGAGATTGGATACCTATGGTCTGGGGATGGTGCACGTGCGCCCTGTTGTTTTGGGGCTTTCAACTACCTCAGCTCCCGAGATAGACTTTTTTGCTGGCCCTGGCCTTACCCATACCACATACTCATATACTCTGCTGTATGTAAGTACCTAGAACTGATTTACTTGTCATTTTCTGTTCTGCCCATTTCAACATCAGATCTAATTATATATTGTTCTTTATAGATACCCTTTAGCATCCGCCCCTGAGGAAGTGTTCATAACACAAAACGCGTCGGGCATTCAGGATGTAGCTACACGCTTCAATAGGTTCATGCTTAGATATAATGTCTATTCAGTTCTATCATACTACAATATATTATTTTTTTCTATCCAACTGTATTTTTGTGCTTCCAAGCCCACAGATGTATATACATGAATTCATACTGTTATGTATAACTGATTTAATATTTTTATTCATCATGTCTTGTATTTCATTAATTCATGACTATTTTGTCTGTGTGCATCTATATTATGTGTCATTACTTTATACACAATATGCACCGTTATAATGAATGATATGCATTTATATTTAATACGCCAATAAACATGTTTTAGTTATTCTGACCTAACCTGTCAACAACCTCATTCAAAGTCCCAACTTCCTTTTCTTTGTTTTAACTAACTAAGCTATGTACAGATGGCAGAATACATAGGGAAGAGCAGGATCAAGCCGAAGAGCAAGGAATGAGCCAGAATGGGGAGCAGGAACGGGCACAAGGGGAAAACAGGCAAAACACTGAGGCACTGTGGAATGCTAGAGGAGTGGCTAAATACCCTCTCAGTAGCCAGCATCAGGTGGGGACTACGTTATAATTGCTGGGATCTGCTGGCTACTGGGAGTCACCCACTGTTGGACAATCTTCAGAACCAGGAACCACCACCAGAAGGGGATCTGGTTCATGACACCCTGACATTAGTGGTCAGTTGGCAGAATGACCCTTATGTTGATGGCCAGTGGAAGGAATGTACCTTTTAGTGTTGGTCAGGGTAAAGAATATCCCTGACATTATTGGCCAGTGGAAAGAATCTCCTTCACACTGATGGCCAGTGGGAATAATGTCCCTGACATTGATGGTCAGTGGGAAGAATGTCCCTGACATTGACGGCCAGTGGGAATAATGTCCCTGACATTGATGGTCAGTGGGAAGAATGTCCCTGACATTGACGGCCAGTGGGAAGAATGTCCCTGACATTGATGGCCAGTGGGAATAATGTCCCTGACATTGATGGTCAGTAGGTAGAATGTCCCTGACATTAGTGGGCAGTGGGAAGAATGCCTCTGACATTGGGAACCAGTGGAAGTAATATTCCTTACATTGTTGGCCAATAGGAAGAATATCTTTAACATTGGTGGACAGTAGGAAGAATGCTCCTTAAATTAAGGGTTGGTGGGAAGAATGCCCCTTTTACAGATAGCTAAAAAGACCATTGGCGTCAGTGGTAACTTACCTGAGAGGAAGAAATTGCTCAAGAACCCCGTACAACCTCTGCAGGAACAGTGTTCCACTGAACTCTAGTAAGAAAGGCTGTCCTACAGGGTCGAGTCCACCACTAACAAGCAGCCTTGGTAGCATTCCTCTTTTCTTTTTTTTTCTTGAGCCAGTGTTTGCTATTAGCTTTTCAGTAAATCTGAAAATAAATCTGGAAGCCAAAGCAGACAGTCTGTGCTGAAGGACCTTTTGCTGAACATTTGGAGAACCAAGTTGCTTTGGAAGACCTTTTTACTGTTACTTACTTGTTTTCCAAAACGATGTCCGGCAACCAGACCATGTCAGGTGAAACCCGTAAGACTGCTATCCCGCCATAGTCTGACTCATTCCACGTGAGGCGGTAGTCATCCCATTCCTAGGACAAATCAAGATATTTGACACTTCCGGAAAAAATACTGCAAACTGTGCAGCAATCAGATCTGATGTAAGGAAGATCCAAGGGTCAGAGCATATTGAAAGGACTGAGAGAAGCAATGGTGCCTTAACAGGCATGTCCAAAGTCCAGCCCACGGGCCAATCGCAGCCCGCGGGCCGGTTTTGAACGGCCCGCCGGCCTGGTTATCTAAATCAGCCTTTCTCAACTAGTGTGCCGCGGGATCAGGGGAGAGAAGGGCTGTCAGATGAGCCCAACCCCCTGCCGAACTATACATCGGAACTGTGAGAACCGTCAGCCTCAAAAGTGAAAGTAAACAGTGCAGGGGAATGTGCTGTACTAATGTTTAAGTCTAGGAACCCTGATGTATGGGGGGGGGGGCTCTCTGGGGACCCTGGTGTATGTGGGGCTCTCTGTGAACCCTGATGTATGGGGGGGCTCTCTGGTGACCCTGATGTATGGGGGGGCTCTCTGGTGACCCTGATGTATTGGGGGGGGCTCTCTGGGGACCCTGATGTATTGGGGGGGCTCTCTGGGGACCCTGATGTATGGGGGGGCTCTCTGGGGACCCTGATGTATGGGGGGGCTCTCTGTGGACCCTGATGTATGGGGGGGCTCTCTGGGGACCCTGGTGTATGGGGGGGCTCTCTGTGAACCCTGATGTATGGGGGGGCTCTCTGGGGACCCTGATGTATGGGGGGCTCTCTGGGGACCCTGATGTGGTGGGGGGGGTTCTCTGGGGACCCTGATGTATGGGGGGGGGCTCTGTGAACCCTGATGTATGGGGGGCTCTCTGTGAACCCTGATGTATGGGGGGGTTCTCCGGGACCCTGATGTATTGGGGGGGCTCTCCGGGGACCCTGATGTATGGGGGGGCTCTCCGGGGACTCTGATGTATGAGGGGCTCTCTGGGAACCCTGATGTATAGGGGGCTCTCCTTTACAGGTTACCTTTTTAGAGTTACAGAGAAGGTATGTCGCTAGAATTATTGCTCCCGCTCTAACTTTCGCAGCAATACCTCACATGTGTGGTGTGAACACCGTTTACATATGTGTGCACGACTTACGCATGCGGTCGATTCTGTGTGCGAGTACGGAGGGATGGGGGCGCTTTAAATTATTAGTTTTTTCTTATTTATTTGACTTCTTATTTTTTTTATTTTTTCACGGTCTCTTTTTTTTTTAGCACTTTTATTAATATTACAAGGAATGTAAACAACCCTTATTAATATTACAAGGAATGTAAACAACCCTTGTAATAGAGATAAGGATGACAGGTCCTCTGCGGTCAAAAAGACCCTAAATCTCTTCTTTACCTTTAAAAGCAAAAGATTAAAAAACATTGCTCCTCCAAAGCCATAGAATCGATCAAAGAGGATCTACTCTTTGATCACTTATGGGAGCGGCCGGCCGCACCGTCAGATAGTTTCTTGGGCAACCCGGCATAAACGGTAAGCCCGAGAAACACTGGCCAGCGACAGGAGGGGGGACGTCCCCTCCCACTGCTTCTGAAAGCATTCCAGCGGCTCATGAGACCCTCGGAACACTTTCAAGAGAAAGCCAGCCGCCGGTTGAAAAAAAACAATACCGGCTATGGCTGATAGCTTCAGCCATAACCCGGTAAACCACTTGCAAACCACAAGATACAGTTAGGTCCATATATATATTGGACACAGGCACAATTTTCATACTTTTGGCTCTGTATGCCACCAAAATTAAAACAAAACAATCCAAACAAAATTGAAGTGCAGACTTTCAGATTTAATTCAAGGGGTTGAACATAAATATCAAGTACAAATTTTAGGAACTGCAACTATTTTTTTTTTTTTCTCTCAATAAATTTTTATTATTATAGTTAACAAGCTTACAAATATCAATCGAATGTAAGTGGTAAGAAGGTTCCAGGGTATGTGCCCCTGGAAAAGTATAGAGAAGTACATTCCAAGTGAATATGTTATATAATACTAATGTAACAGGCAAATAACGTGAGTGGACTGTTTTACCATCCCGCGGAAGCTTGGTTTCATGGCATAACTTCATGGGTCAGTCCTCCGGACCAGCAAGGTCCCCCCCACCTCCGGCACCCCTAAAGGGATCATGCTGTGCCAGAGGCGCGGTCCCCCCGCCACCTCCAGAGCCCCGACCCAATCACGACTAGCCAGATGGGATGTAATGAGTAGATGCCTGGTCTATTATATCATCAGACCTACAGTCCTAAGACATCTGAAAACTCAACAGAATCTCAAAAGAGATCGAACAACCTGTTTGTATAAAGGAGATAGAGAAAGAAGATATAGAAGGAAATGGGAAGAAGGAGAGAGTAGGTGAGGGAGGGGAAGGTGTGTGGGGAAGATGAGTGTCTAATACGAGGCTTAGGGATGGTGTACAACCATGGGAATACCGGGAATAATGGAGATTCCGATAAATTGGGCCCAGGGTTCCCATATCTTTTGGAATTTGGCGGAGGAATCTGTCAGGATGCTGGATAGCTTTTCTTGTGTCATAATCCAGGATATTTTTCGTTTGACAGCTTGGAAGGATGGTTTTGGACGTTTCCATCCTTTAGCAATCAAAATTTTAGTTCCGAGTAGCATAAAATTGATTAAGGATTGTGTAGCCTTAGGAATTTGTGGGATATGTCCATTTAGTATGGCAACCTCTGGAGATCTAGGGACGTGGCAACCTGTCACTTTGTATATCATGTTGAAGATCAGTTTTCAAAATGTGCGAATCTTAGGGCATTCCCACCAAATGTGGGCCATGAATCCCCTCAGCTGGCAGCCTCTGAAGCATAGGGGATCAGAGGAAGGGTAAATGTTTGCTAGCCTGGTAGGGGTAAGATACCATCTGGTCAAAAATTTTATGCTAGCCTCCATTAGGGAGATATTTCGGATCCCCTTGCAGGGTTTGGTGAAAGCTGTTTGCCAGATCTCCAGCTCAAAGCTGCATTGGAAGTCTGCCTCCCACGCTACCATATAGGAGGTTTTTTCCTTCGGGTAAGTGAGTGCTGAGTAAACCACTGAGATACCACCCCTCTGCTCCATAGCCTGTCCACACCATATCCCGTAAGCCGTGAATTTGGGAGGTAAGGGTTTGTCCGTCCATAGTTTGTGAAGGAAGTGGGAAATTTGTCTAAAGCGGAATCTTTCCGAGACCGGGAGCGCTAAATTGTTGACACAATAGTCGAGAGAAATGGGTCCGCTGGAGGTAAAATAGTGCCCTATCCGGTATAGCCCCTTGTCCAGCCACCACTTGAACTCCTTAATGTTTAAACCAGGCGGGAAATCAGGGTTGTGAAATAGGTGTGCTAGAGGACGTCCTGGGGAGACTAAAGATGGATTGTTGCTTAGGGTGTCCCATAGGGTGTATGAGTGAGATAAAACAGGTGAGAGTATAGGAGGGCGGTTCTTCGGAGGGCACCAGAGGAGGTAGTCTAGAGTGAAGGCAGGAGTGGCCTGTCTTTCGATTGTCACCCAATCTGGTTTTTCATACCTAGAATAAATTGTGGAGAGCTGGGCCAGTCTAGCTGCAACAAAGTATTTGTAAAGGTTAGGAAGGCCCAGGCCTTCCTTACGTCTATGTATAAAGAGAGTACTCTGAGGTATGCGATATCCCGATTTTCCCCATGTGAATTTCAGTATTTTACTCTGAAGGGATCGAAGGTGATCCTTCCTAAGTGGGATGGGAAGGGCACGGAAGAAATAGAGGATCCTCGGGAGCAAGGTAATTTTAATTGAGTTGATTCTACCCAACCATGAGAGTCCATGTTTGGACCAGAGTTGGAGATCTGCCTCCAATCTCTTATATAGTGGGGGATAATTGTGGCTGTAAAGGGTTTCCGTTTTAGCCGTGAGCGAGATGCCTAAGTAACTAATTGAGACATCATTCCAGGCAAACTTGAAGGACTGTTTCAGGAGTGACACCGTCTGGGGAGGAAGGGAAATATTGAGGGCTCGTGATTTGGAGTAGTTGACTTTAAGGCCCGAAATCTTAGCAAAGTCTTTCAGTATGTGGTAAAGCTTAGGTAAAGAAGTGAGGGGGGAGGTAAGGAACAGGAAGACGTCATCCGCGAACAGGCCACACTTGTGGATCTGGTCTCCACAGGTGACCCCTTTGATGTCAGGGTTCTGCCGGATAGCGATAGCTAGGGTTTCTATCGCTATTGCGAATAGTAGTGGGGACAGTGGACATCCCTATCTAGTACCCCTAGCTATGTCCATAGGTTTGGAGTAGTACCCCTGTAATCTTATGAGAGCCTGCGGACGGGAGTAAAGGGCCCGCAAAAGTCCCCGAAAGCTTTCCCCGAACCCCCAGCGTTCCAAAAGGGAGAATATGTAAGGCCAGGAAACGGTGTCAAAAGCTTTCTGCAGGTCCAGTGATAGAATGAAACCCTGTTGTTTATTCCCCCCTGTCCAATTTGTTTGTAAGATCGAAATCAGGTCTATTGCCCGTCGGATCTGGTCGGGGCCTTGTCTACCTGGTAAGAATCCGACTTGGTCTTTATGTATGTAGCGACTGAGGAAAGAAGACAGTCTATTCGCTAAAATTTTGGTGAGAATTTTTAGGTCATTGTTTATTAGGGATATTGGGCGATAATTGCTGACATCTTCATGATTTTTATCTGGCTTGGGGATAATTATGATGTATGCCGTATTGAGATGAACATCCAGGGGATCGCCCTTAGTTTTCGAGTTGAAAAATTTGATCAGATGAGGTGTCAGAACGTCTGAGAAGGTTTTATAATAATGAACGGACAAGCCATCCGGGCCTGGGGCTGATCCCTGTCACCTCCTCCTCAGAGATGGGGGAGTCCATCCTATCCTTATGGGCAGCTGTCAGGGAAGGGATGGGGAGGTTTTCCATAAATCTGGAGATCGAGTCTGCGGTGGATTGATCGGTAGTGCTGTAAAATTTTGAGTAGAAACCTTGGAAGGCGTCCAATATCTTTGTAGGATTAGTTGTTGGAGGTTGTCCTGCTGTTCTAATTTTGGGCATATTGAGGAGCCGAGGGCGTGGGGAAAGTTTATTGGCTAGAAGAGGGCCAAATTTGTCTGCTTGAGCGTAGAATTTATGATCCCTCCATCTAATGGATTTTTCGGCCTTTGCTGTGAGTGCAAGATTGAGGGCCAGTCTAGCATTATCTATTAGTCCTATCGGGAATTTGGAAGGGTTCTTTTTGTGCAGTGCTTTAAGGGTCGTGTATTCCTTATCTAGGCATTCTATATTGGCCCTCCTTTCCCTGTGAACTTGGGAGGAGATCTGAATGAGTCTGCCCCTTATGAAGGTTTTATGTGCCGCCCAGAGAATTTCTGCGGAGGTATCCTCAGTGCTATTTAGAGAGAAGTACTCTTTAAGGGCTTTACTCAGTTCTGCTACTCTGATAGGATCAGAGAGCAAAGACTCATTTAGTCTCCAGTGTCCCTGTGTCCCTCCCCGGGACCCGATACGAAGAGATATGATCACTAAAGAGTGGTCCGAGAGTGCAGAGTCCCTGATATGTGCCTTTAGAACCATGGGTAGAAGGGAAGAAGGAGTAAGGATGTGGTCAATCAGTGTATACTTATTATGAGGGTGTGAGAAGTGGGTGTAATCCCTCTTGGATGGGTTGAGTTCTCTCCATGTGTCCACTAGCCCGCTCTCGTTTAAAATCTTTGCTATTTTAAGGCTCTCTTTTGTTGGGCGAACCAATTGGGATCTTGGCGGTTTGGACTTGTCAAGCCCCTGTTCGAAGACGACATTTGAGTCACCTCCGAAAACAATTGTTCCTCCAAGTTTAGAGGAGAGAGTGTTCAGTAGGGTGTTGAAAAATTTGGCCTGTCCTCTATTGGGAGTGTAGTATGAGACTAGGGAGTAAATCTGGTCACCCAGTGTGCCTTTCACTAGGATAAACCGGCCTTCAGGGTCTACAAAATCTGAGATTTTTACAAACTTGCAGGATTTGGAGAATAAAATAGCCACCCCTTTGGTCTTGTTATCAGCACTGGCCAGAAAGAACTGTGGGAAGTGTGAGTGGAGGTACTTGGGGCTATACCGGGCGGGGGAATGAGTTTCTTGTAGCATAAGTATGTCTAGCTTGAGCGACTTAAAGTAATCAAGCACCTTTCTCCGCTTAATCGGTGAGTTGAGGCCCTAGACATTGTGTGAGGCTATAAGAATTTTAGCGTCAGGACCGTTAGCCATGGAGCAAAAGAGGTATACTGCAGCCTGATCCACCCTCACTCACCCTACAGAGTCTTGGGGCAAAGGTGGTGTCCTCAGCGTAGCCAGCATGTGAGGTCAAGATCTGAAAACCCAGTTCCCAGTAATTGAGTTGCGGACCTGAAAAAGATTCTGGTATTAGGCACGTTTGCAATGATACGGATAGGAGGGTTAAGGAGGGGGGAAGACAGAAGAGTATAGAAATAAAAAAGCTCTCCAAGAAGTGAAGAACGGAATTCAAGGGGGGAGCGAATCCTTGGATTCCGTGAACAAAGGAAAAAACGTGTCTGACCCAATAGGGCCCAGACTACCCAGCCCCCGGAGACCATCAGGTGTCCAAAGGTTGGGTGGAGGTGCAAGTGTTCCAACCCGGAACAGGGCGCCCTAATTAAAAGTGTCTTGCAAATAATCAATAAAGTGTTGCACAGCCTAGTATGGGTTTGGATAGTGTGGAATATCACATCACCGCTGTTCCCCTGAATAATCTCCCCAAACATGGAGCAGGGGGGCCACCCAGGGGCCAACAAAATACTATGTCCCCAGGTGCTAGTTGGAAGTCAATCTTCTCCTCCCTCTCACTTCCCCCCCACACAGCGTCCATAAGGGGAACAAAACAGAGTCCCGGCCGTATCTTGCAGAAGATAACCCCTCGGGGGAGCGGGATAAATTATGCGAGGATGGTCGGGTTGACCCGAACTGAGAAAAAGACTCGGAAAAATCTTCTGGTCAACTCCGGAGATTGGAACAGAAAACAAAAAAAAACAGTAAATTCAATCAATAAGCGACGGAGAAACCAGAGTCTCGTATCTCGGGCTGGAAAGAGTCCAAACTGGCGTGGTCAAAAAGTCCCTGGGCCGAACTCTGGGTCCGGCAAAAGGAGAGATCAGTCCAAGATGGTAATTGTTTCAGGTGGGTCCATTATCTTTAACCTTCTTTGCTTTGCCTTTGGTCCACACAGGGGATTGAGGGCTGGTAGGGACTGGTCTTTTGTTCGAGCCATGTCCGGAGTTGGAGGTGTCCATTTCCGCCTCTTGGGAAATGATCTTCAGGTGTAGGAGTAATTTTTCTCCTTCCGGCAGGGAGGAAAAAGCATATTGTTTCCCTTTTTCCGTGAACTTAACCGCAAAAGGGAAGGCCCACCTGTACTTAATGTCCCTCTGGGAAAGAGCGTGGAGCAGCGGTTTCAGAGCCCTCCTCCTCTGTATCGTGGATGGGGAGAGGTCTGCAAAAACTTGCTCCTGGTGGCCCTGGCACATTACCACCTGTGCAAATCTAGCCTGTCTCATTACTTCCTCTTTCACGGAGTAATGGTGGGGCTTGGCGATGATATCCCTTGGGGTGCCATCCTTTCTGGGGGGCCCAAGAGCCCTATGGGCTCTGTCGAGCTCAAGGCGGTGGGGAGGAATATTAGGGACCAGACTTTTAATTAAGTCCTGCACTGCTTCCTGCACATTCAATATGGTTTCCGGGAGTCCCCTGATCCTAACATTGTACCTCCTAGACCTATTTTCCAGTTCATCGATGCGGGACATGGCCAGATCAAGTTGGTCCTGTACCGTGTATATATGCTTAGAGTTCTGGTTCGTCACGGCTATTGTTTCCTCCAGTTTGTTTTGGATTATGTCAATCCTAGTACCCAAATTGTGGAAATCTGCCTTTAAGTCTCCCGTTATTTTTGCGGCCGTCTGAGCCAGGCCTCTGTCTAGGAGAGTTGAGAATTTTTGGTAGAGGGTCTCCATCAGATAAGCAGGGTCCTGTGTATGTGGGCTGTGGTGATTATATCCTGGCTGCAGTACTGTATTATGCCCCATAGGTGAGGGGGATAAGTCTGCCATTGTACGTTCCAGCAGGGACACTGTGGAAGCTGGGGAAGGGGTGGAGGCTGGCAGGAGCTCCATCTGCTTTGCTGGGGTGAGGTGAGGTGAGGTGGGATGTGGGGTGGCTCTGACCTGTAGTCCGCGCCACCCGCCATACTGAGATCCTGCATCTGAGGTGATGCTGCAGCGGCCATCTTAGCCGCGATCTCCGCTCCTGCTCCTGCCTTCTCCATCAGTGGCCGCAAATCCCGCTTTACCGCAGAACGGCTCATACAGGGACGTGCCCGGGAATGTAGGGGGTAATCCCGCGGCGATATGGAGTGTCCTGGGCCGCTGTGCAGAGTGCTGTGGGTGCCGCTGTTGTGGGCTGTAGCGGAGCTCTTGGCTCAGGCGGCCATCTCCAGAGCCCCGCGCATGCGCTCTCCGAACTGCAACTAATTTTATACACAGTATCCCCATTTTCAGAGCCTCAAATGTAATTGGACAAATGAATATAATCATAAATAAAATGTTCATTTTTAATATTTTGTTGAGAATCCTTTACTGGCAATGACTGCCTGAGGTCTGGAACCCATGGACATTACCAAAGACTGGGTTTCCTCCTTTCTGATGCTTTGCCAGGCTCTAACTGCAGCTGTCTTCAGTTGTTCTTTGTTTGTGGGTCTTTCTGCCTTTAGTTTTGCCTTCAGCAAGTGAAATGCATGCTCAATTGGGTTGAGATCAGGTGATTGACACGGCCATTGCAGAATATTCCACTTCTTTTCCTTCAAAAGCTCCTGGGTTGCTTTTGCAGTGTGTTTTGGATCATTGTCCATCTGTACTGTGAAGTGCGGTCCAATCAACTTGCATTTGGCTGAATCTGGGCTGACAGTATATCTCTAAACACTGCAGAATTCATCCGGCTGCTTCTGTCTTCTGTCACATCATCAGTAATCACCAATCATCCAGTGCCACTGGAAGCCATGCATGCCCATGGCATCACACTGCGTCCACCATGTTTTACAGATAACATTGTGTGCTTTGGATCATGACCTGTCCAAGCCTTCTCCACACTTTTTCTTTCCCTCATTCTGGTACAGATTATTCTTAGTTTCATCCATCCAAAGAATGCTTCACAAGAACTGGTCTGGCTTTTTTAGATCTTTTTTTGGCAAAGTCTAATCTGGCTTTTCTGTTCTTCAGGCTTATGAATGGTTTGCACCTTTTGGTGAACCCTCAGTATTTGCTCTTGTGAAGTCTTCTCCTGATTGTAGACTTTGACAATGATACGCCCACCTCCTGAAGAGTGTCCTTCACTTGTCTGGATGTTGTGAATGGGTTTTCCTTTACCATAGAGAGGATCCTACGATTATCCACCACTGTCATCTTCCGTGGACGTCTAGGCTATTTTAAGTTGCTGAGCTCACCAGTGTGTTCTCTTTTCTTCAGAATGTAGCAAACTGTTGATTTGGCCACTCCAAATGTTGATGCTATCTCTCTGATGATTTGTTTCCTTTTTGAAGTGGCCTGTTTCACTTGCATGGACAGCTCCTTTGAACACATGATGTAGGTTCACAGCAATGGATTCCAAATGCAAATACCACACTTAGAATCAACTCCAGACCTTTTACCTGCTTAATTGATGAAGAAATAAGGAAGGAGTAGCACACACCTGGCCATGAAACAGCTTTTGATTCAATTGTCCAATTACTTTTGGCCCCTTGAAAAAGGGGGCGGGGGTGGCTATTCTTAACAGCTGTAATTCCTAGACCCTTACTCCGATTTGGATGTACACACCCTCAAATTAAACCCGAGAGTGTGCACTTTCAGCCCATATCCATTATATAACTATATCTTAAATATTTTTTGGTAAATACCTGAAAAACACGAAAATTGTGCCTGTGTCCAAATATATGCGTCGGCAAGTGGCTATCTTGGAAACTTTACACATTTCTGTACACATTCAACCAATCAAGAACAGACTGGCAAACTCAGAGACTGAGAAAGAAGTCAAGCATGATCGCTGTGCGCAACTGGTTATGCAAAAAATGCTTTTTTATATTCGTTGGAAATATATAGAGTATATAGACTATAATGATATTTAATGAGCTACAATAATATCTTTTTTTTTTTTTTTTACTTTAGTACACATTATTTGAGCAGAATAATAATGATTAATAATAAAAAAAAATGTAGTAATAAAAAGTGCAGTTATTTATTTACTACCGGTACTTATATAGCGGCGTCACGTTACACATATATATTGTACATTCACATCAGTCCCCCCCCCCCCTCATTCCAGAGTTTTCTTCTTACCAGCTGGAGCCACACATTGGTTGTCATAGTCTCCTCTTTCTCATTCTGTCAATAGAAATAAAATCAGAAAAACTGTTTAGCAATGTTGCAAATTATATATACATACTGTATATTTTTATTACTGTAGCGGCCTCCTCACCCCGACCTCTTTAGCTAGGGGTATGTCGAGCGACAGAGTGAGGTGCGCTACGGCCCATGTCCTCCCCATGCATGTGGGTGAGGTGAAGGCCAATATCAATCTTTTCCTCGGACCAAATGTGTGCTGGTTATGAGGGTCAGTCCTTCCGTGCCGGAATCTCCCTTTGTTCCCATCAACAGAGTCCATACACCCATCAAAGTCCAAACTCAGGTTTATTGCGTATCTCTACATACAGTCAAATGCAACGGCATGATACGATGGGGAAGCAGGTCGAGGCACTGTACAGGTTCCTAGTCCCTACACTCCCTGTGCTATGACCAGGGGTTGCAGGAGTCTTGATGAAAGCTCCTCCGCTGCGCTGTAGCCCCTATCAGGGGAAGATGTCCTCCAAGGGAGTTACCGAAGGCCCATCCGTCACCGGGTTGACACTGCACCGGGTCTTCGGACGGGTGACCTCCCCAGCCTCCTCACCTCAGATGCTGGTCCCCTCGCAAGGGGCGCCCTGGAGCAACTTCACCCTCGCGGGACCCAGTCGGAGTCACCGGGTCCCAGGCCTCCTCAATAGTACCTCACCCCAGGCTGAAGGTGCCTGGGATGGACTCCATCTTCATTCCGGCCAGGCCTAGGGCGCCTAGGCCGGAACCTTGAACCGCCCGCACCCAGGCCTAGGGTGCCTGGGTGCGTGAAGAGATGATCTCCCCCAACCGACAGGCGACGACGACCTTGTGGCGCGGGCGTCTCCCCCTTTTATATCCTCCCATCGACACCACGGCGGGTTCCCCGCCCCAGCCGTACCATCGCCAGGAAGGAACCAAAAAAAAGGGTAACACTGTGATAGCGATTCTACCTCGAGCCAGCAGGTACACTGACACCCACTGGTCAAAGAGAATATTACACCACCCAATCCTCCACGAATAAGAAAAGGGGTCTAATCCCTGACATAATTACACACCTGGGTCTCTCTACCCCCAGGTGTATCCCACTAACTTTGAAGACCCCGCTACACACTCCCCCTGGTGATTTGACGCTGGTCCCCAGCGTCAGGTGCACACCCATGTCTCCCAAGGAGTGGTGACATGAAGTGGGCCCCAGAGGCTATCCCTCAAATTTTGGATACTGTGTGTGCCAAGACCTGCTCCAGGGGAAGGGAACTATAAAACATTAAAACTTTTGTATAAAACATCTGTCATGTACACATATACAATCCCTCCCGTCACTGTCTAAGAACCACCCCATACTCAGTAGCCTTGACCGACGAATCTCCTGCAGAAGGGAAACAAACAAAAAAAAACACATCCTAACACTCTGTGTTAACTTGGCATGAGTGGGTCCGTCAGCCGAGAGACCCACTCACTCCAATAAGTAAGTAATGCATGTGTAACATTTTCAAACAACCGTTGCACAACACTGCCACCTGGTGACAGCGCTGCGGTAATGACACTTGGTTAGATCTTCATTCTTCCTGCTTTCCTACTCTAACTCTACCCCAAAAGTCTCTGCCTTTGGCACATGAAGAAAAGGGAGAAAAAAAACAACAGCTCCCAAATCTCCAGTGAGTAAAAGAAAAGCCCAAATCAAAACAAAAGTAGGGCACAGTTCTAGGCGTCTGGGAATGTCTCTTCCAGAAAGTTTCAACAGCAACAAGATAGGAGCTCACTTCTCCTATAAGTAGAACCTTGGATCCGGCAGAAACAGGGGCTTCAGGTGCCCGTCAAACACTTCCACCGAATACTCAACATCCTCTCCATCTTTCCTGCAGATGAGCACCTTATCGGCATGAATATGGCGCCCAAGTCTCCAATCAGCTCTGCAGTCCTTGAACTTTTTAGACACAGGCGGCGAACATGACAGGTATCGCCTGGCATGGGGTACTTTAAGCTTTTCCCATACAAACTCGTCATACCACCTTGGTCGCAGAACCTCGACTTCATACAATAAGTCCCGAGGCAAGTAAGGGTACTCCCACCCATATTCACGGGCGACTCTCTGGGAGAAAAGTCTCTGCAACCTGGCTAGAGGCGGCATCACATCTCGCTCACCTTCTCCTGGCTGCACGATGGCCTCCGGGTGCCGAGGTACCTTCACCATCTCGGGTTGCTTTGTCTTTGGTGCCCGCAACGAAGCACGCTGCATCCCTACCACCTGAGCGGGTGATGTAGTTGAATGCGGAAAGTTGGTCGGAGGACTAGATTTCCTCGGGAACTCCGGGACCTTCACCCGGAGCGTACTGTCTTCTATGGACATGGGGGAATCCTGCGGTTTACTCAGCACAGGTAGTGGGCGTCTGTCCCAGCCCTTCCGGTGAAACAGTTTGTCTATCTCTCCGTCATCACCACAGTCTGACAATGACTCTAAGTCGGAGGTGTCATACATCTCAGCGGGAAGGTAGTCTCTAGTAGACGGAAGGCTACCCTCCCTTGCGGGCTCCACCGACTGGGGACCCCCGACACCTCCAACCAACACCACAGTCCCAGCCCCTGGCTCACCTGGACCTTCTGAAGAACTGGGATGTCCGGGACTCTCTACTCTACCGGCGTCATCCAGGCCAGGCAAGCGGCGGGGTGAAGCTCGACCACGACCATAGGATGCCTGTACCAGGCCGACTTTCCTCTTCGGAGGTGGGAGCAGGGAGTCTGTAGTGACCGAAGCAGTGTCCTCGGATTTTTCTCTCTCAGTCTCTGGTTGGGCAGTCACTTCGCCCTGGTCAGCGCGCACGGGAAACTCCGCAAAGGCTTTGATCTCTCCCTCCGGAGTGGCGGTTCCTGTGATGCAGTTGAGGCGTAGGGCCCGGGGCCTTTCCGTGTGTGGTTCAACCTCAAAAAGAAACTCCTTGCATGCTTCGCATCGCCCGAATGGCTTTAGTTGGACCACCAGTCCCGAGCATCCGGGACAGATCACACCGAGGGCCTCTGTGTCTCTGCATGAATACAGAGCCAACTGTCCTCGGGGCCTGAGCCTTATCCCCGTGTCTGTAATGGGTGCAGTAAATGCAGTCATCTTGAAAGGATAAGGTACCGGCATCCACGGGGAGCCTGAGTTCGCTCCGACCACTTGCTGCTCCATCACGCGCTGACCTCGCGCCGGAGTCTCCACGTGTATCTCCACACGTGGCCAGACTCCTCCCACGACTTGCACGTTTTCGCGGGCTTCCTTCAGTCTCCTCCCACGAATTGCGCAGTCATGGGGTGCCTCGTGGCGCAGTGCAGCAAAAGTCCCCACATGTAGTTCGTCACACGGCTGGACTCCTCCCTCTTCCCGCTCTTTCTGCATGGGCCTCTCCCGGTTTTTCAGGGAAATTTCCACGACTTCGAGCACAGGGATGCACTTTGGCCAATCACATGGCCGACCTGCTCGGACCTCCTCCGGGCAGCAAAGTTCAAACACAGCCGTTCCAAACCTCAGGGTCAACACACATTTCATCCCGGACTCACGAGCCCCCACATGTAGCGGCCTCCTCACCCCGACCTCTTTAGCTAGGGGTATGTCGAGCGACAGAGTGAGGTGCGCTACGGCCCATGTCCTCCCCATGCATGTGGGTGAGGTGAAGGCCAATATCAATCTTTTCCTCGGGCCAAATGTGTGCTGGTTATGAGGGTCAGTCCTTCCGTGCCGGAATCTCCCTTTGTTCCCATCAACAGAGTCCATACACCCATCAAAGTCCAAACTCAGGTTTATTGCGTATCTCTACATACAGTCAAATGCAACGGCATGATACGATGGGGAAGCAGGTCGAGGCACTGTACAGGTTCCTAGTCCCTACACTCCCTGTGCTATGACCAGGGGTTGCAGGAGTCTTGATGAAAGCTCCTCCGCTGCGCTGTAGCCCCTATCAGGGGAAGATGTCCTCCAAGGGAGTTACCGAAGGCCCATCCGTCACCGGGTTGACACTGCACCGGGTCTTCGGACGGGTGACCTCCCCAGCCTCCTCACCTCAGATGCGGGTCCCCTCGCAAGGGGCGCCCTGGAGCAACTTCACCCTCGCGGGACCCAGTCGGAGTCACCGGGTCCCAGGCCTCCTCAATAGTACCTCACCCCAGGCTGAAGGTGCCTGGGATGGACTCCATCTTCATTCCGGCCAGGCCTAGGGCGCCTAGGCCGGAACCTTGAACCGCCCGCACCCAGGCCTAGGGTGCCTGGGTGCGTGAAGAGATGATCTCCCCCAACCGACAGGCGCCGACGACCTCGTGGCGCGGGCGTCTCCCCCTTTTATATCCTCCCATCGACACCACGGCGGGTTCCCCGCCCCAGCCGTACCATCGCCAGGAAGGAACCAAAAAAAAGGGTAACACTGTGATAGCGATTCTACCTCGAGCCAGCAGGTACACTGACACCCACTGGTCAAAGAGAATATTACACCACCCAATCCTCCACGAATAAGAAAAGGGGTCTAATCCCTGACATAATTACACACCTGGGTCTCTCTACCCCCAGGTGTATCCCACTAACTTTGAAGACCCCGCTACATTACTAAGACCCCATACACACTATTAGATTTTCTGCAGATTCTTGTCTTCAGATTTACCAAAACCATATAGTGCAACGGCCTGCCTGATTGCATACAAATTGAAACTCTTATGCCGTGTACACACGATCGGTTTTACTGATGAAAACAGTCCAATGGACTTTTCTCATCGGACAAACCGATCGTGTATGGGCCCCATCTGTCTTTTTTCCCATCGGTGAGAAAAAATAGAACATGTTTTAAATTTATCTGATGGGAAAAAAAACAATAGCAAATTCCGATCGTCTGTTTGGAACTCCATCGGACAAAAAAAACCACGCATGCTCAGAATCAAGTCGACGCATGCTCAGAAGCATTGAACTTAATTTTTCTCGGCTTGTCGGAGTGTTTTACATCACGGCATTTGGGACAGTCGGATTTTTGACTGATGGTGTGTAGGCAAGACTGATGGAAGTCAGCTTCATCGGATTTCCGATGGAAAAATCCATCGGATTAGAATCCATAGGAAATCCGATCGTGTGTACAGGGCTTTAAGGTTTGACCTCATATTATATGGTTTTGCAGTCCAAGACCTGTCATGGTCGGAGGTAGAGGGGAAGCTGTCGCCACTAAGGGACCAACCACCTTATTACCAGGGACCACAGTGAGTAGCTGAAGCAAGTGCCAGAGCAGTAAAAGGTTGGAAGAGCTCGGGAGATCCAGTGGCAGCGGATCAGCAAGTCTAGTGAGAAAGACTGGGAGCTCAGTTGAGTGAAGATCTACAAGAAGTGATTGTAGAGGAAGTAAAGAAGTTCATTACAACTTCTGTTAGAAACTGTTACAAGATTGTTGCCATAGGAGACAACAATCCTACATATGCAGATGTGGTGTCCGGCTGGATGCCTTTCCCTGCATGGCTGTCTGCCTAAAGAAGTCACGGAGTCTGACAAATAACATTGCAACTACTTAAGAGTGTCCTGGCCCCAACCCTCTCTCCCACAGTTCTGTTCAAGAGACAATAAATCTCTTTGCATTCGAGAAGTGCCTGGCACCCATTGATCTACCTTGCATTACACCCACCATGCCTTGTAACCCACTCTACACAGAAGGATGTCAGCTGTCCCTGACTCTGGAGGTCACTATTAGGTCTCTGGGGTCTCAGGACCTTGCTACATGTACAAAAATGATAGTATTCATTGTTAAATGTTTAAATTACTGATAACATTCCTACATGAAATAGCAGTTTAGAGTGTAAACTTGAATTCACTCTCTAATTTCTTTTTTCATTAGGTAAACGAGCTACTGGTGTAATCCATCCTGGTGTATTTACTTCCTTTTTATTGTCATTTGAGAAAAGAAAATGTATGAACCCAGGGTGTCAAGGGGGCAGAGGACTCACAGGGTCAGGGCAACCAGGGGGGTACTGATATAACTTGCGACCCTCAGGAGGGCAGTGCTACATATATATATGTAGCGGGGGTCCCAAAATTTAGGGACTGCTATGCCAAATTAAAGGGTGATTCGAATGGTAGTTGGCTCGAATCTTTCAATTTTGCTGGACTCTGCCTTGCTGCTGTTTTGCCTGGTGTGCAGTTCCCCTTAGAAGTATGGTTGGTGCTGTCACTTATGCTCGGGGTTGAACCACAGGTAATGGGGCAGCGATTTGGTGTCCTCTCTCGGCAGCCGTGCAGTGGGTGTGGTTTGCCTGCTGTGCATGCCGGGAGAGGGTACATAAGGGGTAGACGCCGCCTGGGAGGGGTCGGTTTTTTGGTTCCAGAGTCGGACTCCTGGTGCGTAGCGTGGCCCTCCAGGCCATGGGGCCACGTGCACTTCAGTCCCAGGCACCTTTAGTCCTGGGACTGCAACTTCAGCCCTGGGCCCAGCACCTTTAGCTGGAGCCCACTTCGGAAGGAGGAATCCCAGGGTGCCGCCTTGCAAGGGGACCCGTTTCTAGAAGAGGAGGCTGGGGGAGGACCATTCCGAAGGAGTGGTGAGAGATCACAGTGAATGAAGGGGCCCAGTAACTCTCTGAAGGGATGTCGTCCATCCGGAAAAAGGGGATCTAACAACAGGACCAGTAGGAGGTTTGGGACACTATAGATTCTGTGGCAGAGGATCTCCTGAACGCATCCATTAAGGAATCTAATAGACTGTTCGAGTTACACACCCGCTGCTAGTGCCTTCGGGTGACTATCCGGGTGAGCTATACCCACTCGGAATCGAGTGGCGAAGAAACAAGAGTGCCTGAACTGATCTGTCTTCCTAACACCTTTCTCTTCCCCTCATTTGTGGATGTTCGTGCATAAAGAAATAAACTCTATGTTGGAGTTGATGCTGGTGTGGACCTTGGAGTTACTTGGGGTGTAGAGACTTTTGTCCTTACATTCTAGGGACAGAAGCCAACTCTGAAGGGAGTCTCGCTGCAAAGACCCGTAAGTAAGTGTGCTTAACCTCTGCAAACCAGGGGGTACGGGCATGGTGGAGACCGTGCGCCTTCTTCTCCAGTGAACGAGCCAAAGAGTGGAGAAGGAGGGTGGCATGGTTGCTATATATATATATATATTGTGACAGCAGGAAGGTAAAGTCACCTGGTTGCATCCAGGGGGGTAGATATATTTCTCCCAGATTCAGGCTTTATGCCGACTTATACAACTAGGGAGTTGATGAAGCCCAGCTGAGGCTAGTGGGCTCATGAATGACTCATACCTCTAGGGAGAGTGCTGGGCGTCGTGAGGCAGGGAGTTGATGAGACCAGCTGAAGCCTGTCAGTTCGTTTAAGGCCTCTATAAAAACTCCCAGATTCATTAGGTGTTTGCTCATGCCTGGAACCAGACCTGTGTGGACTGTCTAGGGAGAGTGAACCCCTGTGCGGTGAGGCAAAGCCTGTGTGGCTATTTGTTTGGACTTTTACTAAACCAGGGACTTAGGGACTAGGACAGCACCAGGCTGATCCCAGTTGTTAGTTAGGAAACCTGCATGTTTAGTCAGAGGTCAAACTGACCAGGATTTATTTTGTTTGTTTCTTTTTGGCTTTGCTGTGTTTTTGTCACTGTACATAGAGAAATAAACCGCACCTTTTGATTTTGAAAACCACAACCTCCGTCTGCTGGCCCTGTTTTTGTGTGGGGAGCCCAACCAGGGGGTCACACACACCCGCTACTGAGTTAACCCCCTCACAGTTGGTGGAGAATGCGGGCAGTTTTTTTTAAGCCAGCATGGAGGAGATACTGAAACAGCTGGCTCTAGCAAATGCCAATCAACAGCAGACAAATGCAGGTTTGCAAAGGAGCCTTGCAGCCCAGCAGCAAGCTCATCAACAAGCCCAGCAGCAATCTGAGGCCCGCTTCATAGACCTGTTACAGAAGCAAGAGCAGAGACTACAACAAATGGAAGCAGTAATGCAGCAACGTCCGCAGACCAGTGAGGAAAGCCGTCCCACTAATACCGCGTCCTTTGGGGTGAGTCGTTTATTGACAAAAATGACTGGAGAGGATGATCCAGAGGTATTTTTGACCACATTTGAAAGGACTGCTGAAAGAGAAAAGTGGCCTGAGGAGCAGTGGGCTGGACTGGTGGCTCCTCTGTTAACTGGTGAATCGCAGAAGGCTTACTATGACCTAGAGCCTGACCAAGCAAAAGACTATGTGATGCTAAAAGCTGAAATATTGGCAAGGCTGGGTGTCACCCTGGCTGTCCGGGCTCAGCGTGTGCATAACTGGACTTTCCAGCTTGGAAAACCCCCCAGGTCTCAAATGTATGATCTCATTCACCTGAGCAGGAAGTGGCTACAGCCAGAGACTTTGTCCGCACCGGAGATTGTGGAACGTGTTGTGATGGATCGTTTCTTGAGAGCTCTTCCTACCGCCATTCAAAAGTGGGTAAGCCATGGAGACCCAGAAACGGCCGGTAAACTTGTGGATCGTGTAGAGAGATACTTGGCTACAGAGAACCTGACGGCCTCTTCCAGAGACTCTCGGACTTTCCACCCTAAGACCAGACCATCCCCAGGGGCGGATAAGAGGATTCCAAGGGGTGAGGGTGGAGAGAGTGAGAGGGTGGGAGCTCTACCCCAAGTTTGGCGAGAACAGCCTGGGAAATCAGCGGCTCAAGAGGCCGCAAGAAGGATCGTTTGCTACCGCTGCCGGCAAGCGGGACATATTGCAGCCAATTGCCCGGTTGTGGAGGAACCCATGCAATGTGACTTTCTGATGGACAGACGTCAGTCGCTGTGTGCGACAGTCGCATGCACTGCCATTCGGGGAACTGAGAAACATTTATGCAAAATGTGTATTAATGGTAGAAATGTTGTGGTATTACTGGATTCAGGTAGCCTTGTGACCCTGATAAAGGCTGAATTAGTTAAAACAGAGGTCTCTGGGAATAGCAAGGTAGCTGTTATTTGTGTGCATGGGGACACCCGAGAGTATCCAGTGACTACAGTGTGTTTCGAGACCCCCAAAGGTACCCTCTCTCATCCAGTCGGGTTAGTATCTCAATTACCGCATGATGCCATTGTGGGAAGGGATTTTCCGAAGTTCTGGGAACTGTGGGATGATCCTGAGCCCCCCACTGGTGCCCCTATGTACCAGGAATGTGATAGCCAGAACTCCTCTGAGAGTGGTGAGGACTCTCCAGAATTTCCCTTGTCAGTATTGGCAGGGGAGACTCAAGAAACTGGAGAGGAGCCCACCTCCTCAGACGAAAACCTACCGTCTGTGGAGTTTTCTGATCTGGAGGTTCACAGGGAAAATTTTGCCACAGAACAGTTAAAAGACCCCGCCCTAATAAAGGCACGGGAAAACGTAGTGGAAATAGATGGCGAGTTAGTGAACCCAGATAATACCTGCACTTACCCATACTTCAGCGTAGAGAAGGACCTACTGTATCGGGTGGCAAAAAGGGCAGAAGAAACCGTTGAGCAGCTGGTGGTGCCCAAACCTTACAGGAAGTTGGTGTTGGAGTTGGCCCATGGGCACATTCTTGGAGGTCATCTGGGGACAGAGAAAACCCGAGAGAGGGTATTACAGAGATTCTATTGGCCTGGGGTGATGAAGGACATAGAAAATTATTGTTCCTCCTGCCCTGTGTGTCAGAGGTCGGCCCCGATGCCACATTTCCGTAGCCCGCTGGTCCCTCTACCCATCATTGAGGTCCCGTTTGAGAGAATCGCAATGGATTTGGTAGGTCCTATAATCAAGTCCGCTAGGGGGCACCAGTACATATTGGTTATAATGGACTATGCCACCCGTTATCCAGAAGCGATCCCTCTCAGAAATACCTCGGCCAAAACCATAGCCAAACAGCTATCTCTTGTTTTTAGCCGGGTGGGTATTTGTAAAGAACTGCTTACGGACCAAGGTACACCCTTTATGTCCCGGGTTATGAAAGAGCTGTGTAAATTGTTCAAAGTGACGCAATTGCGTACATCTGTGTATCACCCCCAAACCGATGGGCTGGTTGAAAGATTCAACAAAACCCTAAAACAAATGTTGAAGAAAGTGGTGGATAGAGATGGAAAGGATTGGGACTGTCTACTTCCTTATTTGATGTTTGCTATTAGGGAGGTGCCCCAATCCTCTACGGGATTCTCCCCCTTTGAGTTACTGTATGGGAGACACCCAAGAGGGCTGTTGGATATTGCCAAGGAAACTTGGGAAAGTGAGAGTTCTCCCCACAGGAGTGTGATTGAGCATGTCGCCCTGATGCAAGATCGAATTGCACAGGTAATGCCCATCGTGAAGGAACATTTGGCCCAAGCGCAGTTGGCACAGCAGAGAGTGTACAACCGTGGAGCAAAGACCCGTACCTTTTCCCCGGGGGATAGGATATTGGTACTTGTCCCTACGGTTGAAAGTAAATTCCTTGCCAAATGGCAAGGCCCCTACGAGATAATGGAAAAAGTGAGCGAAGTGAATTACAAGGTCAGACAACCAGGAAGGCGAAAGCCCGAACAGATATATCACGTTAATCTGTTGAAAGCCTGGAGGGATAGAGAGTCCCTAGTCGCAGAAACTTGGTCACCAGCTCAAACTGGTTGCGTGATTCCGGAGGTTGGAATAGCAGCCACCTTGTCACAACCCCAACAACAGGAGGTTAAGGAGTTTGTGCTTTGCAACAAGGAGGTGTTCTCTGAGCTGCCGGGACAAACATCTGGGGTAGAGCATGATATTATTACCCCGCCCGGTGAAAGGGTGAAGTTAAAACCCTATCGGATCCCAGAGGCCCGACGGGAGGCAATACGGGAGGAAGTACAGAAAATGCTGAACTTAGGGGTGATAGAGGAGTCCCAAAGTGATTGGTCTAGTCCCATTGTGTTGGTGCCTAAACCGGATGGGAGCTGGCGATTTTGTAACGATTTTCGTCAGTTGAACAAAGTTACAAAATTTGACACCTACCCCATGCCACGTATAGATGAGTTGATCGACCGGCTGGGAACAGCCCGATACATGACGACTCTTGACCTCACAAAAGGGTATTGGCAAATTCCCCTGGCCAAGTCGGCCAAAGAGAAAACCGCATTTGTAACCCCAGACGGGGCGTTCCAATATAAGAGAATGCCGTTCGGGTTACAGAATGCGCCGGCCACATTCCAGCGGAAAATGGACCAGATGCTGAGGCCCCATCGGAAGTATGCTGCGGCTTACCTGGATGACGTAATTGTCCATAGCACAGATTGGGCCTCACATCTGCCAAAAGTGCAAGCAGTCCTGGACTCTGTTCGGGAAGCGGGGTTTACGGCTAACCCCAAGAAGTGTACCATTGGGCAGGAGGAGGCCAAATATCTTGGGTACACCATTGGCAGGGGAGTAATAAAACCCCAACTCAACAAAGTCGAGGCCATCCAGAGTTGGCCACGTCCCAACAGCAAGAAGCAGGTACGAGCCTTTCTGGGAATCGCGGGTTATTATCGGCGCTTCATTCCCCACTTTGCTTCTAAGGCTGTGCCCCTAACCAACCTGACGAAAGGGAAAGGGTCGGTCATGATTAAATGGACCCCCGAGGCTGAGGCAGCATTCCAATTCTTGAAACAAGCCTTATGTAGCCAGCCAGTGTTGTACTCACCCGACTTCTCTAAAGACTTTGTCGTACAAAGTGATGCGTCAGATGTGGGGTTAGGAGCAGTATTGTCCCAGGTCTGGAACGGGGAAGAGCACCCAGTCATTTACCTCAGCAGGAAGTTGAAGTCCCATGAGGTAAATTACGCCACGGTTGAAAAGGAGTGTTTAGCGGTGAAGTGGGCTCTAGATTCCCTTCGGTACTATCTGCTAGGTAGGCACTTTGACATGGTTACGGATCACGCTCCGTTAAAGTGGATGGCTCAAAACAAGGAGACAAATAGAAGAGTGAATAGGTGGTTCCTGGCCCTACAGGAATTCAACTTCACAGTAAAGCATCGCCCTGGCGTTCAAATGGGGAATGTGGATGCTTTGTCTCGAGTACATGAATGCCTGATTGCTGGTGTTCCAACCCCAAGGTTAAAACAAGAGGGGGGGGTATGTGACAGCAGGAAGGTAAAGTCACCTGGTTGCATCCAGGGGGGTAGATATATTTCTCCCAGATTCAGGCTTTATGCCGACTTATACAACTAGGGAGTTGATGAAGCCCAGCTGAGGCTAGTGGGCTCATGAATGACTCATACCTCTAGGGAGAGTGCTGGGCGTCGTGAGGCAGGGAGTTGATGAGACCAGCTGAAGCCTGTCAGTTCGTTTAAGGCCTCTATAAAAACTCCCAGATTCATTAGGTGTTTGCTCATGCCTGGAACCAGACCTGTGTGGACTGTCTAGGGAGAGTGAACCCCTGTGCGGTGAGGCAAAGCCTGTGTGGCTATTTGTTTGGACTTTTACTAAACCAGGGACTTAGGGACTAGGACAGCACCAGGCTGATCCCAGTTGTTAGTTAGGAAACCTGCATGTTTAGTCAGAGGTCAAACTGACCAGGATTTATTTTGTTTGTTTCTTTTTGGCTTTGCTGTGTTTTTGTCACTGTACATAGAGAAATAAACCGCACCTTTTGATTTTGAAAACCACAACCTCCGTCTGCTGGCCCTGTTTTTGTGTGGGGAGCCCAACCAGGGGGTCACACACACCCGCTACTGAGTTAACCCCCTCACAATATATATATATTTACATAAATGTAGCAGGGTCTCCTTTAAGGCCCCGGGACTACGTTACCCAGAACCCCGTTCGGCAACCAGAGTGCAGTTAGCCACCGCAGAGACTCATGGGAGGGATTATTTAAGGAGGAGGAGAGGCGGAGCTCGGCCTCTTTGGACACCGCGCTGCAAGCAAGAGTTTCTTCCTGTGCCGATCTGCTGCAGTGCAAGGCCTGAAGCCTGGGCCTTGCACAACTTCCAAAGAGCCTTCCACCCCACTGGGGTGGCATCTGACTTGTCGAGTGAGGACATCGGTTGGATCGGGGACCCGATCGTTGCAGACGCTGTGTGCGGAGACACAGCAGGTGGAAGTCCCGGGCTGGGATCGCGGCCGGAGTGGTGAGCGAGCACTTGCTCAATCAAGTAGACTTTACAGATTCTAGGCCTATAGACTACCGTGGCTCACCGAACGTTTGCTTGTTGTTCCACGGGGGGACCGGTAGCAGGACAGAGTTGAAGTAGCCCTCCCCCCCCCCCCAGCATAGTGTTCTTAGTGATTGCCAGTTTGTGGATTACAAATACCATTCATCAAGTGCACCACCGAAAGTTTGCATGCAAAGAAATTCCTATAGGAAGGACTGAGATTTATTCTGGGTCAGGCCTGGCCAGGTTGGGGATATAGTATATTGTTTAGTGCGCCACAGGGCGTGTATACCATAATAGCTACGCGTGGTGGATTACCGCGCAGCGCCATTATTGCGTGCTTTATTGATTGCTGCAGGGCTCTGCAAGTCAGTTGTGTGTATTATATCCTGTTTAAACCTTTTCTTTTACAACCAAAGTAAACTGTTATACTTAATCTTTAACATTGGTGTGTTGTCTTACTGCAAGGAGGGTGCCTTTACCATACCCATTGATTATGATAAAAATATAACCCCTAGACTAGCTGTGCCAGAGTGGGTCGAGCAGATTGCCGGGGGTTGGTGGTGCTGTACACAGGGCCCGAAAACAAATCCAGCTGCTCTCTTAACTGGGGATAGCGCTACATATACACACACACACACGCGCGTTTTTAACCTCTCAGATGACTTACCAGGGAGATGAGATTGGTCAGGGTGAGTTTCAGACGAACTTGGATGATGTCATGGATGGATTTGACGGGACGAGCATTTTTGTCGTAGTTTGAAAACAAGTCGTTTAACAGCTGAAGCTCCTCACTGGCGAGTGAATCTAATAGACAAACGAACAGCCAATCAGCAGGCATAATGTACAAAGCTCCACCCCCTAGGCAGAGGAAGGCAATAAGGCGGTTAAATGGAGCTAATATTTTGTAAAACTTAGTGGCAATTCATAAGGTACCCATTGGGAGTTCATGAGGGATGACATATCCTTCTTCAACTGTTGCAGATTGGTAGCGAGGTAGAGCGGGGTATACCCAGAATACCGAACTCCAGGCAAATGTGAACGCATATTCACTTGTATTTTTTTTTTTTGGGTTACAAAGTATTTTTTCAGCCAAAATGGACATAGGCTCAAATGTTAACAGTGTGAATGGATGGATAGGCAGAAAATAACTGAAGGGTTAAAATTCTTACCTTTACGGCAGAAGATGCTGATCTGGGGCCCTTCCCATTGCTGTCTATTAGTGATGAGCCGAACACCCCCGGGTTCGGTTCGCACCAGAACCCGCGAACGGACCAAAAGTTTGCACGAACTTTAGAACCCTATTAAATACAATGGATTCAAACGTTCGAAATCTAAAGTGCTAATTATGACGACTATTATGCATGTTATTGTCCTAAAAAGGGTTTGGGAACCCGGGTTGTGCACCAGGGGACATGTATCAATGCAAAAAGAACTTTTAAAAACGGACGTTTTTCTGGAGCAGTCATTTTAATAAAGTGAAAAAAAAAAAGGAAAATATTCCTTTAAATATCGTACCTGGGGGGTGTCTAAAGTATGCCTGTGAAGTGCCACGTGTTTCCCGTGTTTAGAACTGTCCCTGCACAAAATTACATTTCTAAAGGAAAAAAAGCCATTTAAAACTGCTTGCGGCTTTAATGTAATGTCTGGTCCCGGTAATATGGATGAAAATCTTTAAGAAAAATGGCATAGCTACCCCATCACACACCCCCCCCCCCCCTTACCCCAGCCCATTACCAGCCCCTTTGGGTCTTGTATGGATATTAAGGGGAACCCCGCACACAAAATAAAAAGGCCCTATATACTCTGAACAGCCGTATACAGGCGGTGCATACAAGACAGGGACTGTAGGTTTGTTCTTATGTAGAATCTGTTTGTAATTTTCAACAGGTACATTGTTTAAGTGTAGCTCCAGCCAAAAAATCTATTTTTAAGCTTTTTGGAAAGCATAGGGAAGGGTTATCACCCCTGTAACATTTGTTTTGCTGTCTGTGCAGTGTGCACCTGTTCAGAACAGTTCACCTCACTTTCCGTCCTAATGACAAATATTTTTTGAAAATTTGGGGTTTTTATTGAAACAAGAATTGGTGATAAAGCATCAGTGGAGAGGAGACACTTTTTTTCCCATATTAACTCTTACAGGAGAGAATTTGCCTTCCTAGGAGTAGATTTCCTCTCACTTCCTGTTGTATCCTTCCGTTTGCAAGGAGGAGTCAATTGTAAGTTGGATGTTTAAAAGTAGGGGCCTGCCGTATATACTCAGCTGTAATTTGCCCCTTACATGTTGGTGTTGCCACAACACTGTGAGCCCTCACAGTTACTCTTGGTGGGCGCATGAATGGGCCCTGCTGTGAATTATTAGATCAAGAATTGTAATTGCATGCCCCTGTTGAACAGGGGCTGAAAAATTGGGCCTTTGGTGGTGGTGGTGGTGGTGGTGTTGACACAACACTGTAAGGCCTCACAGTTAGTCTTGGTGGGCGCAGGAATGGGCCCTGCTGTGAATTATTAGATCAAGAATTGTAATTACATGCCCCTGTTAAACAGGGGCAGAAAAATTGGGCCTTAGGCACTGGTGCCACAACACTGCAACCCCTCACAGATACTGTACTTGGAGCACAGCAATGAGCCCTGTTGCAAAGTATTGCATCAAAAATTGTAATTACACGCTCCTGTTAAACAGGGGCTGAAAAATTGGGCCTTAGCCACTGGTGCTGGTGCCACGACACTGCAACCTCTCCCAGATACTCTAGTTGGAGTGCATGAATGAGCCCTGCTGCAAAGCATTGCATAAAAAATTGTAATTACATGCCCCTGTTAAACAGGGGCATAAAAATTGGGCCTTAGGCACTGGTGCCACAACACTGCAACCCCTCACAGATAATGTACTTGGAGCACAGCAATGAGCCCTGTTGCAAAGTATTGCATCAAAAATTGTAATTACACGCCCCTGTTAAACAGGGGCTGAAAAATTGGGCCTTAGCCACCGGTGCTGGTGCCACGACACTGCAACCTCTCCCAGATACTCTAGTTGGAGTGCATGAATGAGCCCTGCAGCAAAGCATTGCATAAAAAATTGTAATTACATGCCCCTGTTAAACAGGGGCATAAAAATTGGGCCTTAGGCACTGGTGCCACAACACTGCAACCCCTCACAGATACTGTACTTGGTGCACAGCAATGAGCCCTGTTGCAAAGTATTGCATCAAAAATTGTAATTACACGCCCCTGTTAAACAGGGGCTGAAAAATTGGGCCTTAGCCACTGGTGCTGGTGCCACGACACTGCAACCTCTCCCAGATACTCTAGTTGGAGTGCAGGAATGAGCCCTGCTGCAAAGCATTGCATAAAAAATTGTAATTACATGCCCCTGTTAAACAGGGGCATAAAAATTGGGCCTTAGCCACTGGTGGCGGCACCCAGAAACAAAAATGTTCTTCCAAGCTATCATCATCAATCGGATCATTGAGGAGGAGGAGGATAGTCAGTCAACATAACAGGACAGTCTCTCAGCATCAGCATCAGTCTTGAAGGGATGTGACATTTGAAAATAAATTAGTCTGTTATATCAGCATTAGGTGTTTGGTAGCTGGTGGTGATCCAAGACTGGTTCATCTTTATGAAGGTCAGTCGATCAACAGAGTCGGTGGACAGGCACACCCTGTGATCCGTGACAAATCCTCCAGCAGCACTGAATGTGCGTTCTGAAAGAACGCTGGATGCAGGACAGGCCAGTAGCTCAATTGCATACTGTGCAAGCTCTGGCCAGTGATCCATCCTCAAGACCCAGTAAGCCAGAGGATTTTCGGTGGGGAAGGTGTCCAAGTCTGACCTTGCCCCTAGGTATTCCTGCACCATGTATATCAGACGCTGGTGATGGTTGCTGGAACCGATCATACCTTGGGGCTGCGGACTAAAGAATTGTCTGAACGCATCGGTCAGACGGCCACCTTCCCCACCGCTCCTTCTTTGACTGACCGAAGCCTCAGCAACTCGTTGTCCAGGACCAGGAGTTTGTAACCTCCCAGTCTCTGGGAACACGTTGCACAGACCTTTCTGCAAGGCCTCCCGGAGTTGTCTCATCCTCTGCTCCCTCTGCGACGGTAAGATAAGGTCCGCAACCTTACCCTTATACCGTGGATCAAGGAGAGTGGCCAGCCAGTAATGGTCCCTCTCCTTGATCCGAAGAATACAAGGATCCTTCCGCAGACTTTGCAGGATCAGGGAGGCCATGCAGCGTAGGTTAGCTGAGGCATTCGGTCCGGAGTCCTCTGGGTCACTAAGGACGACATGATCCGCAGCCACCTCCTCCCAGCCACGTACAAGTCCACTGGTTTCTTGGGACTGTAAATCATCCCTAAAAGACTGCTGCTGATGATGCTGAGTGCCAGGCTCCACCTCCATGCTGACACAATCCTCCTCCTCCTCCTCTGCGATGGGTGGGACAGAAGGAACACTGTCTGGGTAAAGGGGGCCTTGAGAGGCAAGGAAGTCCTCCTCTTCCTGCCTCTGTTCTGCCTCAAGTGCCCTGTCCATTATTCCACGCAGCGTATGTTCCAACAGGTGGACAAGAGGTACAGTGTCACTGATGCATGCACTGTCACTGCTCACCATCCTCGTGGCCTCCCCAAATGGTGCCAGGACAGTGCATGCATCCCTGATCATGCC
Source organism: Rana muscosa (assembly GCA_029206835.1). NCBI lineage: Eukaryota > Metazoa > Chordata > Amphibia > Anura > Ranidae > Rana > Rana muscosa. The sequence goes on along the minus strand of CM055118.1, from coordinate 347,910,136 downwards.
CCACTGGCGTGGTGAAAAAAACCCAAGCTCCCCTGACCCTGTCCTGGTGCCGTAGTCGCACAGGTACTCATTGATGGCCCTCTGCTGCGTGTGCAGCCGCTGCAGCATGGCCAACGTTGAGTTCCACCTGGTGGGCATGTCACATATAAGGCGGTTCTTGGGCAGGTTCAACTCCTTTTGCAGCTCAGCCAGGCGAGCACTGGCATTATAAGATCTGCGGAAATGCACACAGACTTTCCTGGCCTACCTCAGGACATCCTGTAAGCCCGGGTACCTGCCCAAGAACCGCTGCACCATCAGGTTAAGGACGTGAGCCACACAGGGCACATGGGTCAGTTGTCCCTGTCGGAGAGCGGAGAGGAGGTTGGTGCCATTGTCGCAAACTACCATTCCTGGCTTAAGCTGGCGTGGCGTCAACCACCTCTCGGCCTGCCCCTGCAGAGCAGACAGAACCTCTGCCCCAGTGTGGCTCCTGTCCCCCAAACACACCAGCGCAAGCACGGCATGGCATCTTTTTGCCTGCATACTTGCGTAGCCCCTTGAATGCCTACAGAGCACCGCTGGTTCCGAGGACAAAGCACAGGAAGAGGCCGTGGAGGAAGAAGAAGAGGAGGGGGTGGAGGAGAGAGGCGTGTCACAACCAGTAGTAGCATTTTGGAGGCGTGGCGGTGGAACAACCTCCAACACTACTGCACCTTGTCCTGCATCCTTCCCAGCTGCCAAAAGAGTGACCCAATGGGCCGTGAAAGAAAGGTAACGTCCCTGTCCATGCCTGCTGGACCACGAGTCAGCGGTAATATGCACCTTACCGCTGACCGCCCTGTCCAGCGAGGCCAAGACATTGCCTTCCACATGCCGGTAGAGAGCCGGAATCGCCTTCCGTGAGAAAAAGTGGCGTTTGGGAACCTGCCACTGAGGAACCGCACATTGCACAAACTCACGGAAGGGGGCCGAGTCTACCAACTGAAAAGGCAGCATTTGAAGCGCTAGCAATTTAGCCAAGCTAGCATTCAACCGCTGGGCATGTGGATGGCTGGGAGTGAACTTCTTTCGACGGTCCAGTAGCTGCGGCAGGGAAATTTGCCTGCTAGAATCGGACGTCGGTGTACTGCTAGCAGAGTGCCCGCAAGTACTTGGCTGTGACACACCTAATTCTACACCTTCATTCCTCTCAGAGCAGGTTTCAGAGAGGACTGAAGGTATAGTGGGGTTGGAGATCCCAGCTGATGCGGTGCAAGAAGAGGTCAGCTTTGTTCTTTGGTGTGGGTCTTTAAGGTAGGCTTGCCAACGAGCTGCATGGCAGGTCAACATATGTCTGGTCAAGCATGTGGTGCCCAAGCGGGTGATGTTTTGGCCACGCGATATACGCTTGAGACATATGTTGCAAACAGCAGCTGTGCGATCTGATGCACTCGACTCAAAAAAGGCCCACACCAAAGAACTTTTTGAATAACGGGCAGAGGCAGCGCCCTGCACAGGCGGAGCTCTGCGGTGTGATTCCGTCGGTGTGCTGCCCTTACGCTGGCCCCCCGAGGGCATCCTGCCTCATTGGAGATGTGCCTCCTCCTCATCCTCCTCCACCTCCTCTCTCCTATTAGGCACCCACGTGGAGTCAGTGACCTCATCATCCCCTCCCTCCTCATCACTGGAGCCAATCTGGCAGTATGCTGCAGCTGCTGGAACATGACTGCCAGATTGGTGTCCTTCTTGAGCATCCCCTCTCTCTGCTCTCACGCTACTGCCTTCCTCTAGCTGGGTATCATCATCAGACCCTTCGAAACGCTGGGCATCCTCCTGGAGCATGTACCCAACACTGTGCTCAAACAGTTTGGGGGACTCCTCAGGAGGACATGGTTGGTCTAGGGAAGGAGTGACTGATGATGACGACATTGATACCAGGGAAGAGGACGCTTTGGCAGCTGCTTTGCCAGTACCCTGAGCCTGGGTGAGAGAGGATGAGGAGGATGAGGAGGGCTTGGTCATCCACTCTACCAAGTCTTCGGCATGATGCGGCTCAACACGTCCAGCTGCCGAAAAGAAGGACAAGCGTGTCCCATGGCCACGTGCTGATGGCGATGCACCGCGTCCACGACCAGCACTGTTGTCTCTAGACACAGAGCCTGCTTGCCCTCTTTTATTGGCTCCTGACTGTCTGCCTCTCCTTGTTTGCCTTCCAGACATTCTAATGGCCTGCAGGGAAATGGGAAAACCAGCAATACAGGCTAAGTTCAGGTGTAATATGGTCAGGAGGCACACTCCGCCCGCTGTAAGTGCCGCAAAATCCTGTTGGTGTAACACACCAGGAAAAAGCAGCAATACAGGCTAAGTTCAGGTGTAATATGGTCAGGAGGCACACTCCGCCCACTGTAAGTGCTGCAAAATCCTGTTGGTGTAACACACCAGGAAAAAGCAGCAACACAGGCTAAGTTCAGGTGTAATATGGTCAGGAGGCACACTCCGCCCGCTGTAAGTGCCGCAAAATCCTGTTGGTGTAACACACCAGGAAAAAGCAGCAACACAGGCTAAGTTCAGGTGTAATATGGTCAGGAGGCACACTCCGCCCGCTGTAAGTGCCGCAAAATCCTGTTGGTGTAACACACCAGGAAAAAGCAGCAATACAGGCTAAGTTCAGGTGTAATATGGTCAGGAGGCACACTCCGCCCGCTGTAAGTGCCGCAAAATCCTGTTGGTGTAACACACCAGGAAAAAGCAGCAATACAGGCTAAGTTCAGGTGTAATATGGTCAGGAGGCACACTCCGCCCGCTGTAAGTGCCGCAAAATCCTGTTGGTGTAACACACCAGGAAAAAGCAGCAATACAGGCTAAGTTCAGGTGTAATATGGTCAGGAGGCACACTCCGCCCGCTGTAAGTGCCGCAAAATCCTGTTGGTGTAACACACCAGGAAAAAGCAGCAATACAGGCTAAGTTCAGGTGTAATATGGTCAGGAGGCACACTCCGCCCGCTGTAAGTGCCGCAAAATCCTGTTGGTGTAACACACCAGGAAAAAGCAGCAATACAGGCTAAGTTCAGGTGTAATATGGTCAGGAGGCACACTCCGCCCGCTGTAAGTGCCGCAAAATCCTGTTGGTGTAACACACCAGGAAAAAGCAGCAATACAGGCTAAGTTCAGGTGTAATATGGTCAGGAGGCACACTCCGCCCGCTGTAAGTGCCGCAAAATCCTGTTGGTGTAACACACCAGGAAAAAGCAGCAATACAGGCTAAGTTCAGGTGTAATATGGTCAGGAGGCACACTCCGCCCGCTGTAAGTGCCGCAAAATCCTGTTGGTGTAACACACCAGGAAAAAGCAGCAATACGGGCTAACTTCAGGTGTATAATGTGCAGGAGGCTTAGCAACAATGACACTGACACTGTCCCCTGCCTATCCTTCTCTCTCCCTGCACACAAGGTTTATTAAAGTATATGACACTGACACTCTCCCTGCCTATCCTTCTCTCTCCCTGCACACAAGGTTTAGCAAAGAATATGACACTGACACTGTCTCCTGCCTATCCTTCTCTCTCCCTGCACACAAGGTTTATCAAAGTATATGACACTGACACTCTACCTGCCTATCCTTATCTCTCCCTACACACAAGGTTTAGCAAAGAATATGACACTGACACTCTCCCTGCCTATCCTTCTCTGTCCCTACACACAAGGTTTAGCAAAGAATGGATTTGACACTGTCCCTGCCTATCCTTCACTTTCCCTGCTCCGGAACACACTACACGAGGCCGCCACGCTGGCGGCCTTTTATAGTGTGGGGCGTGTACTAAACCCCCTCAGCTATAATTGGCCACAGGCATCCTGCCTGTGGCCAATCATTGCTCTCCTCGCTGCCGGCGCTGTGATTGGCCAAGCATGCAGGGTCACAGTGCATGCTTGGCCAATCACAGCGCCGGGATTACACTGCGATGGCGCAGTGTATTGTGGGCCGTTCGCGTCACTCGAATTTGGCGCAAACGGCCCAAATCGTTCGTTGTTCGCTGAACGCGGGAACAGCCGATGTTCGAGTCGAACCTATGTTCGACTCGAACACCGAGATCATCCCTACTGTCTATACATTTCAAGACCCAGGTCCTTAGTCATATGATGATGATCTGCTGTAGGGGACACAGGCTGATCCTCACAGCCATCTGATTCATTGGGGAATTCACACCTATCTTATCTTTTGGGTTGCGTTAACTCATGTTGCACATTAACATGCATTGCATTAAAGCACACCATTAATTTTAATGGGCTGCCAACAGACTGGAAAACAGACACAAACCGTTGTTATGAGGCAGTGCATTACTGTGCATTGCAGTGAGCTTCATGGTGCATTGCTGTGCTTTGTAGTTACACTTTTAAAAATACATTTAGTCACTCAAAAGGTATAAAGATAAAATTTACCACCCCTAACACTAAATCTATCCCTTCAAGTCTATACTTGGCTTCTCACCACCAAAACATGAGGCCATCTTGGACCAAGACTGTGCTTAATCCACCCTGCGTCATAAAACATTCAGCCCCTGGTTCTTAAAGGGTATGTCTAGCCATGGCCCAAACCTATGTTGGAACCTTCCTTTCTCCTTCTAGATCAGTGCTTCTCACCCTTATGGAGACCAGGGCCCAGTAAATTCTTCCCAAACCTCTAATGCCCCAACATTTTAGGTTTATACTCAAAATAAAAATATGGGAATTATAAATGTGCATTGGAAGGTCGGAAAGCTCTGGATCGGGCTGGGTGTCATTGTCGGGGGAATGAAGGTTCTGGGAGGGTCTGGGGACTCTGCAGGTGACTTGCTGGACCTATAGAGGTGGAGGTTTCTGGAGGGAGCTGGGGATCAACTATGTGGGATGGTTTCTCTGGAGCTGGCTTTGTAGGGGAAATCTGGGAGACTGGCGAGCACTGCAGGGGCTGGGAAGCACTGTGGGACACTGTTGGGGGCATATGGGGAGCTGGAAGCTCTGCAGCAATCTGGAGAATATGTGGTGAACTGTGGGGTCCTGTGGGAGGTTGGAGCAGAACCAGAACAAGTCCATCTAGCGCCCAGGGCAAGGATGAGGAACCATGCCCCCTTGTCAACAGTTGAAGCATGCTGTAGAAAGGGTTTACTACCCTATGTCCAATCTCTGCCCCTTTGCTCTGCTGTGCCCAGGGGATCTTCCCCTCTTGCCCACCCCTTGTGACCATAACGCAGTGTTTTCCCCATTCACATATTCGATCTGCAGAGAATATAGCAGGAGAATATTTGATTTTGTCTCATTCACACAGAAGGAATTTACATGCTGTTTGGATGGATGAACAGCTATGCGGATTATTTACAAAAGACTCCTCTTAGTATGCAATCGTTATTTGTATACTTGCAGTTGCCTCACTTACTATTTATTGAGGCAGGATACGGCTATTTATAATGATTTATATTTAAGGGTGAGAGTTTAGTTTGTGGGCTTTGGCATTTGTCAGTTTTCCTTTTTCAATTTTTGGTTATGATATTTGCAGCAAGGTCTCTCATTAGATTTTTTTCAGCGTGTACAATAGAGCTCCAATCTTTCCAGTACAAGGGCCACATCATAGATTTTACAAATATTCATGAGCCAAAAAAAAAAAAAAATAGATTTATAAATGAATGAATAAGATTGTATCAATACGTTTTACCTGGGGCTTTTTTTTGTAATCAGCATCATATTATTCAGAGCAACAGAGAAAGGACTTCAGTAGAACAAAGCAAAGACATTTCAGTCCTCCTCAGTCCCCTTTACATCAGAGTCTCCCCTTTACATCAGAGTCTCCCCTTTACATCAGAGTCTCCCCTTACATCAGAGTCTCCCCTTACATCAGAGTCAACATAGGCGTCCCCTCTAAAGCAGCCCATTAGATGATTTGATTTTCTTACCTGTAGCGAAAGGAAAAAAAAATGTATTGATTTCCCCATCAACACAGCCAGGGCCGAAACAGGCAGCGAGAAGGTGAAAGGAGTCCGAGATGTTACATGACATGACAAAGCACTGACTCCTTCACCACAGATAATGCAGTGATCAGGGAACCCTGCTGATAGCATCCAGGTACATCATTACTGGCATCTGAAAGCTGTCATTTTGGGCGGTCTCCTGATGTAGTATGGTGGGATAGGGGAGTCTTCTCCTCTCTCTAATCTCCCCTCTCTCTCTCACCACCCCATCTCATTCCCCTCTCTCACCCTCTCTCTCTCACCCTCTCTCTCTCACCCTCTCTCTCTCACCCTCTCTCTCTCACCCTCTCTCTCTCACCCTCTCTCTCTCATCCTCTCTCTCTCATCCTCTCTCTCTCACCCTCTCTCTCTCTCTCACCCCCCTCTATCACATTCCCCTCTCTCACCCTCTCTCTCTCAACCCCCCTGTCTCTCTCTCTCTCTCTCTCTCTCAACCCCTCTCTCTCATCCCCTCTTTCTCTCAACCCTCTCTCTCACCCCCTCTATCCCACTCTCTCTCAGTCCCCTCTATCTCATCCCCTCTCTCTCACCCCCTCTCTTTTTCTCAAACCCCTCTCTCTCACCGCCCTCTCTCTCATCCCCTCTCTCTCTCTCACACCTCCCTCTCTCCGACTCTCCTCTCTCTCTCTGACCTCTTCTCTCTGACCTCACCCCCTCTCACCCTACTTTCTCTCTCAACACCCCCTCTCTCTCTTTCACCCCCTCACCCCCTCTCTCTCATCCCCCTCACCTCCACTCTCTCACCCCTCTTTCTCTCACCCCCTCTCATCCACCTCTCTCCCACCTTCCCCCCATCCTACCCCCTCTCACCCACTCTCTCTCACCTTCCCCTCTCTCTTTCACATCCTCTCACTCATCTCTCTCTCTCTCCCCCCCCTCTCTCCCCCCCCCTCTCTCCCCCCTCACCTCCCTTTCTCTCACCCCCTCTCTCTTTCCACTCCCCTCACCTCCCCCTCTTTCTCCCACACCCTCCTTACTCTCACCTTCCTCTCTCTCTCTCTCCCATCCCTCCTCTTTCTCTCTCACCTCCCCTCTCCCCCTCACCTCTCTGTTTCTCTCTCACCCCCTTCTCTCTCTCTAACCCACGTCTCACCCTGATCTCTCCCCTTCTCTCTTTTTCACCCCCCCTCTCTCTCTCTCTCACACCCCTCTCTCGCTCTCACCCCCTCTCACCCTCTCTCTCTGCCCCCTCTCTCTCATCCCCTCTCACCCCCTTTTCTCTCTCACCCCATCTTTCTCTCTCCCTCTTTCATCCCCTCACCTCCTCTGTCTCTCTTACCCCCTCTCTCTCACCACCCTCACAGCCCCCCTTCTCTCTCATCCCCCCTCTTTCTCACTTTCCCTCCTCTCTTTCTCTCACATCCTCTCACCCACCCCCTCTCTCTCTCACCTTCCTTCTCTCTCTCCCTCTCTCCCCCCTCTCTTTCTCAGCCCCCCCTCTCTCTCTCTCACCCCTTCCCTCAACTCCCCCCCCTCTCTCTCTCTCTCTCTCTCATCCCTCCTCCTTCACCTATCCTTCTCTCTCTCCCTCTCTCACTACCTCTCTTTCTGAGCCCCCCCTCTCTCTCTCTCGCCCCTTCCCTCAACTTCCCGCCTCTCTCTCTCTCTCTCTCTCTCATCCCTCCTCCTTCACCTATCTTTCTCTCTAACCCCCCTCTCACCCCATCTCTCCCCCCTCTCTTTCTCACACCCCGTCTCACCTCCCTTCTGATCCCCTCACCTCTTTCCCCCTCCTTTCTCTCCCCTTTATCCATCTCTCTCCTACTTTCCATCTCTTACTTTCCCTCCTATTCCTAGTTCTCTTTCTTCTCTCTCTCCCTCCTCCCACCTCTGCCTCTCTCCCACCATCCTCTCTTCCTCTCTTAGTTTCTAATAGGAGTTTCTCTCATATTTCATCTTCTCATAGAACAAATGTGTTCTGTCAGTCGATCTTCCATGTTATGTACGAAGTAATAAAATAATAAAAATTAAAAACTACTGACACCAAACTCTGCCCTATTGACACCGTCCTTTTTGGAGATGGGGGGTGCCAAATGGAGTCTTTGCCCCGGGTGAAAGAATGTCTAGCTTCACCACTGAACACAGCAGTGCTGTTGTGTTCTTGTGGCTAGGGGAGCCTTCCCAGCCAGCAGAACACAATGATTACTTCTAGTGGCTATAGCTGCCAGCAGTAATCACATATAAAAAATCTGACAGGCTGGTTGCACCCAAAGCAATCAATGGATCAACTTAGGTACAATCAGCCTGCCCATAGATGAATCAAATCTCGGCCAATCACTGCTGAACCAGCTGAATTTCGATCCATATAGGGCCGGTGTCATGGATATGAATTAATGTCTGTCTGCCATCTTACCTTTCCTCCTCATGTGTTCATCTTAGAGACCAGACCTCCTTCACCTGGCTTCCTTTATAATCTCCTCCCAGCCTGACTCCACCCCAGGCCCTATCACAGAACACTATATTAACCTGTGCACTGCAAGCCTGCTTTGCTGATTAACGTGTTTGTTAGGCATTGTGTGTTTGGGTTCCTGCCTGCCGTGTGCTACGTCTGTCTCTCTGTTACGTTATTGGCTTGTCCCCGACTATCCCTGTCTGCTCGTGACCCTTGACCTTCGGCTCGTTCTTTCGTTATCCTTGTCTGCTTGTGGCCCCTGACCTTCAGCTTGTTATTCGGTTCTCTCATATCTTGTGCTGCTGCTTCCCCTCTTTTCCCCTTATCCTACGGGGCGTGAGCTAGGAAACTCCAGGGGCCGCGACCTGGTCCCAGCCTGCAGCATAACATCCTCACCACTAGAGGCCCTGGAGAAGACCTGCTGGGTCTTAGACTCCGCGCCCTGGGGAATCTTGGCTCTAGCTTCCGTTAGGATCCCGGTTGTGCTCCTCTGGTCCCGCTTTCCACAACCACCCAGTTTCCTATCCGCAGAAGCCAGCCAAAGGGTTCACTACCTTGCGGTGCACTCCTGTCCCCCTACGGTGTGCATCTGTCACCTGGCCACAGGTGACCTTGACAGTTTGATCAGCCATGAACCCGGCTGACATCCCGCTCCCCGTGGATGATCCATTGCAGGGCATAGTTCGCAGACTTGAAACCCAGGAATCAAATCAGACTCAGGTGATGCGATTCCTCCAGGATCTGGCTTCTCGATTCGAGCAGCTTCAGGCCTCCTTGGGAACCCCGAATCCGCAACCCCAAGTACAACCAGCGGCTGTACCTATCGCACCAGTCGCAGCCTCACACTCACTAAGATTGCCAGCTCCGTTCCGTTTCTCTGGGGACTCCAAGGCCTGCAGGGGGTTTCTCAGCCAATGCACAATTCATTTTGAGCTTCAGCCTCAAAGCTTCCTGTCTGACCGGGCTAAGGTAGCCTATATCATTTCCCTCCTCTCCGGTGAAGCTTTGGCGTGGGCTGCCCCCCTGTGGGAGAGGAACGATCCGGTGGTTTCCAGCCTGTCCGATTTCTTGAAGCTCTTTCGTAATATCTTCGAAGAGCCGGCTCGGGCTTCTTCAGCGGCTAGTGCTGTCTTACGTCTTCGCCAAGAATCTAGTTCAGTGGGGCAATATGCTCTTCAGTTCCGTATCCACACAGCTGAATTGAGCCGGAATAATGAGGCCCTGGTCGCTACCTTTTTACATGGCCTCTCTGACCGAGTGAAAGACGAATTAGCGGGAAGAGCCATTCCCGTCGGTCTGGACGATGTAATTTCTTTATGCAACCAGATCGACATTCGTTTTCAAGAGAGGTCCTTAGAAAAAAGACGCCAGCACTCTCTGGGTCCTAGCCAGTCTGAGCTCCCCTCCCTTCATTCCGTGGAGCATCCTCTACCTGCTGAAGAACCTATGCAGCTGGGCCGGACCAGACTAACCCCCGAAGAACGTGCTAGGCGCAGAACTCTGGGCTTGTGCCTCTATTGTGGGGGCAAGGGTCATTTTCGTGACTCCTGCTCGCTTCGTCCGGGAAACGCTCGGGTCTAATACATTTGGAAGGTGGAGTATTGGACCCAGAAACATCACCTTCTCGCCTGCTCTTGCCGGTGTTCCTTCATGTAGGCACTTCTCCTCAGTCAACCCTTGCATACCTGGATTCCGGGGCTGCCGGCAATTTTATGGATTGGAGAACTGCTTCTTCTATGAAGCTTACCCTTTCACCTCTCACTACCCCATTGGTAGTCTCGGCAATTGATGGCACTGTTCTCCCAGGGGGCCCTATTCGCTTCCAGACGCTACCCATTAGGATGTCGGTAGGGATTCTCCACCAGGAGTGGATATCCTTTCTTATTCTACCCAAGGCCTCTACCCCAGTTGTATTGGGCCTCCCTTGGCTACAGCTCCACTCTCCACATGTGGACTGGGTCTCTGGGCAGATCCTGGCCTGGGGTTCCTCATGTTTCTCCTCGTGTCTTCTCAAGGTGACCCCCAAGGAGAGTCTTCCGGTTGCTGCCACTTCTGTTTCTTCTGATCTTCCTGCTGCATACAGCGATTACCGGGATGTGTTCTGTAAGAAATCAGCTGAGGTGCTTCCTCCCCACAGGTCTTTTGACTGTGCTATTGATCTTGTCCCCGGAGCAACTCTACCCAGGGGTCGTACCTACCCTCTGTCCATCCCAGAGACCCAGGCCATGTCGGAGTATGTCACAGAGAATCTGGAGAGAGGTTTCATCCGGAAATCCTCATCGCCTGCAGGGGCAGGGTTCTTTTTTGTTGCCAAAAGGGATGGTACCTTAAGACCCTGCATCGATTATCGGGGTTTAAATGCGGTTACTATTAAAAATCGATACCCCTTACCCTTAATATCTGAGCTATTCGATAGGTTGAAGGGTGCCTCCATTTTCACCAAGTTGGATCTCAGAGGCGCGTACAATCTCATTCGAATACGGGAGGGTGACGAATGGAAGACTGCATTCAACACTAGAGACGGGCATTACGAATATCTGGTGATGCCTTTTGGTCTGTGTAATGCTCCAGCCGTGTTTCAAAACTTTGTCAATGAAATCTTCAGAGATCTGCTGTACCAGTTTGTTGTCATCTATCTGGATGACATTCTGATCTTTTCTGAAAATCTGCTCGTCCACAGAAACCATGTCCGCACTGTACTTCAACGTCTTAGAGAGAACAATCTCTATGCCAAGCTGGAGAAATGTTCCTTTGAATGTTCTGAGGTCCTGTTTTTGGGGTGCTTCGTCTCATGTTCGGGTCTTCGTATGGACCCTGGGAAGGTCTTGGCTATCACCAACTGGCCTCTTCCTGCTAGCCTCAAGGCCACACAGCGCTTTCTTGGCTTCACTAATTATTATAGGCAGTTCATAAGGAATTACTCTTCCATTGCCGCGCCTATTATCGCTTTGACCAAGAAGGGTGTGAATGCCAGAGACTGGCCTCCCGAAGCAGTCTCTGCATTTCACAACCTGAAACAGGCCTTTGTTTCTGGCCCCCTCTTGAGGAGACCAAATCCTGGGAATGCATTTTTTATTGAAGTGGACGCTTCCTCAATGGGGGTGGGAGCTGTGCTTCTTCAAATCTTTGAGAAGAGACGCCAACCATGTGCGTTCTTCTCCAAAAAAAAATTCTCAGGCAGAGAGGAATTATGCCATCGGTGATCGGGAACTTCTCGCAATTAAATTGGCGTTAGAGGAGTGGCGTCATCTCTTGGAGGGTTCCCCTCACTCCATAACGATCTTTACCGATCACAAGAATTTACAGTATCTACAGAATGCTAAACGTCTGAATCCTAGACAGGCCAGGTGGAGTCTCTTCTTTGCCCGTTTTAATTTCACGATTACCTACAAACCTGGTTCCTGCAACGGTCGGGCTGATGCGCTCTCTAGGTCATTTGACACTTTGGACGAGGAGTCCGCCCCTGAACCTGAGCCGATCATTCCAACCTCATGCATTGTTGCCCACTCTACCACCCTGAAGTCAAAAATTCCGCCTGGTAAGACCTTTGTCCCCACTGAGCTAAGAGCTAAGATCCTTCATTGGGGACATGATTCTAAGGTGGCAGGTCATTCTGGATTCCTCCGATCCTTCCTACTCATCAGTCGTCACTACTGGTGGCCTAATCTCCGCTCAGACGTCAAAGACTACGTTAAAGCTTGTCATGTCTGTGCTCAGTCCAAATCCTCCACACAAGCTCCTGCTGGTCTCCTCATGCCCTTGCCCATTCCTAAGGAACCCTGGGCCCATATTGCCATGGATTTTATCACAGATCTCCCACTGTCTGAGAATAATACAGTCATTTGGGTGGTAATCGATCGATTCTCCAAGATGGCTCATTTTGTTCCTCTTCCTGGTCTTCCTTCTGCCCCTGCCTTGGTTCCCATTTTCATTCGAGAAATTCTCCGCCTACATGGGGTCCCTTCTCATATTGTTTCCGACAGGGGAGTCCAATTCACGTCTCGTTTTTGGAGAGCCTTTTGCAAATCCCTCAATATTGTCTTGGATTTTTCTTCTTCTTACCATCCCCAATCCAATGGACAGACTGAGAGGGTTAATCAGGAGTTAGAGGTCTTTCTTCGCACCTTTGTGTCTTCTCACCATGACGATTGGTCCTCTCTACTCCCGTGGGCAGAATTCTCCCATAACAATCATGTGAATACCAGTTCGCAGAAGACACCCTTTTTCACAGTTTATGGAAAACACCCTCAACTTCCTCTTCCCATGATCTGTTCTCCAGACATTCCAGCTTTGGCTTCGGTTCAGGAGTCTCTCAATTCCGTTTGGGGTCACGTTCATGATTCCCTCCGGGCAGCTGCTGAAAAATTCAAAGGCTTTGCCGACCGCCGCAGGCGTAAACCGCCTTCTCTTCAGCCAGGGGACAAAGTCTGGCTCTCTACCAGGAACATCAAGCTCCGAGTTCCTTCTCTGAAGTTTGCTCCACGATTCATCGGTCCATACACGGTAACTGCTAAACTGAATCCGGTTTGTTTCAAACTCCAGATTCCTAAGAGCCTTAAAATCACTAACTCCTTTCATGTTGCTCTTCTAAAGCCTTTAGTCCTCAATAAATTCTCTCGTCCTCTCCCTACCGTGGCGCCTGTCTCTGAGGATAATCAGGAGTACGAGATCAGTCAAATTCTGGACTCCCGACTCTGTAAAGGCGTTCTTCAGTACCTCGTTCATTGGAAAGGGTTTGGTCCTGAGGAGAGGTCTTGGATCACTGCATCTGAGGTCTTTGCACCTCGTCTGTTAAAGGAGTTTCATCTGAAGTTTCCCTCTAAACCTGGGCCCAGGCGGGGAAGGGGGAGGCCTCGTAAGAGGGAGGGTACTGTCATGGATATGCATTAATGTCTGTCTGCCATCTTACCTTTCCTCCTCATGTGTTCATCTTAGAGACCAGACCTCCTTCACCTGGCTTCCTTTATAATCTCCTCCCAGCCTGACTCCACCCCAGGCCCTATCACAGAACACTATATTAACCTGTGCACTGCAAGCCTGCTTTGCTGATCAACGTGTTTGTTAGGCATTGTGTGTTTGGGTTCCTGCCTGCCGTGTGCTACGTCTGTCTCTCTGTTATGTTATTGGCTTGTCCCCGACTATCCCTGTCTGCTCGTGACCCTTGACCTTCGGCTCGTTCTTTCGTTATCCTTGTCTGCTTGTGGCCCCTGACCTTCAGCTTGTTATTCGGTTCTCTCATATCTTGTGCTGCTGCTTCCCCTCTTTTCCCCTTATCCTACGGGGCGTGAGCTAGGAAACTCCAGGGGCCGCGACCTGGTCCCAGCCTGCAGCATAACATCCTCACCACTAGAGGCCCTGGAGAAGACCTGCTGGGTCTTAGACTCCGCGCCCTGGGGAATCTTGGCTCTAGCTTCCGTTAGGATCCCGGTTGTGCTCCTCTGGTCCCGCTTTCCACAACCACCCAGTTTCCTATCCGCAGAAGCCAGCCATAGGGTTCACTACCTCGCGGTGCACTCCTGTCCCCCTACGGTGTGCATCTGTCACCTGGCCACAGGTGACCTTGACAGCCGGCTTTACATCTGAGTACCATCAGAGTCCCCCTTACATTTTTTTCACCATCAAAGATCCCCTTACAACAGAGTCCCCATCAGTGTCCTTAATTTTTAGTACATCAGAGTCCATAATAGGGGCTTCCCTACACCAGAGTCCACATAAGATTCCTCTCCTACATCTTAATCCCCATTAGAGTCCCCCTTACATTAGGGTCCCCATTAGAATACCCCTTACACCAGGGTCCCTATTGGATCCCCCCTACATCAAGGTGCCCATCAGCATTCCCTTACATCAGGGTCCCCATCACAGTTCCCCCTTACATAAGAGTTCCCCTTACATCAGGGTCTCTCTTATGAAAGGGGATCACCGCTCTGAAGCCTCTGGGTCCATGTAATGCTTCCGCCCCACTCTGAGCACACGCAGGTGCTGGCTCTGCACAATATAGGTGATAAAGAAAAAATTCCTGGACGGCCGCACTCTGCAAAAGGATGCTGGTTTATTTCATAAAATCCACAAAGTACAGCAAAAACACCCAAAAGTGAAGACAGGGATTGGCTAACGCGTTTCACGTCATAAGATGCTTACTCATAGCTAAAAAATACAAAGGAAACAAACATATTTATATGCAAAAATCGGCCAAACCACCTGCCAATGGGAGGGTGTATTCCAACCATGTTTCTAGATTAATTAACGGGTCAGAAACTATGAACAGGAGGTCGTCAATGTACCTACAAAAAAATACAGTGTCCTTACCACGGGGACTATCTGGTCCAAAAATGAGGAGCCTCTCCCACCATCCCATGTATAAGTTAGCCAAGGATGGTGAGAATTTAGCTCCCATGGAGGCTCCGCATTTCTGGAGGTAATAGACCCCGTCAAACATAAAGAAATTATGAGTCAAAAGGTACTCCAGACATATAATAATGAATTCTTGTAAAACTGGAGAAAAACGTCCTGACTTCTTCAAAAAATGGGACGCTGCTTGTAGACCAAGGTTGTGTGGAATGGATGAATATAAACTGGAAACGTCACATGTTATCCAACAATAATTCTCATTCCATGGTACATATTCCAATTTAGACAATAATTGCTTGGTATCACACAAGTAACCAGGTAATTCCATGACCAGGGGTTGCAGTTTTTGATCGACTCATTGTCCCAAACACTGGCGTTGCTAGGTGGGTGCTGGGTGTGCGGACCGCACCCGGGTGACACCCGCCAGAGGGGTGACACCCGTGGATAGTGGCACCACTAAAACCGCCCGCTGCCCTGTTGATCTGACCTCCCTCTGTTTCAGTGGAGCAGACTGAAGCCGCCGGCGCCTCCTCCTCTCTCTTTACATACAATGAGGAGGAACTGAGGGACACACACCGCTGTGTGTATACGTCCGCGGTCGCTCTGTTCTGAGGTCTGTACTGTACACTCTATTACTATATTATAAGTAGATGGACATGTGGGGGGGGCGCTATGGGAGGGGAGAGGGGTGCCTATGCTTATGGGGGGTGGTGTCTATACTGCGGTCTGTACTAAGGGGGTGTCTATACTGATGGGGGTCTGTACTATGGGGGGGTGTCTATACTGTGGGGGTCTGCACTAAGGGGGATTCTATACTAGTGGGGGGTTTGCACTAAGGGGGTTGTCTATACTGATGGGGGGTATCTGTACTAAGGGGGGTCTATACTGATGGGGGGTCTGTACTAAGGGGGTGTCTATACTGATGGGGGGGTCTGCACTATGGAGGGTGTCTATACTGCGGGGTCTGCACTAAGCGGGATTCTATACTAGTGGGGGGTCTGCACTAAGGGGGATTCTATACTAGTGGGGGGTCTGCACTAAGGGGGGAAATCTATACTGATGGGGGGGGTCTGCACTAAGGGGGATTCTATACTGATGGGGGTCTGCACTAAAGGTGGGGTGTCTGCACTAAGAGGGGGGATTCTACACTGAGGGAGGGGGTCTATACTAACGGGGGGTGGTCTGTACTGAGGAAGGGGGGTCTGTTCTTAGTGAGGGGGATCTATACTGCGGGAGGGGGGTCTGTACTGAGGGGGGGGCTATAGTTGGTGGAGGAGGGGTGACACCAATTTTTTCCGCACCGGGTGACACCAACCCTAGTGACGCCACTGGTCCCAAACGCTCGTTTAGAGAATTAATGCCTGCCAAAATGGGTCTGCCTGTTAATGGGGAGAGCCCCTTATGTAATTTTGGCAAATGGTGGAATATCGGCATGACCGGAAAGGCAGTAAGGAACATTTCTTTATCCTTGGATGCAAAAATTCCAATGGATATTGCTTTGTCCAAAATGGAAGAGAGTTCTTTAGAAAAGGCAGCGGTGGGATCACCTTTTAATTTTAAGTATGTATTTGAATCAGATAGTTGTCTCAAGGCTTCATCTCTGTATTGAGTGGCATCTAGTACTACAACTGCACCACCTTTATCGGCATTTTTAATGACAATGGATGAGTCTTTACGCAGATTTTCTAAAGATATTTTCTCATCAGCAGAAATGTTACCGGTAGTTTTATTGGATATGTTCCTTGCTAAATTAGTTAAATCTCTTACCACCAATTTTTGATAAAGGTCCATGTCTTTACCCCTTGAATTGACCGGATAAAAATCCGATTTGATTTTAAATGACACTGGGTAAAACCTGGAATCACAACTGTCATTATGAACATCAGACTCTGTTACAAGATCTAGAAGATCTGTAAGTGCACATATATCAGTGAAAAGTTTAGGAGAAGGAAGGGACTCACCATTTGATGACTGTTCTGCAGACAGAATGGATTGATTGTCATTCTCGGGATCAGTGAAGTAATGCTTCTGTAGTGTTAATACACGCGCCAATCTGTTAATGTCCAATATAGTGGCAAAAAGATCAAAGTGATTTGATGGACAAAAGTTCAAACCTCGTGATAGGAGTGAAGACTCTGTGTTAGAGAGGGGACGTGTTGATAAATTAATGACATTGCGATGTTCTGCTACTTCCGACCCCGCAGTTGGTAACTAATTTCCTTTGACTCTTTTGTGTTTTTTTGCCTCCTCTTCTCGTTTTCCTTTCTTCTTTCTGTTCCTTTTGTTGCGGCCTCGGCTATCCTGGTTTAAAGCCGCCGTCTGATCTCTACGTGTATGGTCGACTGGAGGACTATGATCTGATGAAGAATCTGATCCTGTAGCAGCAAAAGTGTCGTTGGTTGGTTCACCTTCCGTGTCTGAAAAACTGACTTTTTTTGGATAAAGGTCTTCGCGTGCGGTGATTGTGGAAGACTGTTTTTTTCCATATATAGACATTGTCAGTGTCATAGTCAAGTTGGTCACGGGCTCGTTTTTCTTTTTTTGTAGATATCACGCTTCGTTCCAATTTGTTCAATCTTTAATCTTTTATTCAATTGATTGTCTAATTCAGTGTAGCCTGGAACTTTCTGTTGTTCAATTAAAGTGGAAGTAAACCCTCCTATCATTTTCAGGCAAGGAAGCTGCCATCTTGGCCTCTGTTTAATCTTCAACTGCCATGATGCTGCACATGTGATCAGTTATGACACCAGCCATTGGATGGTTTGACAGTTTGGTTGAGAGCACAACCAATGTGACAGTTAGCATTCCCGGCATGCCGGGAATGTAACTGCTTTTTGAAACTGTTAAATCGATGGGTTTACTTCCGCTTTAAATCTTTTTGTATGATAGCCATTTCACGCTGTACCCGGTCCAATTCTTTTTGCTTTTGATCCACGATAATATTCATTAATTTAAAAGAACAAACCGATAGAGTATTGGTCCATTCTCGTTTGAGATCTTCATTAGAAAGATCAAAAGTTGGACATTTCTTGATCCGCAGACCCCGAGGGATCTGTTCCAATGATAAATATTCAGGGAGTGTGGTCACATCCCAAAAGGCCCTAATCTCCTTAGCCATGAGACTTTCTAGTTTCCGAAAGGTGGTTTTTAAAGAAAGATCACCTGTGTCCGGGATTTGAGACAAAATGGTCTGGCTGGATCGGAGTGGATTGTCGGATGGGGCAGTTAATGTTCGGCTGAAAACTGTGTCCATTTCTGGGGTGTCTGCCACTGAAACGGGATTTGAAGAAGGCATCCTGTGCGTGGGGAGTTCCATGATGAAAAGGTTCTCCGAAAATAAGAAATAGCGATGCAGAAAGACAGATGGCTGAGCAGGTGAAATTAATAGGCAAAGTCCAGATAATAGGTGTATGAAAGGGGATCACCGCTTTGAAGCCTCTGGATCCATGTAATGCTTCCGCCCCACTCTGAGCACACGCAGGTGCTGGCTCTGCACAATATAGGTGATAAAGAAAGAATTCCTGGACGGCCACACTCTGCAAAAGGATGCTGGTTTATTTCATAAAATCCACAAAGTACAGCAAAAACACCCAAAAGTGAACACAGGGATTGGCTAACGCGTTTCACATCATAAGATGCTTACTCATAGCTAAAAAATACAAAGGAAACAAACATATTTATATGCAAAAATGGGCCAAACCACCTGCCAATAGGAGGATGTAAGACAGGTGTGCGCTCTCTTTTATCAGGGTGCCCATCAGAGTTCCCCCTTACATCAGGATCCCCATCACAGTCCCCCTTACATCTGGATCCCCATCAGCATCCCCCCTTACATCAGATCCCCATCACATCCCCCCTTACATCAGCATCCCCATCACAGTCCCCCTTACATCTGGATCCCCACCAGCATCCCCCCTTACATCAGATCCCCATCACAGCCCCCCTTACATCAGCATCCCCATCACAGTCCCCTTTACATCTGGATCCCCATCAGCATCCCCCCTTACATCAGATTCCCATCACAGCCCCCCCTTACATCAGCATCCCCATCACAGTCCCCTTTACATCCGGATCCCCATCAGAGTCCTCCATTACATCAGGGTCCCCATCACAGTTCCCCCTTACATAAGAGTTCCCCTTACATCAGGGTCTCTCTTATATCAGGGGGGTGCCCATCAGAGTTCCCCCTTACATCAGAGTCCCTATTAGGGTCCCCTTACATCAGAGTCCCCATCAGAGTTGCCTTACACATATGGGTCCCCATCAGAGTCCCCCCCTTACATCAGGGTCCCCATCATAGTAGTAAAAAAGACTAACAGAGCTACCACCCTTTAATCTTGTTTAAAATGCCTTATCAGTGCCCCGCTCAAAGCCTCTGCAAGCCATTTCTATACTACAGTCAAAAGAGCCGGCAAGTCGAAAGGTTAAAATCCAATCTTCTTTATTAAAAGTGATGTTGTGGTAAAAATCCAGGAACAAGACAGTCGTTGCGTTTCAACCTATCCAGGTCTTTTTTTTCACAAGAAATATGCAGGTCTGATGCCGCGTACACACGATCATTTTTCCCGTCGAGAAAAATTTAATTTTTTCCTTTGGACGAGAAAAACTATCGTCTGTGGGCTTTTTGTCATTTTTCTCGACGGGAAAAACGGCATTAATCACGACGAGAAAAATTAGAACATGCTCTAATTTTTCTCGTCGTAATTCCCGTCGTTTTTTTCTGCGGCAGCTTTCCCATAGGGAAACACTGCCGGGGAGCCCACACACGGTCGTTTTTTTCGACCAAAAAAAAAATGTAATTTAAAACGCCCGTGTGTGGGGGGAACAAGCTGTTCCTCGTTTTTCACGTCTATTTTCTCGACGGTGTTTTCACAGTCGAAATAATCGATCGTGTGTACGCGGCATTAGTCATAATGAGACCTGCATAGGCTGAAACGTGTCAGCTGTACTGTTCCTGGATTTTTATGCCAACATCGTCTTCAATAAAGAAGATTGGATTTTAACCTTTCGATATGCCAGCTCTTTTGTTGTATAATCATCATAGTCCACTTTACATCCAGATCCCCTTCAGAGTCCCTCCCCCCACCTTACATCAGTGTCTCCCAATAGAGTCCCCTGTACATGAGGGTCTTGCACTCCTGCACTAGAGGCTGTTTGGAGAGCCCTGGTGTATAACAGAGGGATCAGCAATGTGCGTTTCATTGTTATCCCTTGGTATAATGTTTCTATTCTATTTGTAGCCAAGTCCCCGGCCTCTCCAGGCCTAATGGTGACCTCCAGAGTCAGGGACAGCTGACATCCTTCTGTGTGTAGTGGGTTACGAGGCATGGTGGGTGTAAAGCGAGGTAGATTTATAGGCGCCAGACACTTCTTGAATGCAAAGAGATTTATTGTCTATTAAACAAAACTGTGGGAGAGAGGGTTAGGGCCAGGACACTCTTTAGTAGTTGCAATGTTAATTGGCAGAATCCCAGATCTCTATAGGTAGACAGCCATGCAGGGAAAGGCATCCAGCAAGACAGACAAGATCTGCATGTGTAGGATTATTGTCTCTTGTGGCATCTTGTAACAGTTTCTAACACAAGTTGTAATGAACTCCTTTACTTCCTCTACAATCTCCTCTTGTAGATCTTCACTCAACTGAGCTCCCAGTCTCTCTCACTAGACTTGCTGATCCGCTGCCACTGGATCTCCCGAGCTCATCCAATCTTCTCACTGATTATCTTCCTCAAGCGTCACCCCCGCTTCCCTGCTGGTTCCTTAGCTTGGCACTCACAGATACTCCTCTAGCGTCACCCCAGTGGCCTATTTGGTCCCTAGCTTGGCACACAATACTGCTCTGCAAGCGTCACCTCCACTGGCTTGGTCCCTGGCTTGACACCTGCTGAATTTCCCAATTTTTCACCATCCCTGGTTGGTGAGAATACTGCTCCGGTACTTTCTTTAGCTACTTAAAGTGGTCGCTGGTAACAAGGTGGATCATCCCTTAGTGGCGACAACTTCCCTTTTACCTCCGACCACGACAGGTTCTCCGGCCGGCAGAACCGGCACTTCTGGTTGGACTGCAAGCTGCAATCCCAACCCTACGCTACTTTCTTGCTTCTGGATAGGCCCCTCAGACAGCCTAGCAGCCAGATGTCCCCAGGATAGGCCACAGACTCTGGCCTAGCAGCCGGGGCAGCACAACACACATCCACCCAGACAGCCGTCTAGGTGGCACCGGCCCCCAAACACCTGACTCCACCCGTATAAATAGGTTCTCCCAGCAGGCCAAGGGATCCAAGAAAATCCCTGCCCATTGGCTGAGACACCCCATTCATTCCTAATCTGTCCTTGCAATGCCCTTGTCTTATCTAATGTCCCCAGGTACCCGGCCACCTAGTGACAGAATAGAGAAGTGCAGCAATTCCAGAATTAGGGTGAAATCTATTGACCTCCTAACAATTGGCCAAGGCAACTAACGCCTGGCAACTAAATTTAACAGCATCCCTGCCTTAACATCAGGGTGCTACATATTTATTTATGCTGGTTTTAGGCTGTGCTTTGTATGTTGTCTGGAAACAGGCAATGTATTATGATTTAAGCATTTATAAAACCATAACTTTTTGTTACATTTTGGATAGAGTGTGGAAGGGGGTTTATTGCTCTCTATGTTTCTGCCAGGGAGATTCTCCCATTCTGCTTTTGTCCTGGTGACCATTACAGGAAGTGATGGGAAGGCTATCGTTTTGGAGTTGTCACAGAACAGGAGGTAGGGGCAACTCCTCCAATGGGTAAACCAGTTTTTGTGACAACTGTTTACCGGTACAGGAAGTGAAAATCCCCCCAGTGAGGGAACAGGCAGCAATAATTAAATTTGGCAGAGGTTCTGACTCTCACACACTCTGTATAAAACTTAAAAATAAAGTTTTTCCTGGAGTTTGGACTCTACATTAAATAAATGTCCACTGCCAACTCCCTCCTTAATGCAGAAAATAATGCAAATTTTCTAGGGGGGGGGGGGGCGGGTTAATCCTTGCCTATGTTCCAGTGTAAGCTGGTGCCATGACCCCTGCCCCAGGTTTCCTGTTTCAGGGTGGCTCCTTTCTCTTGCAGCATCCTATGGAGGCACTTTTGTATGCAGAAACTAGAGTTGTGTCTCCCTACACTGCGTACATCAATAGAAACATAGCCCCATAGCCTAAGATGGCAAGGCACTCCCCTGCTCCTCTCTCCTCCTCCCCCCTCTGTTTATCAAACTAATGCCGCCTACACACGATCGGAATTTCCGTCGGAAAAACCTTGGATGGTTTTTCCGACGGAATTCCGCTCAAGCTTGGCTTGCACACACACGGTCACACAAAAGTTCTCTGAACTTTGGACCGTCAAGAACGCGGTGACGTACAATACTACAACGAGCTGAGAAAATGAAGTTCAATGCTTCCGAGCATGTGTTGAATTGTTTCCGAGCATGCGTCGGAATTTTGCACGTCGGAATTGCTACAGACGATTGGAATTTCCGATTGGAATTTATTCCGTATGAAAATTTGAAAACCAGCTCTCAAATTTTTTTTTGGTTGAAATTACGACAGGAAAAGTCCGATGGAGCATACCCACGGTTGGAATTTCCGACCAAAAGCTCACATCGGACTTTTCTTGTCAGAAAATCTGACCGTGTGTACTGGGCATAACAGACTGGCTGCAGACTGAGCTGTCCATTGTTAACTCTTTCATTGAAAGTTGTAAGCTGCAAGAGGAGGGTAGGAATAATAAATAGTTTTCTAGAGAATGTTTATTTTGTTGTGCTCAGTGTGTTAGGCTAAAAAATACTTTAACCCCTTCGTGCCCACCGTACGCAAATTTGCATTCATGGCTTGAAGGGGTTAAACCGGTGTGATGCCTGCAAATGCAGGCATCACCCTAGTACTGTTTTTTATAGCCAGCGGTTGGCTTTTTAGTAATAACAACCAATGCGGCTGCTATCCTAAAGGAGTCCCCTCCCGCCGCCTTCTACCACTCTTCCCACCGGGAGACCCGAGCCACCAGCCGGCATGTCCGTCACCTAGGCTGAGACCCAAACATAGCCAAAGATTCAACTTTGATTGGGTCTCCGATGTAAATTGCCAATGCCAACGATTTAAAAAAAATACAGTATAGCCATTTTCTGCAATCTGAATACTTTTAAGTGCAAAGGAGGGATTTGGGGTCTTATATACATTCCCTTGTTCCTGTTCTTGATATTCCCTGCTATCTCCCTTTCAATGATACATTTTGATATTTGGGTTTGCTGTACCTATCATACATGTTGTTATTGAATGCCTTTTTTCTTTGTGTCTCATCTGCGTTGCGAGCTCCATTTGCCTTTACCATCAAGGGCTCGTGGTAGTATTGTTATCTATTTGTATGTTAACCTTCAGTAAAAATATTGAAACAGAATGCCAACAAGAAACAGATGCCCTCAATGAGGGGTCGCCCTGTAGGCCAGTGGTCTATGTGTAAGAGGTGTGCCCTTGGGGAAAGATGAGGTGGCAAACTAGATGGCTGTTTAGGGACAAAATGGCTTCATTGTGTAGCGGGGTGTTCAATTTAGGGAAGTGTCTGAGTGGTAACCAGGCTCAGACACATGAAATTGTTAGGATTCATGGACCATTTTTGTTCTCAGGGGTTAATGCTGGTGATGTGTTCCCTGTGGCCGGTGGGTGGTGCTGCCATTCTGGGCCAGGGTTGAACCGCGAGCGCAGTGCTGTGCTTTTTGTGTCCCCTCTTGGCAGCCGTACAGTGGGGCGGGGAACCTGCGGTGCATGCCGGGAGAGGATATAAGAGGGGCAGACATCTTCTGAGAGGGTTCGTCCACGCCCAGGCACCTCTGGCCTGGGTGTGTGTGTGTGTGTGGTTCGTCCGCACCCAGGCGCCTTCGGCCTGGGTGTGTGTCACCTCCGGGTGCCCTAGGCCCGGAGGCCTTGTTCCGGTTCCACCTCTGGCACCTTTAGCCTGGGGTGAGGTACTACCTCACCATTCCTGTCCGCCTAAAAAGGGGGGGGAGGTTGGGACTTTAAATGAGGCGCATATGTGGTGCACCATGTCCTGAGAGAACACAGCCTCAATCAGACACATTAACTAATGGGGCTTAGCAACCTAACACCTGGGTGGCAGGGGAAAACTGCCTACCCTGTCTAACAGTCTCCATTCCTATTGGAACAAAAAGGGGGGGGGTTGGAACTTTAAATGAGGCGCATATGTGGTACACCTCCATCCCTAATTCGAAAAAGTAATTGGAAG
This sequence comes from Rana muscosa, assembly GCA_029206835.1. Lineage (NCBI taxonomy): Eukaryota > Metazoa > Chordata > Amphibia > Anura > Ranidae > Rana > Rana muscosa. The sequence goes on along the minus strand of CM055118.1, from coordinate 347,886,179 downwards.
TTTTGGGACTTTGAGTGAGACTGTAGACATGGTGTTGGTAAAAAAGGTACATGTTTATTCAAAATAAAACGCATGAACATCTTCAAACAGAAATCACATAGAAGGAAAAACATTCTGGTTGATGCGATTCCCTAGAGTTACACACACATAAGTATGGGTATGCACAATATAAGCAACAAGGTACATCAGTGTGTGACCAGGTGCCACATAGTGATCCGTATGGATAATGGAATACATTCAGTGAATTACATATGTACAGATATCACATGGCAACAAGCGCTAAAAACATGAAAAAGATTTGGCATATAAAACCAGTAAAAGCATAAGTAAATGATTATGTTGTCAACTGAGTTGATGCGTTTTCTGAGGCCCGACGCGTTTCGTGTATAAGTTACACTCTTCAGGGGCTAGTGCTCAGGACATCTAAAAAATATATAATGAAGTGTAAATAACTAAATCTGGTTGCTGGTCAAGGGAAATAGATGATGGAACACAAAAGCCCATCTTGAGTACTTACATGGAATCTGGTACAATGGGTATGGTGCATATGGAGCCCTGACCAAAGATAGGTCCGTCATGGGAGCTGAGGTGATATATAGCCGCACTTAGGTGGGGTGTACTGTCGCAGCCCTCCCAAGGACACCGGAACATGCAGTGCTGATGTTTATAATAAAAATTGAACCAAAGATGGCTGCCAAAGGCAATCTAAAAAATAACACAAAATAAAAATGTCAAAACATGTTCATGCCCGGTGGGGGAAGGACCACAATGGGGAAATAAAGGTAAAATGACCTGATGCTCAAATCCCAGGAGTCCCAAAAAATGCAGGGCCCGATCAATGACCCATGGTGCTGTATGGCGTCTCAGGATAATGGTGGAGATGTGTTTGGGGAGGGTTCATATAAGAGCACTCCACACAGGTGCAGGCTAATGATCACCAGCATTGTTTAGGCAATAGAGAACACCCCACCCACACAGGTGCAGGCTAATGATCACCACCGTCATGCAGGCAAGGCGTAAGCCAAGAGGAACCCCCGACGTGGGTGGAGGGGGAACACCCACGGAGGAGCTTGTGTCTCCAAGCTACGCCCGCTGAGATGGATGAACGCACGCTCAGCGTCATGACGCCAACGTGTGACGTCCCACGCTGGGCGGGACGCATGACACCGATGCGCTGTGTGCCCGGGCCCCACCATCACACAACCCACCGCCCGTATGGGCGGGGGAAAAGGGACAGCGAAGCGGACGCGCAGAGCGCATCGCAGCTCCAAAATGACAGACATAAAATAGCCAGGGAGATGCATAAGACCAAACCCCAATCCCAGAACCATGGTAAAACGCATGTATGCTGCCCATTCTCATGGACATGGATGAACCATGTCCTGAGAGAACACAGCCTCAATCAGACACATTAACTAATGGGGCTTAGCAACCTAACACCTGGGTGGCAGGGGAAAACTGCCTACCCTGTCTAACAGTCTCCATCCCTATTGGAACAAAAAGGGGGGGGGGGGGTTGGAACTTTAAATGAGGCGCATATGTGGTACACCTCCATCCCTAATTCGAAAAAGTAATTGGAAGTTTTGGGACTTTGAGTGAGACTGTAGACATGGTGTTGGTAAAAAAGGTACATGTTTATTCAAAATAAAACGCATGAACATCTTCAAACAGAAATCACATAGAAGGAAAAACATTCTGGTTGATGTGATTCCCTAGAGTTACACACACATAAGTATGGGTATGCACAATATAAGCAACAAGGTACATCAGTGTGTGACCAGGTGCCACATAGTGATCCGTATGGATAATGGAATACATTTTGTGAATTACATATGTACAGATATCACATGGCAACAAGCGTTAAAAACATGAAAAAGATTTGGCATGTAAAACCCGCCTGGGCACGGAGGCCCGGGAGTTGCAGCAACGGCCCGGAGCCCAGCAACCTTTGGCTGGGGTCCACAAGGGATCGAGGAGTCCAGGGTGCCGCCTTGTGAGGGGACCCGCACCCTAAGAGAAGGGAGGATCTGTTCCGAGGGACCGGTGCTGTGGACACGGTGAAGGAAGGGGTCTGTTGACTCTCTGGGGGGACGTCTTCTCCCTGAAAGGGGCTATGTCCTAGGAAGAAACCAAGGTTCATCAGGTCAGTGGCAGTGACCCTGTTCATCAGGTCAGTGGCAGTGACCCTGTTCATCAGGTCAGTGGCAGTGACCTTGTTCGCCAGGTCAGTTGCAGTGATCTTGTTCGCCAGGTCAGTGGCAGTGACCTTGTTCACCAGGTCAGTGGCAGTGACCTTATTCACAAGGTCTGTGGCAGAGACCATGCGCCAAAACTGTTTGAGAAACCTGAACAGTCCTATAAGTTTGAGCTACGTTTGTGCCTGGACCTCCTACACACCTTAAAGCTGTCCTATGTCTTTGCTCCAACCTTTCGTCTATCCAAGAGAATATGTGTTGTGCAAGTGAAAATAAAGATTGAGTTGGACTTTCAGCTGGTGTGGACATTTACGTTCCTGGGGAAGTCAAGGACTTGCATCTACACACTGTAGAGGTGAGAATCATTCTCAGGAGGACCTTATACTCTGGCTGCAGACAAGACCCAAAATCAACACCGCCTAACCTCTTAACACAGGAGGGTACGGGCTTGTGGTGCGGTGTGCCCCTTTCTCCTGAGAGGAGCCGAAGCAGACAGGTAAAGGGGGGTCTGTGCGCTACAATTATAAGAATTTTAATCTGTGCTTGTTTTTGTCCTTTAAATGTACACTTGGCATATTGCAAAAAATAATTCTGATGACTTAGCGAAACTTATGGGTTATGTTTGCAAAACCTGTGGAAAAGAAGTTCCTGGAAATCGGCATCTGGACACTATTTTTGAATGGCATGTTAAGCCAAAAGAAATAAACTTCCTCTTATAACTTTTTGATAAACCATGATCATGACACAATTAACTCCATGTTTGCTGTAATGATATTATTCTTTGGTCAATTTTATATCTTGACATAACCATGTCCCCAGTCTCTGATCATCTCCTGCGTTGTGTTCCCAGTGTATTAACATATCCTGCAGTATGCAATCTGATTATTTTCTGCAGTATGTCCCTAGTCTCTGATCATCTCCTGGAGCATGTCCGCAGTATCTCACCATCTCCTGGAGCATGTCCTCAGTATCTCACCAATCCCCTGGAGCATGTCCTCAGTATCTCACCATCGCCTGGATCATGTCCTCAGTATTTCACCTTCTCCTGGTGCATGTCCTCAATATCTCACTATCTCCTGGAGCATGTCCTCAGTATCTCACTCTCTCCTGTAGCATGTCCTCAGTATCTCACCATCTCCTGGAGCATGTCCTCAGTATCTCACCATCTCCTGGTGCATGTCCTCAGTATCTCACCATCTCCTGGAGCATGTCCTCAGTATCTCACCATCTCCTGGAGCATGTCCTCAGTATCTCACCATCGCCTGGATCATGTCCTCAGTATTTCACCTTCTCCTGGTGCATGTCCTCAATATCTCACTATCTCCTGGAGCATGTCCTCAGTATCTCACTCTCTCCTGGAGCATGTCCTCAGTATCTCACCATCTCCTGGAGCATGTCCTCAGTATCGCACCATCTCCTTGAGTATGTTCTCAACTTTTGACCATCTGCAGTAACATTTCTGCACTCATTGACTATCTGGTAGCACATCTGCAGTCTTTTTCAGCATGCCCTCAATATCTCATATGTCTGCAGTCTCTGACCATCTCCTGTAGCATGTCTGCAATCTCTGACAGTGTACTGTAGCATGCCAGCAATCTCTGACTGTCTCCTGTAGTATACCTGCAGTCTTTAACCATCTCCTGTAACATGTTTGGAATCTAACCATCTCCTGTAGTATATCCTAAGTCTCCAGCAGTCTTCTTTAGTAAATCTGATGTTTTTAACCATCTTCTGTAGTATTTTCTAAGCCTGCAACAGTCCTCTATAGTAAATCTGCTGTTTCTAACAATCTCCTGTAGCATGATGAAATATCTGACAGTTTTCTGTAGCATTGCATAAAGTAATTAGCTCACTGGTGATCAGTGATGAGCTTGGGTGTGTTCAGACTAGGATCCAAGCCCGTCGGGCGCAAAAGGTAGCTATACTGCATCCTAGGCAAAGATTTAAAAGCAGACTGGGATGGAAAGCTGTGCTGTTCAAGCTCTTTTGAAGAATTACGAAGAAATGGGCAACGTTGAGGATGCAGTGGTCGATCAAGGAAACTTAATGCAGCAGATGAAAGACACATTGTGCTTACTTCCCTTCCACATCGGAAGATGTCCAGCAGCACCATCAGCACAGAGCGGAAACCAGTTAGACCCAAGTACACCCATCTACTGTCTGGAGAAGTCCGGCCAGAAGAGGTCTTCATGGAGAAATTGCAGACCAAAAAGCCATACATCAGATGTGGAAACAAGGCTAAGCAACTCAACTATGCATGAAAACAAAAGAACTGGAGTGCAGAAAAATGGCAGCAGGTGCTCTGGACAAATGAGTAAAAATGTGAAATATTTGGCTGTAGCAGGAGGCAGTTTGTAAGATTGTAACGCAGATGACATGTCAGGTCTTCTCATCCAACACGTGGAAAGCCTTCCCTGAAGAGTGGGGGCAATGATAGCTGCAAAATATGGACTGACTCGATATTAATGTCATGGGTTTGAAATGTGATGTCCAACAAGGTGTGAAGGTCTAGTATCCGCATATCCTAATTGCCAGGCATGCAATGCTGACCCCGCTGGTTTCAATACTTGAAGACACTAACCAGGACCTATTATGCAGATCAGGAAAGTCTGAGAAAATTCAGAAGTTCTTATCTGCCTACTTCAGGGCCTGTAACTCAAATTATCAAAGCTAGAGAATCAGAATAGCAGCCAGGTCAGTGGGCAGCCTCCATTTTCTTGCTTTAAAAGGGTTGCCTTGGGTTTGAACGGGTTACTTCAGAAAAAAAAGATACTTCAGTTATAGATGGAGTCCATTGGAAGAAAGTATAGGTCTCTTCTTCTGTCTCTTGTAGCAAGACCCCCTTGCTGTAATTCCTGACTGTGCTCTCGATTTGGCTGTTCCCACCCACCTTGTAGAGTTTCTTGTTGCACTCTACATAAGCACTACAAATACAACCAGGCAAAGTCATAACGGTCACATTATGTGTTTGGACACAAGGACGCAAATCCAGAGAGCTCACAGCCATAACATATTGTTAGGCAGTTTATGTCCCCAGCTGCTGCCCACAAGCACAAGTGTCAGTTTTAGGCAGACTGATCCTTTAATCTACAAGCCAACGGCTCACTAAACCGCAAACCAGAACCTTAGGCTAAGGTACAAACAGACAGACAGACAGACATGCATTAGGTAAACAGCAGACTTACAGCACAGGAGAGGAAGTAGAAACCAGAAGGGAAGCTGGGCCCCCATCTTTAGACTGTCAGCTCCTAGGATTGTCTCTTTCCAAAGGGCCAGCAGCAAAGAGAGCCTCGTAAGCTTGGCGATATTTAAAGATGGGATGTGTTATTTCCGTATGGAAGACAGTATCATCTTCAGAGTCTCCCTCCGTCGCCCTCCAAGAGCTCGTCCCCACTGACAAGGATCACATGCAGCTGTCACCAATTATTGCCAGTTAAAGACCCCTCTATTAACCTTTTCATGGTTTCATGTTTGTTGGCCTGTCCAGAGACTGTCTATGTTCATACAGTTATTGAAACTTATTGTTATTTGTCTACTGATTCCCCAGACTTTTCAAGCCTAAAAAAATTATGGGAAATTGATTCTAAATATCATATATACACTTAGTTATTATTACGCTTAGTTATTTTAGCCACGTGACTGCAAATATTAAATCACATCAAATCTTGACTGATAATACTGTAGCTGTCACTTGTTTGAAAATAGGAAACCCTACTCTGGTGGTTTTAGGTTTTTTAATTTAGCCAAGAGAGATAGACAAATGGATAGATAAATAGATGGATGGATGTACAGATAAACCATGGCGACAAATCAATGAGTTTGATGCACCAGGCTTGTAACAAGGTCCCTTTTATGGGAGGTCCTGCCCAGGCATTGCCAGGCAGCACTGTACGTCCATCATTTCTGTTTACTGGTTAGTATATAAGGCCTTTTGAGGAATACCATATATACTCGAGTATAAGCCGAGTTTTCAGCACATTTTTTTGTGCTGAAAATGCCCCCCTCGGCTTATACGCGAGTCACCTTTTTTGCGCCTGATCTCCTGGAAATTTGGGGAACCGGTACCGGCCGGCCGTAGGTCCCCTGGACCCCAATCTTGGCACACATGTAGCCTCACTCTTCCTCTACAAGTGTGCAAAGTTTGTTGTCCGGGGGACCTACGGCCGGGGAGCACCAATTTTTTTCAAAGCCGGGCATCCCTTCCATAGACTCCCATGTTAAACTGTAATTTCTCCGGCGATTTTAAGGGCCTGGTACTGGCCGGCCATAGGTCCCCTGGACCCCAAACTTGGCACACATGTAGCCCCACTCTTCATCTACAAGTGTGCAAAGTTTGTTGTCCAGTGGACCTACGGCCAGGGGGCCCTTCCATAGACTCCCATGTTAAACGTCAGTCTAGTCACACAGCGCCGGAGATCAGGTAGGGAGATTGGGCACAGTGAGGCATGGACATGGGCACAGTGAGGCATGGACACAGTGAGGCATGGACACAGTGGACACAGTGAGGCACAGTGAGGCATGGGCACAGTAAGGCATGCACATGGACACAGTGAGGCATTGGCATGGACACCCTAGGCTTATACTCGAGTCAATACGTTTTCCCATTTTTTTGTGGTAAAATTAGGTGCCTCGGCTTATATTCGGGTCGGCTTATACTCGAGTATATACGGTATGTTATGTTGCACTGTTGAAGAAATGTGTTGTTTGTGTAGCAATAACCCCTTCAGGGCCGCTGGTTAGTTTTGGGTTTTGCACGTTACCTCTTCAGCTGCGTTGTCTGGGTAGGAAAGTCTGTAGTAATGCAATGTCCACACAGATGTAAAACCTCAAACAGTTAGGCTTTATTTTTCTTATGCAGTAAACGTTGAGAAGTAGAAGGTATAGAAGAGTAGGGGAAGGTTCAGGCACTCGCCACTAAATTTGACAAAGGTATAAGTTCAAAGTCACTCACCACTCTCAATGTTAGAGTGGGTATTGGTCACCCGAATAGTCCCCTCTCACATGGCCTAGCAGCCGGGATGACACACGAACCAGCAACGGGGCAGTCTCTGCCACAGACTGCCCAAGATGAAGGTCTCTGCCACAGACCTATTGAAGTCTAGTAAATGGATAGTCCAGGAATCCTCTGCCACAGGATTTTAAAGTCCCAAACCTCCAGCCGTACAGTTAAAGGGCCTTTAAGCCAATCCAGCGAACTGCAGGGCTTGCAACATAGCAGATCCCTCCTTGACAAAGTCACCAGGCCTCACCCGAGACAGCAGCACTTTGCCGGTCTCCTCCAGGGCAGGTCCTCCCCTGGTCTCCTTCACCAAGATAGCTTTGTCCCCATTAGGACAGACAGCTTGGGATCCCCTCTCTGAATGTAGGCCCCAGCCAGACTAGCTGGGCCTACGAAGCAGCAATGCAGCCTCGGACCAATGTGGCCCCGAGACCAGGACCACACACACATGCCTCGCGCCTGGAGGGCTGCGGGGCGAGAACGGGCCCCGATCAATGGCGTCTGCCCCTTAATTATCCCCTCCCAGCAGGCACAGTGGGTCGACCACTCCCCCTGTACCGCCGCCAAGAAGGGCCACTCAATGCATCATGGTTTGCCTGTGTTCTAACAGGTGCCTGAGGTAATAATGACACCTACAGGCAAAAAGGGAAATTACTATCAAGCAAATCACGACTAAGACAGAGGCGAATTTCAATGTAATTTAACCGTCTGAGCCTAACTACTGGCTCAGACATCCCTCTAAATTTAAATAGCGTCCCAACCTTTTGGGGTGTGCGCTACATTTGCATTGTGGCAGCGTTAGCCATCTGTCTGATGGATATGCCTTGAGTAAAGACAACCCTACTTACTATTTGCTGGTCCAAACATTGCAATCCTTTGGAGTTCTCCCACTGGAGGGTCCTGTACAAGAATGAGTGAAGTGGGCACCTGTTTAATGGAGTCAGTGTAGCTAGACTAGCCTGGTTCTGTGATATTGGATGCTTATTAAGTTCCTGTGGTTAAGGGTGTTAGACACATTCTCTGTGCCCACTACTAGTTGACCCTGTTTGAGCAGGGTGTTTCATCCCTGGTTAGGGACTTGAGGAACTCAAGCTGGGCTAGTTGGGAAGCCGCTGGGTGGTCCTAAGCTTGAGTTTCCCCAGCAGGAACTAGAAGAGTTCTTAGTTACCCTAGACTGAGTATTTATGAAGTGTACAGAGATTCCATGTGTCGTCTGCTCTGTAGAAGGTTGCCCCCATGGCACAGTCCACTGGCTAATTCCAGAGAGTTCTAAGGTCTGGTATAGATGGAGCCTAATGAACTGAGTTAGCCCCTGGCCTCTTGTATGTCTTGGAACACAGAGATCTCTTTGCCATAATTCCCATCTCTGTTCGGGAACCAGTTAACATACTGTAATTATATAATACATTTCTACTTTTACTATATTGAGGGCTCTCATTTGGGTCTACTGGTGGCTACCAATTTAAAGTCCATCTTCACCTTTGTTTTTTTCTCTCTGTCCTAATATTATAAAATAAAATCCCAACAGGGATGGTGGGAACATGTGTGCATACATGGGATCTCCCCAGCAGAGTTCTAGAGGGATAAAAGAGACTGGGGTAGGGTGACCACGTGTCCCGGATTGCCCGGGACAGTCCCGCATTTTGCAGGTCTGTCCCAGGTCCCGGGCACCTTCATTCCAGGACAATACAGTGTCCCGGAATGAAGCTGACACAGCCACCCCCCCCCCTCCCCATTATCTGTTGCCCCCAAAAAAGGCCACCACATCGCCGCTTTACTCACTGACAGCACTTGTCCTGGCCGGGAATGTCTGGAGAGGCACAATCCCCGCCCCCTGCTTGTGATTGGAGAAATCATAAATCCCACCTCTTGTGTCTAATCACAGCAGGGCAGTATAAAGCCAGCATTGGAACAAGGTAAAACGGGTCTCGGCCAGTCAGGACAAGTGCTGTCAGTGAGAAGAGTGGCAATGCTACTTTTGGGGGCGTGGGTAGAGCGTGCATCTGCTGCCCCATCTGTGCTGTGATTCATTACACCACAAGCTGATTTTTGGGAAGGGGTCCCCTGAATGGCCATTTGGAAATGTGGTCACCCTAGACTGGGGGTTTCATTGTTTGACATCTACTGAATGCTGAAATACTAATTTCAGGTGGGCTAAGCCCTTTCACTTTACCTCATAATCACGAAACATGATTTTGCTGTACGTAAGGGATGAAATTGCAACACTGACCCTTTAGTGCAGGGGTCTCAAACTAGTGGTCCTCCAGCTGTTGCAAAACTACAAGTCCCATCATGCCTCTGCCTGTGGGAGTCATGTTTGTAACTGTCAGCCTTGCAATGTCTCTTGGGAGTTGTAGTTTCACAACAGCTGGAGGGCCGCCAGTTTGAGACCCCTGCTTTATTGCATTCTAATATGGAGTCCAAAAAAAGCCACCAGACACATACAAAATCATAGAGCAGTAGAAAATCAAATCAAAAAGTGAAAATGACATAAATAGAAAATAAGGACGGTAACTATCTCACTACCTGCACTTCAGTGTGTAGTGTAGATAGGAGGTGCAGTGAAGAGGCGAGATGAGCAGCCGAAGAATGAAGCCAAGTCCTCTTCCCTTTCTGGAATCTTAGTGGCATTCTGTGTCAGGATCAGTTTCACTGTCACCACCATCACTTCTCTCAGAAGATCAGTTGTCCAGGCTTATAATCCAGGCTTCCCCTCTATGGCTAGTGCGTTTAACCCTTTACCCTAACTGCTAGGACAAAAAAGTCAACTGTTCAGCGAGGAAAGAAAGTCAACCTAAAAGGAATGTTTAGCAATCACAGTATGTGGATTTTTTTCTTTCTTAACTAATTATAATGAGTACCAAAGCATATACATTTTTATTCTCTATGAAGGTTCTCAGGCCATGGTATATCTAGAAGTAGCTAGTCAGATTCAATTGTTCTGCAATCTCGGAGTCATTTGCCCATACAGTGGATCCTTGGTTTACGAGTAACGCGGTTAACGAGCGTTTTGAATAACAAGCAACTTTTTTTTTCTTTTTATTTTGACTTGGTTTGCGAGTGTTGTCTCGCAAAACGAGCAGAGTTCAAGCTAATGGGTTGTGCAGTACCGCATTTGGCCAGAGTTGCGGGGGCGCCGGTGACACAGCCGTTTGGAAATACTCCGAATCACTCGGAAATACTCCATTCCCAAGTGTTTCCGAACCTTTCCGAGGATTTTCGAGATCAGCAGAGCTGTCCCCGAGTATTTCCGAGGCTCTCCCCCACCTCTGGCCACATGCAGTATTGCATGCCATAGAAGTCAATGCGGAACGAATCTTTGTTTCCATTGACTTCTATGGGGAAACTCGCTTTGATATGCGAGTGCTTTGGATTACAAGCATTCTCCTGGAACGGATTATGCTCGTAATCCAAGGTTCTACTGTATAGCCAACTGGCTTCCTCTGTGCTGTTTTAGGAGCAATCCCACGCTTGTACAATGTGAAGGATTTCCACATACCTAGACTGCAGGAAAAAACTCATTACTTGTTTTGTGCTACACCCATAGCAGAAAAGGTTTCTCTTTGCCATGCCAAATAAGTTTTCTGCAGTCCTTCAATACATGTTGTACATATGTTGGGTGAAATGAGCCAAACCTCACACCTAGTCTCTGCATAGGAGTGGATTGTACTGATCCTCCTGACGTGATATGAATTGTTTCATAACCCGTCTCTGGGTTTGGATTAACGTGACTGAATTACCTTTGTGGATAAAAATTCTGACATATGTTCCTGAAGCTCATTAGAAGAACTAAAGAAGATTTGTGGATAAGCAGCGAAACATCTATGACATTATAGAACATGTCAGTCGAACGGGACTATTAGCTAGACATTTTCATTTTTTTTATAATTCATTTTTAAAGTCGGGTTGATGGAAACTTTTGCAGAACAATTTCATATTTACAGCCAGAAGGCACAAATCTAAGTTTTATTTCCCACTGTTTACCTGTCTATTCTAAGCTGCTCTGTTGAAAAACAAAATGTCTGCTGTTTACAAAGCTAGATAGCTTTCTCTAAGATGTATAAACACAACTAAAAGGGGTAATGCTTCCTTGTTCCCTGCCTGCTTTGTTTGGATGGGGCAGTTCAGAGTTTCTTGCTTGAATTTTTTTATTAAAAATTTTCATTTTATTCACAAACAATGTTAAAAGGGGTTGTAAACCTTCGTGTTTTTTCATCTTCAAGGCTCTCATTGGATAGATTGATAGCAAAAAATTGCAAAAAGCGTATATTGATTGGTTTGTGCAAAATTTATAGCGTCTACAAAATAGGGGATATATTTATGGCCTTTTTATTATACATTTTTTCTTTTTTACTTGTAATGGTGGCGATCAGCGATTTTTAGCAGGACTGTGACATTGTGGTGGACAGATCGGACACTTTTGACACTTTTTTGGGATCAGTGACATTTATACAGCGATCAGTGCTAAAAATAGCCACTGATTACTGTATAAATGACACTGGCAGGGAAGGGGTTAACACTAGGGGGCAATCGAGGGGTTAAATGTGTTCCCCAAGCGATGTGTTTCTATTTGTCAGGGGGACGGACTGACTGGGAGTAGAGAGAGATCGCTGTTCATAATCACTAGGAACAGACAATCTCTCTCTACTCCCCTGTCAGAACGGGGATCTGTTTGTTTACATTGACAGATGCCTGTTCTGCCTCTCAGAGGAACAATCGCGAGTGGCCGGCGGACATCGTGCCATTGGGAGTTATTTACTAAAACTGGAAAGTGAAAAATCTGGTGCAACTCTGCATAGAAACCAATCAGCTTCCAGGTTTTATTGTCAAAGCTTCATTGAACAAGCTGAAAAAGAAGCTGATTGGCCACTAGCACAGCTGCACCAGATTCTGTATGCACCAGTTTTATTAAATCTACCCCTCTGTGTCTTTCAATGTGGATTTCCAACATAACTCGTATTATAAAGTTACAAAAAATAATTAAGAAAAAATAATATAAATAAAGAGGAAGGTTGGAGGAGGGTTGGAGGAGGGAATCTGAATACAAGCAGCTGTTGCTGGGTTCTCAATATAAAGAGGAAGGTGGGGAAGATGAAAAGAAGAAAGGGGAAATACCCATGACTGGAGATTTTCTGTTCTGAAAGAGTCGTCAAGCACATCCGCACCATTTTATGAAGTATGGTGTCTGAATCAGAGACAGAGAGTCTGAAGCCTCGTACACACGATTGGATATCCTATGGATTCTAATCCGATGGTTTTGTCCATGGGAAATCTGATGAAGCTGACTTCCATCAGTCTTGCCTATACACCATCAGTCAAAAAACCGACCGTTCCAAACGCGGTGACGTAAAACACTCCGATGAGCCGATAAAAATGAAGTTAAATGCTTCTGAGCATGCGTCAACTTGATTCTGAGCATGTGTGGGTTTTTTATCTGATGGACTTGCCCATAGACGATCGGAATTTGCTATCGGTTTTGGATCCATCGGAAAAATGTAAAACATGGAAAAAAGACCGATGGGTCCCATACACGATCGGTTTGTCTGATGGAAAAAGTCCATCGGACTGTTTTCATTGGTAAAACCGATAGTGTGTACAGGGCTTGAAGGCAAGAAACTTTTTCTGGGCTTTCAAAATTAGCATAAAGGTGAGTGGGGGGGTGGAGTTTCAATTAGTAACAGAGAGTATGAAGGCAAGCAGCTTTTGCTGGGCTCTCAAAAATAATATAAATAAAGAGCAAGGTGGGGAAAATAAAATGAAGAAGGGGTAATATATGCAACTGGGTATTTACTGCTCTCAATGAGTCCTCAACTGTATCCATACCAATAAGGAGTATGGAGTTTCAATCAAAGACAGAAAGTCTGAAGGTAAGCCGCTTCTGCTGGGCACTCTTTAGAAAAATGTTCTAAGGAATTTACTCTTCCTGTATTTGTTAAGTTTTCGTGAAAGTTTCACATTGCAAGTAAACAAAAAAAATTGAATTTTGGGTGGTACAAACAACAATAAAAACCTGTCAGGAGTCCTTATCTTTGCACACACAATTTTTTTTTTTTAAACTGAACTCCATGCAGATATAAAAGACAACATAAGGCGACTCTGTAATCAATAATACACCATTACCTGTATTTATTAAATGCAAACAATGTAATCACCTGCAAAATGACCTGGTGTCAGTCTCTTGCAGTCCCTGTACAGCAGAGTTGGAGTGTGAGAAGAAGAAGAAGCACAAGGAGCGAATCAGTTCATGAGATGAGCTCATTACTGTCCAGTCACAGGTTGGGGTGGGCACGGGAAGTGGGTTGAATAATGCTGGCTATCATCCTGAGGATATCTGGTGGCAGAAAAAAAGTACTGCAGAGGGAAACTCTAAATTGAAGGTGAATATTCTCAGAAAATCGAGTTCTATTTTATCTTTAAATGGGCTATTTATTTTTATCTTGTTATTTTTTATTTTAAATCCTCATCAGGTGTACTCCTATATTGGTGACGCTAATAGCCTTGGCTCAAGTTAAAAGACTAATTTAACTCTGACTGTGCTTGACTCTCATGATCTTCGGGACAACAAATTATTTTGGTTCCTCCCAAATCGCTTCTACAAAGAACACAGAATGTGACCCGTGGAATTTATTTCCACTCCCTGATAGACAGCACCATGTGGGCAGCTGCCAGAGGGCACAGTGAGCGGGATACCATCTAAGATATAATGTGACAGGGGAAATGAGAGTCTTATCGTGTCTCAGCCGTGACTCCTTCAAGGTTAATGGAGTCCTTAAATATCGGAAGGTTGTAAGTGCCCCCCACTTGAAAGTGGGGGGGGGCAATAAAGTGACATCATCAAGATGAGGACATGAACACACACATTCTTTTTTTTACATGTAATTGTCTTGTCTACAATCCTTCTTCATAAACAGTTGTGGAGGTAAGTGGTTACCATTAAAGGCTCAGTCCACACAAAAATGATATGCCAGTGTTTGGTGGATGCTGGAGAATTAAGCTCCCTGACTCTCTTTTCTATTTCTCTGGGACTTTATAGGTTGAGATCTCTGCACTGAGCTTGTGTGCATCTATTGATGCCCATTATGAGGGACTCCCACCATCCCTGTGCTGAGGTTATGGGTCTATACCTCTACTGTGCTCATTATGAGGGGTTCCTGCCATCCCTGTGCTGAGTTCTGGGGTCTGTACACCCGGCGTACCCATTAGGAGAGGTTCCAGCCATCCCTGTGCTGAGTTCCCGGGTTTGTACGCCTTCTGTGCCCATTATGAGGGGTTCCCATCATCCCTGTGCTGAGTTCTGGGGTCTGTACACCCAGTGTACCCATTAGGAGAGGTTCCAGCCATCCCTGTGCTGAGTTCCCGGGTTTGTACACCTGTGCCCATTATGAGGGGTTCCCATCATCCCTGTGTTGAGTTACCAGGTCTGTACATCTGCTGTGCCCATTATGAGGGGTTACCACCATCCCTGTGCTGAGTTCCCAGGCCTGTACACCTGCTGTGCTCATTAGGAGGGGTTTCCACCATTCCTGCTCTGAGTTCCCAGTTCTGTACACTTTCTGTGCCCATAATGGGGGTTTCCCACCATCCCTGTGCTGTGTTCCCATGTCTGTACACCTGCTGGGCCCGTTATGGGGCATTCCCGCCATCCATGCAATGAGTTCCTGGCTCTACACACCTACTGTACCCATTAAATATGGGTGTAACATGTAACATGTTTAGAAGGTGAACTTATCTTATCCTCTAGACATCTAGGGCCTGGTGTTTCCATTACAATGTGTGGTGTCATCATGCCAAGATCAATAGAGCTCTCTAAAACCCTGTACACACGATCAGATTTCCGATGGAATAAAATCCAATGGATTTGACTTCCATCAGTCTTCCCTACACACCATCAGTCAAAAATCCGACCGTCCCAAACGCGGTGACGTAAAACACACCGACGAGCCGAGAAAAATGAAGTTCAATGCTTCTGAGCATGCGTCGACTTGATTCTGAGCATGCGTGGGTTTTTCCGCCGATGGAGTTCCACACAGATGATCGGAATTTGCTATTGTTTTTTGGAAAAAAAGACCGATGGGGCTCATACACGATCGGTTTGTCCGATGAAAAATGTCCATCGGACTGTTTTCACCGGTAAAACCGATCGTGTGTACAGGGCTTTAGGCTCTCAAAAGGCAAGGCAAGGCAAGGCATTTAAAAAGGTTACCAAATATTCTGAAATCAATCATTCTACTGTATAGAAAACTATCTACAAGTGGCATATATTTTAACCACTTAAGCCCCGGACCATTATGCAGCTTAAGGACCAGAGGTGTTTTCAGAATTTGGCACTGCGCTGCTTTAACTGTAAATTGTGCGGACATGCAATGTTGTACCGAAACGAAATTTGCGTCCTTTTCTTCCCACAAATAGAGCTTTCTTTTAATGGTATTTGATTGCCTCTGCGATCTTTTTTTTTTTGCGATATAAACGGAAATAGACTGAAAATTTCGAAATAAAATTATATTTTCTACTTTTTGTTATAAGAAAAATCGAATAAACGAAATTTTAGTCATACATTTAGGCCAAAATGTATTCAGCCACATGTCTTTAGTAAAAAAAATGTCAATAAGCGTATATTTATTGGTTTGCGCAAAAGTTATAGCGTCTACAAACTAGGGTATATTTTCTGAAATTTACACAGCGTTTAATTTATGACTGCCTATCTCATTTCTGGAGGTGCTAAAATGGCAGGGCAGTACAAACCCCCCCCCCCCAAAATGACCCCATTTTAGAAAGTAGACACCCCAAGGAAATTGCTGAGAGGCATGTTGAGCCCATTGAATATTTTTTTTTTGTCCCAAGTGATTGAATAATGACAACAAAAAAAAAATTACAAAAAGTTGTCACTAAATGATATATTGCTCACACATGCCATGGTTATATGTGGAATTGCACCCCAAAATACATTTTGCTGCTTCTCCTGAGTACAGGGATGCCACATGTGTGGGACTTTTTAGGAGCCTAGCCGCGTACGGGACCCCGAAAACCAAGCACCGCCTTAAGGATTTCTAAGGGCACAAATTTTTGATTTCACTCCTCACTACCTATCACAGTTTTGAAGGCCATAAAATGCCAAAATAGCACAAAACCCCCCCAAATGACCCCATTTTGGAAAGTAGACACCCCAAGCTGTTTGCTGAGAGGCATGGTGAGTATTTTACAGCTCTCATTTGTTTTTGAAAATGAAGAAAGAAAATATATTTTTTTTTTTTTCAATTTTCAAAACTTTGTGACAAAAAGCGAGATCTGCAAAATACTCAACATAACTCTCAGCAAATAGCTTGGGGTGTCTACTTTCCAAAATGGGGTCATTTGGGGGGGTTTTGTGCCATCTGGGCATTCCATGGCCTCCGAAACTGATAGGCAGTGAGGAGTGAAATCAAAAATTTACACCCTTAGAAAGCCTGAAGGCGGTGCTTGGTTTTTGGGGTCCTGTACGTGGCTAGGCTCCCAAAAAGTCTCACACATGTGGTATCCCCGTACTCAGGAGAAGCAACAGAAAAGGGATTTTTATAACAGCTTACCTGTAAAATCCTTTTCTTGGAGTACATCACGGGACACAGAGCGACTTAGTCATTACTAATGGGTTATATAGATTACCTTCAGGTGTTGGCACTGGCCAATTCCAAACCGGAAGTACCCTCCCCTATATAAGCCCCTCCCACCCGGGAGCACCTCAGTTTTGTAGCCAAGCAATAAGTGTCCCAAAAAGAGGGGTGGGAGCTCTGTGTCCCGTGATGTACTCCAAGAAAAGGATTTTACAGGTAAGCTGTTATAAAAATCCCTTTTTCTTTTTCGTACATCACGGGACACAGAGCGACTTAGTCATTACTAATGGGACGTCCCAAAGCAATGCCAAATGAGGGGAGGGATACATAAGCTGGGCGCCATCAGGCATGAGGATCTTTTGCGGCCTGCAACACACTGCGCCCAAAGGCGACATCCTCCTGACTTCTAACGTCTACCTGGTAGAATCTAGTAAACGTGTGTACCGAAGACCATGTCGCGGCCTTACATACTTGAGCCAGGGAGGCCTGGTGATGCACTGCCCATGAAGTTCCAACTGCTCTTGTGGAGTGCGCCCTAACTTTGAACGGAGGCGGTCTCTTTCTCAAGCCATAGGCTTGTATTATGACCTGTCGAATCCACTTGGCTAAAGTAGATTTTGATGCTGCCTGACCCTTTCTGGGGCCTTCCGGCAGAACAAACAAAGAATCCGTTCTGCGAATCTGAGCAGTGGCTTTCAGATAAGTTTTAACTGCTCTTACTACATCCAAAGAATGTAATAACTTTTCCTCTACCGAGCTAGGTTTGGGGAAAAAAGAAGGAAGAACCACATCTTGGTTCAAATGAAACCTCGATACCACCTTAGGAAGAAAGGCTGGATGAGGACGTAATACTACTCTGTCCTTATGGACAACCAGATATGGCTCCTTACAGGACAAGGCGGCTAGTTCCGATACTCTTTTAGCCGAACAAACGGCTACTAAGAAAATCAATTTCCTGGTGAGAAGAACCAAGGAAATGTGTTGCAATGGTTCAAACGGTTGTTTCTGTAGAACCGACAGAACCAGGTTTAAGTCCCAAGGACATATGGGAATACTAACCGGAGGGCTAATACGCATCACTCCTTGTATAAAGGCTTTGACTAGTGAATGCGAAGCCAAGGGCCTTTGAAAAAATATTGACAAGGCCGAAATCTGACCCTTGATAGTACTCAAGGCAAGCTTCCTATCTACAGCCCACTGTAGGAAGTCCAAAATCCTACCTATTACGTACTTACGTGGATGCCATTTCTTGGCCTCACACCATGTAATGTACGCCTTCCAGATTCTATAATAGATCTGCCTGGATACCGGCTTCCTGGCATTGATCATGGTAGATACCACAGAATTAGAGAGCCCTCTCTTTTTCAGAATGTGGGCTTCAATAGCCAGGCCGTCAAACCTAGGGCTGGTAAGGAAGGGTGGTATATCGGTCCCTGCGACAGCAGGTCCGGACGATGTGGGAGGGTCCAAGGACTCCTCACTGACATTTTTACAATCTCCGCGTACCATGCCCTTCGGGGCCACGCTGGAGCCACCAGAATCACTGGTTTCTTTTCTACCCTGATTCTGCGGAGTAATCGCGGTAACAATTGTGGCGGTGGGAATGCATATATCAGCTTGAACTGATCCCAAGGGAACACTAGGGCATCCGAGCCGCAAGCTAGGGGATCCCTTGTGCGAGACACAAATCTGTCCACCTTTGCGTTGAATCTGGATGCTAGCAGATCTACATCCGGTGTTCCCCACCGCTGGCATATTGCCTGGAAAACCTCGGGGTGAAGAGACCATTCCCCCGGGCATAATTGTTGGCGACTTAGAAAGTCCGCTCTCCAATTTTCCACTCCTGGGATGAAAACCGCGGATATGGCTGGGACATATCTTTCTGCCCACTCCAGGATGCAATTTGCTTCCCTCTGGGCTGCACGACTCTTGGTGCCACCCTGGTGATTGATATATGCCACTGCCGTGGCATTGTCTGATTGAATTCTGACAGGGGACCCTTGGAGTTTGGATGTCCATGCTACTAGGGCATACCGGGCTGCTCGTATCTCTAAGAGATTGATGGGCAGGGCCTTTTCTGCTTCTGACCACTTGCCCTGGAGAGACCATTGCTCCAGTACTGCCCCCCAGCCTATGAGGCTGGCATCTGTAGTGACCACCTTCCAAGAAACCGGACTGAAGGGTTTCCCTCTTTCCCGATTCTGGGGCACCAACCACCAATGGAGGCTCTTGCGAACGGAAGGGGACAGGGACATTGGTAAGTCTAAAGCCTGAACTTTTTTGTTCCAGGCTGACAGTATGGCCCTTTGCAAATTCCTTGAATGGAATTGACCGTAGGGTACCGCTTCGAATGAAGCCACCATCTTTCCCAGCAGCCTCATGCAGAGGCGTATGGATGGTTTTCTTTTTGTACCCACTAAGTGGGTCAAATCTTTTAAAGACGACACCTTCTCTGGAGGTAAGAAAATCTTTCTCTGATTTGAATCCAGCCTTAGCCCTAAGTATTCCAGACTTTTGACTGGTCTTAGAGCTGACTTGTCCCGGTTGATAATCCAACCGTGATATTCCAGATACTTGATTGTCTTGTGAATAGCTACTTCCAGCTTTTCCACTGAGTGGTCTATTAGTAGCAGGTCGTCTAGATATGCCATTATCGTTACACCCTGTGTTCTTAGATTGGCCAATAATGGGGCCAGTATTTTTGTGAACACTCGTGGTGCTGTGGCCAGACCGAAAGGTAAGGCTCTGAACTGAAAATGGCGCCCTTCTACTGCAAAGCGTAGAAATTTCTGGTGGGCCGGAAAGATGGGAATATGCAGATAAGCATCCTTTATGTCGATCGAGGCTAACCATTCCTGCCCTTGTAGGGCGGTGGCCACCGATCGGATCGACTCCATCCGAAAAGTCCTGATATTTAGGAACTTGTTTAGCCCTTTTAGATTTAATATGGGCCTCACGTCCCCATTTGGTTTGGGGACTGTGAAAAGGTTCGAGTAAAACCCGAATCCGCTTTCTTCCAGGGGAACCTTCATGATTACACCTTGGAGCAATAGTTGTTCTAGTGCCAGAAGGAGGGATCCTCTCTTTTGGGGATCTCTTGGCACGTTTGACCTCATAAATTGGGCAGGAGGAGTGCCTTTTAACTCCAGCTTGTATCCCAGACTTACTGCGGAGAGCACCCATCTGTCTCTGATGGTGTCCCGCCAGGTCTCTGTGAACAACTGAAGTCTTCCCCCCACCCGATTGAGTGGGGGCAACGCTTCATGCCTTGGGGGGAGGTTTTGTACCTCTCTTGATCCAGGGCTTTTTGTTACCCTGTGATTGTCCCTGATTTCTGCCCCCTGAATTTGACCGCGGAGGCCGTCGGAACTGCTTCACAGCCGATGTGCCCGGGACTGGAGAAGTAGGCCTCTTAAAAGAAGGATTTCTACCCTTGTTCTTAACCGGTAAGAGTGAACTTTTACCGGCAGAAATTTTCTGGATATATTTGTCCAGATCTTCTCCAAATAAGCGTTCTCCATGAAATGGGAAGCTAATCAGCAGTTTTTTACAGGGAGCTTCAGCAGACCAGTTTTTGAGCCACAGAAGCCTACGCATATGTACTATAGACAGCGTAAAGCGGGAGGCCTGCTGGATTGTATCCTTTATGGCGTCCACCGCAAAACACAAGGCTCTAGGCAGGTCAGCTAGGGCAAGAGCCTGCTGATCTGGTAAGTCCCTTAAGACTTGTTTCAACTGATCTTTCACTGCTTGGCAGACTCCAATCGCTGCTACCGCAGGTTGTGTCACCATGCTTGCTGTAGAGAAAGCAGATTTTAGTAAAGACTCCAATTTTTTATCTATTGGGTCTTTGAACATTGGAACATTATCTACTGGACATGTCAGTGATTTGTTAACAGAAGAGATGGCTGCGTCCACTGTAGGGACCCTCCATTTTTTTATGAACTTATCCTCCATGGGATAGATCACAGGAAATCTCTTGGGGGGAGCAAATATTTTATCAGGATGCTCCCAATCCTGGTAAATAAGCCCTTCTAATAAAGGGTGGATTGGGAAGGAACAGACAGCCTGGGGAGCTTTTAGCGACCCCAGCGAGGAAACCGTAGTGGATGGTGGTTCCGCCAGAGGCATTTTAAATGCTGATCGGACCATATTAGTCAGAGACTGAACCCATAATCTTTCAGCCTGAGATGCTGAGAAAGGTTCTTCCACTGTTGATTCCTCCATAACTGAATCAACCTCACCTGATCCCCTTCAGGTAGGTCGATCTCTGTGTGGGACTGTTCCTCCACTAACAGGCACTCTGAAGGAGGAGACGGAGATCGGACGCGCTTTTCCTGTGACAGGGAAGCAGCGATCAATGCTGTTAATCTCTCTTCCAATCCTCCCAGAGTTGAGGATAAAACCTCCTCTGTTATATATACAGGAGCAGGTGGACTGGGGACAGCCGCAGCACCAGGCATTCCTGCGGGGTTTCTACGGCTACTGACCTCTGAATTCTCAGGGGAGATTGGTGCAGTACAAGCATGCCCAATATCCTCAGAGCCCGATGGAGACCCCTTTGGCTTCCTGGAAGATCTATTTCCGGAGCGTCTGGACGACATATCCTTTAAGCACAAAGCTGAGGTATTCCCGTCGTCATACACCAATTTTGCTGGTAATAGTCTAACACAGGTGCTGCTATATACCAGCTGGTGTCCACTAAAGTGCCTTTCTATGGGGATGCCTGCATCAACCGCCTCTGTGTGCCACTGTTTGTTGCTAGCTCTGTTTGCATCCAGCTGACACTTGTACTGTGTCTTTTAACTATGCTGGGACGCCCGCACATGCGCAGAAGCGCCGCGGCGCGCATCGAGCGTCATCCACCCGCCCCGCCCCTTTTTTTCCATAGGAGGCGCGTGCACGCGCCCGCGCGCGCGCCCGTGCACCATTGGCGCCCTTTTCGAAATCAAACAGGGGACTAGGAGCCAGGGCCCTTTTTGCCGGAGGGCCTGTGCGGTGGATGAGCGCAGCAACAGGGCAGAGGAAGTGGATTCCCACAGAGAAACTTACCAGCTGCCTGGATCTTTTGACTTGAGAAAACCAAAGATCCACATGATAAGAAAAATGGACTACAGCGGCCTCTAGTGGTTTAACACAGGTACCGCGGTCCCTTTTTTTTTTTTTCTTGACTACTATTAAAATTTTACATTTTCAGTAGTTACAGGCAAACACAGATATTTAGCGGGAATACCGTTAGGTAACAGACAAAAAGACAAATTAGGCTTGGGGGTCCCCCAATAGAACCAAGTTCCTGGGGGCCCCCACTTACCTGATCCCCGCCGCAGGACTTTGTTTGGTCCACAGAAGTCCAAACTTCACCTATCACGGCAGGCATTGTAATTAAACCTTCAGGGACCGGGTTCCCAAGGATTCCACTCCCCTGGACCTGTATAGCACCCTGCACAGACAACATCTTGGTCGTGGGTATGACCAGAGCTCTGGATCCCAGGGTCCAGCCCTCCTAAGAGAAGCATTACAGGCAAAACCTTGCTCTTCTGCTGCAAGGCCCGGGTACCGACCGTTTAGCTATGAAGCTTTTTTGGTGGGATCCGGAACAGCTTACTAAGGCCCAAAAGAACCTGTACGCAAGCCCAGTGAAAACACATGTTACTCTTTGGCCAACACCTTAGACACTGGCAAAAAACTGAGGTGCTCCCGGGTGGGAGGGGCTTATATAGGGGAGGGTACTTCCGGTTTGGAATTGGCCAGTGCCAACACCTGAAGGTAAATAAACAAAAACTAAAACTCGCGCTTATGGAGACATACAAAAATAAATGACAAGTGAAAAGAAATTATTATATGCGCAGCTGCTACAGCATAAGGCACTAACACCTTGAGAGATAAAAAATTATAAAATGCAGCGCTAGCGAATATAAATGTGCTCAATACAAACGTATGTGTGAATGTCAACCATCTAAACCTTTCGGGATGATGGTACACACTATTAGTGAAAAGATTATGCACCAATGATTGGTGTCACCAGAAATGCAGTGGGTGTAATACTAAATGTTACCACTAAAAAGTGATCAACTAAGTAAAACCAGAAAATATACTGTGCAAAACATTAAATGAACTGAACAACCAGACAAATAGCTCTAGGAGTAATTCACAGTACTACAGATGGTTTTCAACATCAAAGAAATAATGTCCCATTTGCAACAGTGGTTGTAATATAGAAGGAAGGGAAAAAAATGCTTTAAAATAAAATAAAAGTCACCCAACATCCAACTTCTAGGACCAATAATGTTCGGTGAAATTCAACAGTTGGCTCAATAGCAGCAGAGATCAGAGGACCATGTGGGGAATAAAAAGAAAAAGCAACTTGTGAAGTACCGCTTAGGAACAGATTAACAATACGCTGTTATTGGGAAAACTCACAAGCCTTCAATGATAACCGAGCGTCAGTGTGTTCCGGGTTCACAACGGCGTGCGTTCCACAAGAACCGGAAGCAGCGTCACTGGTTCTTAGTGTTGACCGGAAATTTGTCAATGCATTTCGCCCCTCCTCCAGGGCATCATCAAGGACCTGAAGGTAATCTATATAACCCATTAGTAATGACTAAGTCGCTCTGTGTCCCGTGATGTACGAAAAAGAAATGTATTTTGGGGTGTAATTCCACATATGCCCATGGCATGTTTGAGCAATATATCATTTAGTGACAACTTTGTGCAAAAATAAATAAATAAATAAATAAATTGTCTTTTTTCCACAACTTGTGTCAACATATAAAATATTCCGTGGACTCGACATGCCTCTCAGTATATAGCTTGGGGTGTCTACTTTCCAAAATGGGGTCATTTGGGGGGGTTTTGAACTGTCCTGGCATTTTATACACAACATTAGGAAGCTTACATCCACTCTTCTAACCACTTGAAGACAAAGCCCTTTCTGATACTTTTTGTTTACATGAAAACATATTTTTTTTTTGCAAGAAAATTATGTTGAACCCCCAAACATTATATATTTTTTTAAAGCAAAGGCCCTACAGATTAAAATGACTGCCCTTGATCTGACCTTCGCGGTGATACCTCACATGCATGATGCAATTGCTGTTTACATATGACGCCAGACCGACGCTTGCGTTCGCCATTGGGGACAGGGGTGCTTTTTTTTTTTATTATTATTAATTTTGCTTTTTTATTTTATTTTTAAACTGTTCCTTCCATATTTTTTTTTTATTTTTATCATTTTTATTGTTATCTCAGGGAATGTAAATATCCCCTATGATAGCAATAGGTAGTGACAGGTACTCTTTTTTTGAAAAAACTGGGGTCTTCTAGACCCTAGATCTTTCCTCTGCCCTCAAAGCATCTGACCACACCAAGATCGGTGTGATAAAATGCTTTCCCAATTTCCCAATGGCGCTTTTTATATCCGGAGGGGGACATTCCCTCCCACTGCTTGTAAAAGCAGTCCAGAGGCTAATTAGCCGCTAGGATTGCTTTAACATGAAAGTCGGCCGCTGGCTGAAAATAATTATACCAAGATGATACCTAAACCCACAGGCATCAATCTGGTATAACCATTCAAAGTCCAGCAACATACCAGTACGTTGCTGGTCCTTGTTGGACATGTATTGTAATCTTTTTTTTCATGCAGCCTGTTGGCTGAACGAAAAAAAGAGATTGATCGGTGGGTATGCCCACCATTAGAATACCTCCCTTCATCCACCCACTTCTAATATTGATCTGTTCAGATACTATACCACTAAGGGAGGTGTATGCTTCACGCGTGGGTGTTAGCGTTACTGGCACTAACCTGACGCTGCCTGGGGCGACGCAGACCCTCTCTGACGCTAAAACCTAATTAATATCACCCGCCGGGCGATCAGGGGGTTAAACCTTTATTGGGTTATATACGGCGGGTGACCTGACACTATAAAAAGCAAACTAACTAACCAGCGTCACCCGTAACACTTATATGGTGATCACTGGTGAAAGGGTTAACTAGGGGCAATCAGGGGGTTAAACCTTTATTAGGTAATATATGGGGGTACCTGACGCTATATAAAAACCTGACGGGGAACCTAAATAACAAAATAACTAACTGGCTAACCAGTGTCACCAGTAACACTTATACGGTGATCACTGGTGAAAGGGTTAACTAGGGGCAATTAGGGGGTTAAAACCTTTATTAGATAATATATGGGGGTACCTGACGCGATAAAAACCTGTGGCGAACCTAAAAAAAATAACTGGCTACCTATCTGCACCAGCATAACTAATACAGCAATCAGAAAAACGATCGCTTAGTGACACTGGCAAAAGGGGGTGAAAGGGTTACCTGGGGGGCGATCAAGGGGTTAAACCTTTATTAGGTAATATATGGAGGTACCTGACGCTATAAAAACCTGCGGCGAACCTAAAAAAAATAACTGGCTACCTATCAGCATCACCGACACTAAGACAGCGATCAGAAAAACGATCGCTTAGTGACACTGGCAAAAGGGGGTGAAAGGGTTACCTGGGGGGGGGGATCAAGGGGTTAAACCTTTATTAGGTAATATATGGGGGTACCTGACGCTATAAAAACCTGCGGCGAACCTAAAAAAAATAACTGGCTACCTATCGGCATCACCGACACTAAGACAGCGATCAGAAAAACGATCGCTTAGTGACACTGGCAAAAGGGGGTGAAAGGGTTACCGGGGGGGGCGATCAAGGGGTTAAACCTTTATTAGGTAATATATGGGGGTACCTGACGCTATAAAAACCTGCGGCGAACCTAAAAAAAATAACTGGCTACCTATCGGCATCACCGACACTAATACAGCGATCAGAAAAACAATCGCTTAGTGACGGCGGTGCTGGGGGGTGAAAGGGTTACCTGGGGGGCGATCAAGGGGTTAAACCTTTATTAGGGGGGGTTAGGGGGCTACACTGGACCTAAAACACTCTGCCCTGACACTTTTACTGTCACAAATGTCACTGATTGCAGTGATCAGTAAATAAATGGTCACTGCAATCAGTGACACTGTGACTGGGGGCTGGGGTGTGATCTTGGGGTGTCTGGGGGGCCTGGGGGGGCGATCGTGTGCCTATGTGTCCTGGTGTCAGTGTGCTGTTTAGTGCACTAACCTGCATGTCTTCTCTCAACGGCGCTCGGTATATGTGAGCGCCGCAGGACAGATGACATCACTTCCTCCTGCCTGTGTAAACATTACACAGGCAGAGGAAGCTTTTCATTCGCCGGGCGCGATCGCGAGGGGGTGGCCGGAAACGAATGGCCGTCCCCTCATCACGGATCACTCCCGGAACGATGCCGACCGCTCACTGTATAGAAGGGGGGTCCGATGGGACCCCCCAACTATACGAAGGCAGGCACGTACAGGTACGTGATTGTGCCTGTCCGTGCCATTCTGCCGACGTATATATACAGTGAGCGGTCGTTAAGTGGTTAAACAACTGCTAATTTGTCCAGGACTGGCCAACCAGCAAATTTAACCCCCAGAGCTGACCATTTGATATTACAAGACGTCTCCAAGAAACCGAAAATGTAATTGTGGAGTGTTCAGGAATCTCTTGCAACAGTTGGGGTCAAAGAGCATGTATCTACAATCAGAAAGAGATTGCACCAATTCAACCTGAATGAGACATGTGTTCGACCACTATAGCCTGGGAGTGGTGCGGGCGGCTTCTGTATCATGTGACCAATTGGCTCCCACAGTGGTCAAATGGTTGGGAGCTCATCCTGCTGGTTCACAATCAGAAGCCATGACTGAGAGCTGTCAGTGACAGCTTGGCCAGTGTGCTGGAAGTGCTAGTGGAGACATATGTACAGTGGCTGGGAGCTGAAGCCCACTTTTTTTACTGCCACATAAAGTATATATTTTACAAAGTTGACAAGAGGTTAAGAAACAGCCCTTGATGTCCAAACAGAACATGAGAGCAGGATTACGATTTTTCATTGAACATATAAAGACCAGACCTTCTATAACAATATGCTGATCAATCAAAGATAGAGTTTTTTGGTCGCAGTAAAAGTAGACATGTTTGCCACGAACCGAAGACAGCATTTTAGAAGAATCTCATACCAACTGTGAAACATGGTGGTGTAAATGTTAAAGTTTGGAATAGTTTTGCACTTCAGGGTTTGAACAGCTTGCAGTCATCAAGTCAGCTATGCAGTCTGCATCATATCAAAGTGTGCTTGATGAGAATGTGAGGCCATCTGTCCAAAAGTTCAAATTGAACCAGAAATGAATCTTAAAACACAATAAGTTTCCAAAGCACACTAGCAGTTCCACCAAGGAATGGCTCAATAGAAGAAATAGAGGGTTATGGACTGTCCTAGTCAAAGCCCTAATTTTTTCCCATTTAAATTTTGCAGGGGGATTTGGACACAGGACTTTCATGTAAGGAAACCCACAAACATCTTGCAAATGAAGGAATGTTACATGGAGAAGTGGTCAACAATGTCACTGAGTCAATGCCAGAAAGTGGTGGGCAGTTATACAAAATGTCTACAGGAAGTCATGTCTGCTACAGGGGGCAATACTAGCTTTTGTTGCTAAGGGTGGACTTTTCCTTTTTTCCTCAGTACACTATTAGATATTTTTACATTTTTTGGAATAAATGATTGAAAAGGGAAATTTATCTTGGGTTGAACAATTCATTTTTCACATAACTATATATGTGGTTTATAAAGCTATTAGGCAATGCCACAGGACTAAACGATGATTGAAAAGGGAAATGTATCTTATGTTCCTATTCAAGTATATCATCTTTATCTCTAGACACTATTTGAATGAAGATCTAATGTTTGCCCGTTCAAAAAGTAAAACTTTTCTATTGGGTTGAACAATTCGTTTTTCACATGACTATATATATATATATATATATATATATATATATATATATATATATATATATATATGTAGCGGGGTCTCCTTTAAGGCCCCGGGACTACGTTACCCAGAACCCCGTTCGGCACCCAGAGTGCAATTAGCCAACCGCAGAGACTCATGGGAGGGGCTATTTAAGAAGGAGGCGAGGCAGAGCTCGGCCTCTTTGGACACCGCGCTGCAAGCAACAGTTTCTTCCTGTGCGGATCTGCTGCAGTGCAAGGCCTGAAGCCTGGGGCCTTGCGCAACTTCTGAAGAGCCTTCCACCCCACTGCGGAGCCTGGGTGGCATCTGACTTGTCGAGTGAGGACATCAGTTGGATCGGGGACCCGATCGTGGCAGACGCTTTGTGCGGAGACACAGCAGGTGGAAGTCCCGGACTGGGATCGCGTCCTGAGTGGTGAGCGAGCACTTGCTCAATCCAATAGACTGTACCGTGTTTAGGCCTATAGACTGCCTTGGCCCACCGATCGTTTGTTTGCTGTTCCACTGGAGACCAGTAGCAGGACAGGGTTAAAGGGTCTCCAGTATAGTGTTCCTTGTGACTGCCTACTTTGTGGATTACAAAATACTGTTCATCAAGTGCACCATGCAAAGAAATCCTTTATGAAAAGACTGAGATTCTTTCTGTGTCAGGGTTGACCAGGGAGGGGAGATAGACTATTGTTTATTGCGCCACAGGACGCGTACACCATATTAGCTGCGCGTGGTGGATTACCGCGCTGCGCCATTATTGTGTGCTATACCAAATGCTGCAGGGCTCTGTAAGCAAGTTGTATGTGTTATGTTCTGCTTATGCCTTCTAATATAAAAGTAAAACCGTTATACTTGATCTCTCGCATCAGTGTGTTGTCTCAACCAAAGAGGTTACCCTTGCAATACTGTTTGCTTGTGATACAAGTAGAATCCCTAGACTAACTGTGCCATAGGAGACGGGACAAGATAACCGGGGGTTGGTGGAGCTGTACTCAGGGCCCGAAATCAAACCAGCGGCTCTCTTAACTGGGGGTAGCGCTACATATATATATATATATATATATATATATATATATATATATATATATATATTGTGACAGCAGGAAGGTAAAGTCACCTGGTTGCATCCAGGGGGGTAGATATATTTCTCCCAGATTCAGGCTTTATGCCGGCTTATACAACTAGGGAGGGAGTTGATGAAGCCCAGCTGAGGCTAGTGGGCTCATGGATGAGTCATACCTCTAGGGAGAGGGCTGGGCGTCGTGCAGGCAGGGAGTTGATGAGACCAGCTGAAGCTTGTCAGCTCGTTTAAGGCCTCTATAATAACTCCCAGCCTCATTAGGTGTTTGCTCATGCCTGGACCCAGACCTGTGTGGACTATCTAGGGAGAGTGAACCCCTGTGCGGTGAGACAAAGCCTGTGTGGCTATTTGTTTGGACATTGACTAAACCAGGGACTTAGGGACTAGGACAGCACCAGGCTGATCCCAGTTGTTAGTTAGGAAACCTGCATGTTTAGTCAGAGGTCAAGCTGACCAGGATTTATTTTGTTTATGTTTCTTTTTGGCTTTGCTGTGTTTTTGTCACTGTACATAGAGAAATAAACCGCACCTTTTGATTTTGAAAACCACAACCTCCGTCTGCTGGCCCTGTTTTTGTGTGGGGAGCCCAACCAGGGGGGGTCACACACACCCGCTACCGAGTTAACCCCCTCACAGTTGGTGGAGAACCAGTGGCAGTTTTTTTTTAAGCCAGCATGGAGGAGATACTGAAACAGCTGGCTCTAGCAAATGCCAATCAACAGCAGACAAATGCAGGTTTGCAAAGGAGCCTTGCAGCACAGCAGCAAGCTCACCAACAGAGTCTGGAAGCTCAGCAACAAGCCCAGCAGCAATCTGAGGCCCGCTTCATAGACCTGTTACAGAAGCAAGAGCAGAGACTACAACAAATGGAAGCAGTAATGCAGCAACGTCCGCAGACCAGTGAGGAAAGCCGTCCCACTAATACCGCGTCCTTTGGGGTGAGTCGTTTATTGACAAAAATGACTGGAGAGGATGATCCAGAGGTGTTTTTGACCACATTTGAAAGGACTGCTGAAAGAGAAAAGTGGCCTGAGGAGCAGTGGGCTGGACTGGTGGCTCCTCTGTTAACTGGTGAATCGCAGAAGGCTTACTATGACCTAGAGCCTGACCAAGCAAAAGACTATGTGATGCTAAAAGCTGAAATATTGGCAAGGCTGGGTGTCACCCTGGCTGTCCGGGCTCAGCGTGTGCATAACTGGACTTTCCAGCTTGGAAAACCCCCCAGGTCTCAAATGTATGATCTCATTCACCTGAGCAGGAAGTGGCTACAGCCAGAGACTTTGTCCGCACCAGAGATTGTGGAACGTGTTGTAATGGATCGGTTTTTGAGAGCTCTTCCTACTGCCATCCAAAAGTGGGTAAGCCATGGAGACCCAGAGGCGGCCGGTGGTCTTGTGGATCGTGTAGAGAAATACTTGGCTACAGAGAACCTGACGGCCTCTTCCAGAGACTCTCGGACTTTCCACCCTAAGACCAGACCATCCCCAGGGGCGGATAAGAGGATTCCAAGGGGTGAGGGTGGAGAGAGTGAGAGGGTGGGAGCTCTACCCAAAGTTTGGCGAGACCAGCCTGGGAAGTCAGGGGCTCAAGAGGCAGCCAAATGGATTGTTTGCTACCGCTGCCGGCAAGCGGGACATATTGCAGCAAATTGCCCGGTTGTGGAGGAACCCATGCAATGTGACTTTCTGACGGACAGACGTCAGTCGCTGTGTGCGACAGTCACATGCACTGCCATTCGGGGAACTGAGAAACATTTATGCAAAATGTGTATTAATGGTAGAAATGTTGTGGTATTACTGGATTCAGGTAGCCTTGTGACCCTGATAAAGGCTGAATTAGTTAAAACAGAGGTCTCTGGGAATAGCAAGGTAGCTGTTATTTGTGTGCATGGGGACACCCGAGAGTATCCAGTGACTACAGTGTGTTTCGAGACCCCCAAAGGTACCCTCTCTCATCCAGTGGGGTTAGTATCTCAATTACCGCATGATGCCATTGTGGGAAGGGATTTTCCGAAGTTCTGGGAACTGTGGGATGATCCTGAGCCCCCCACTGGTGCCCCTATGTACCAGGAATGTGATAGCCAGAACTCCTCTGAGAGTGGTGAGGACTATCCAGAATTTCCCTTGTCAGTATTGGCAGGGGAGACTCAAGAAACTGGAGAGGAGCCCACCTCCTCAGACGAAAACCTACCGTCTGTGGAGTTTTCTGATCTGGAGGTTCACAGGGAAAATTTTGCCACAGAACAGTTAAAAGACCCCGCCCTAATAAAGGCACGGGAAAACGTAGTGGAAATAGATGGCGAGTTAGTGAACCCAGATAATACCTGCACTTACCCATACTTCAGCGTAGAGAAGGACCTACTGTATCGGGTGGCAAAAAGGGCAGAAGAAACCGTTGAGCAGCTTGTGGTGCCCAAACCTTACAGGAAGTTGGTGTTGGAGTTGGCCCATGGGCACATTCTTGGAGGTCATCTGGGGACAGAGAAAACCCGAGAGAGGGTATTACAGAGATTCTATTGGCCTGGGGTGATGAAGGACATAGAAAATTATTGTTCCTCCTGCCCTGTGTGTCAGAGGTCGGCCCCGATGCCACATTTCCGTAGCCCGCTGGTCCCTCTACCCATCATTGAGGTCCCGTTTGAGAGAATCGCAATGGATTTGGTAGGTCCTACAATCAAGTCCGCTAGGGGGCACCAGTACATATTGGTTATAATGGACTATGCCACCCGTTATCCAGAAGCGATCCCTCTCAGAAATACCTCGGCCAAAACCATAGCCAAAGAGCTATCTCTTGTTTTTAGCCGGGTGGGTATTTGTAAAGAACTGCTTACGGACCAAGGTACACCCTTTATGTCCCGGGTTATGAAAGAGCCGTGTAAATTGTTCAAAGTGACGCAATTGCGTACATCTGTGTATCACCCCCAAACCGATGGGCTGGTTGAAAGATTCAACAAAACCCTAAAACAAATGTTGAAGAAAGTGGTGGATAGAGATGGAAAGGATTGGGACTGTCTACTTCCTTATTTGATGTTTGCTATTAGGGAGGTGCCCCAATCCTCTACGGGATTCTCCCCCTTTGAGTTACTGTATGGGAGACACCCAAGAGGGCTGTTGGATATTGCCAAGGAAACTTGGGAAAGTGAGAGTTCTCCCCACAGGAGTGTGATTGAGCATGTCGCCCTGATGCAAGATCGAATTGCACAGGTAATGCCCATCGTGAAGGAACATTTGGCCCAAGCGCAGTTGGCACAGCAGAGAGTGTACAACCGTGGAGCCAAGACCCGTACCTTTTCCCCGGGGGATAGGATATTGGTACTTGTCCCTACGGTTGAAAGTAAATTCCTTGCCAAATGGCAAGGCCCCTACGAGATAATGGAAAAAGTGAGCGAAGTGAATTACAAGGTCAGACAACCAGGAAGGCGAAAGCCCGAACAGATATATCACGTTAATCTGTTGAAAGCCTGGAGGGATAGAGAGTCCCTAGTCGCAGAAACTTG
Source organism: Rana muscosa (assembly GCA_029206835.1). Taxonomy (NCBI): domain Eukaryota; kingdom Metazoa; phylum Chordata; class Amphibia; order Anura; family Ranidae; genus Rana; species Rana muscosa. The sequence continues at coordinate 347,853,959 of CM055118.1, read as the reverse complement.
GTCACCAGCTCAAACTGGTTGCGTGATTCCGGAGGTTGGAATAGCAGCCACCTTGTCACAACCCCAACAACAGGAGGTTAAGGAGTTTGTGCTTCGCAACAAGGAGGTGTTCTCTGAGCTGCCGGGACAAACATCTGGGGTAGAGCATGATATTATTACCCCGCCCGGTGAAAGGGTGAAGTTAAAACCCTATCGGATCCCAGAGGCCCGACGGGAGGCAATACGGGAGGAAGTACAGAAAATGCTGAACTTAGGGGTGATAGAGGAGTCCCAAAGTGATTGGTCTAGTCCCATTGTGTTGGTGCCTAAACCGGATGGGAGCTGGCGATTTTGTAACGATTTTCGTCAGTTGAACAAAGTTACAAAATTTGACACCTACCCCATGCCACGTATAGATGAGTTGATCGACCGGCTGGGAACAGCCCGATACATGACGACTCTTGACCTCACAAAAGGGTATTGGCAAATTCCCCTGGCCAAGTCGGCCAAAGAGAAAACCGCATTTGTAACCCCAGACGGGGCGTTCCAATATAAGAGAATGCCGTTCGGGTTACAGAATGCGCCGGCCACATTCCAGCGGAAAATGGACCAGATACTGAGGCCCCATCGGAAGTATGCTGCGGCTTACCTGGATGACGTAATTGTCCATAGCACAGATTGGGCCTCACATCTGCCAAAAGTGCAAGCAGTCCTAGACTCTATCCGGGAAGCGGGGTTTACGGCTAACCCCAAGAAGTGTACCATTGGGCAGGAGGAGGCCAAATATCTTGGGTACACCATTGGCAGGGGAGTGATAAAACCCCAACTCAACAAAGTCGAGGCCATCCAGAGTTGGCCACGTCCCAACAGCAAGAAGCAGGTACGGGCCTTTCTGGGAATCGCGGGTTATTATCGGCGCTTCATTCCCCACTTTGCTTCTAAGGCTGTGCCCCTAACCAACCTGACGAAAGGGAAAGGGTCGGTCATGATTAAATGGACCCCCGAGGCTGAGGCAGCATTCCAATTCTTGAAACAAGCCTTATGTAGCCAGCCAGTGTTGTACTCACCCGACTTCTCTAAAGACTTTGTCGTACAAAGTGATGCGTCAGATGTGGGGTTAGGAGCAGTATTGTCCCAGGTCTGGAACGGGGAAGAGCACCCAGTCATTTACCTCAGCAGGAAGTTGAAGTCCCATGAGGTAAATTACGCCACGGTTGAAAAGGAGTGTTTAGCGGTGAAGTGGGCTCTAGATTCCCTTCGGTACTATCTGCTAGGTAGGCACTTTGACATGGTTACGGATCACGCTCCGTTAAAGTGGATGGCTCAAAACAAGGAGACAAATAGAAGAGTGAATAGGTGGTTCCTGGCCCTACAGGAATTCAACTTCACAGTAAAGCATCGCCCTGGCGTTCAAATGGGGAATGTGGATGCTTTGTCTCGAGTACATGAATGCCTGATTGCTGGTGTTCCAACCCCAAGGTTAAAACAAGAGGGGGGGGTATGTGACAGCAGGAAGGTAAAGTCACCTGGTTGCATCCAGGGGGGTAGATATATTTCTCCCAGATTCAGGCTTTATGCCGGCTTATACAACTAGGGAGGGAGTTGATGAAGCCCAGCTGAGGCTAGTGGGCTCATGGATGAGTCATACCTCTAGGGAGAGGGCTGGGCGTCGTGCAGGCAGGGAGTTGATGAGACCAGCTGAAGCTTGTCAGCTCGTTTAAGGCCTCTATAATAACTCCCAGCCTCATTAGGTGTTTGCTCATGCCTGGACCCAGACCTGTGTGGACTGTCTAGGGAGAGTGAACCCCTGTGCGGTGAGACAAAGCCTGTGTGGCTATTTGTTTGGACATTGACTAAACCAGGGACTTAGGGACTAGGACAGCACCAGGCTGATCCCAGTTGTTAGTTAGGAAACCTGCATGTTTAGTCAGAGGTCAAGCTGACCAGGATTTATTTTGTTTATGTTTCTTTTTGGCTTTGCTGTGTTTTTGTCACTGTACATAGAGAAATAAACCGCACCTTTTGATTTTGAAAACCACAACCTCCGTCTGCTGGCCCTGTTTTTGTGTGGGGAGCCCAACCAGGGGGGTCACACACACCCGCTACCGAGTTAACCCCCTCACAATATATATATATATATATATACAGTTGTGCTCATAAGTTTACATACCCTGGCAGAATTTATGATTTCTTGGCTATTTTTCAGAGAATATGAATGATAACCCAAAAACTTTTCTTTCACTCATGGTTAGTGTTTGGCTGAAGCCATTTATTATCAATCAACTGTGTTTACTCTTTTAAAATCATAATCACAACAGAAACTACCCAAATGACCTGATCAAAAGTTTACATACCCTGATGATTTTGGCCTGAAAACATGCACACAAGTTGACACAAAGGGGTGTGTATAAAAGGTCAATGAGTTTCTGGACTCCTGACAGACCCTTGCATCCAATGCTGCACTGACGTTTATGGATTCTGAGTCATGGGGAAAGCAAAAGAGTTGTCAAAGGATCTGTGGGAAAAGGTAGTTGAACTGTATAAAACAGGAAAGGGATATAAAAAGATATCCAAGGAATTGAGAATGCCAATCAGCAGTGTTCAAACTCTAATCAAGAAGTGGAAAATGAGGGGTTCTGTTGAAACCAAACCACGGTCAGGTAGACCAACTAAAATTTCAGCCACAACTGCCAGGAAAATTGTTCGGGATGCAAAGAAAAACCCACAAATAACTTCAGGTAAAATACAGGACTCTCTGAAAACATGTGGTGTGGCTGTCTCAAGATGCACAATAAGGAGGCACTTGAAGAAAGATGGGCTGCATGGTCGAGTCGCCATAAGAAAGCCATTACTACGCAAATGCCACAAAGTATCCCGCTTACAATACGCCAAACAGCACAGAGACAAGCCTCAAACCTTCTGGCACAAAGTCATTTGGAGTGATGAGACCAAAATTTAGCTTTTTGGCCACAACCATAAACACTACATTTGGAGAGGAGACAACAAAGCCTATGATGAAAGGTACACCATTCCTACTGTGAAACACGGAGGTGGATCGCTGATGTTCTGGGGATGTGTGAGCTACGAAGACACAGGAAATTTGGTCAAAATTGATGGCAAGATGAATGCAGTATGTTATCAAACAATACTGGAGGAACATTTGCATTTATCAGCCAGGAAGCTGCTCATGTGACGTACTTGGACATTCCAACATGACAATGATCCAAAACACAAGGCCAAGTCCACCTGTCATTGGCTACAGCAGAATAAACTGAAGGTTCTGGAGTGGCCATCTCAGTCTCCTGACCTCAATATCATTGAGCCACTCTGGGGAGATCTCAAACGTGCCGTTCATACAAGACAGCCCAAGAATTTACAGTAACTGGAGGCTTTTTGCCAAGAGGAATGGGCAGCTTTACCATCTGAGAAGATAAAGAGCCTCATCCACAAATACAACAAAAGACTTCAAGCTGTCATTGATGTTAAAGGGGGCAATACACGGTATTAAGAACTGTGGTATGTAAACTTTTGATCAGGGTCATTTGGGTCGTTTCTGTTGTGATTATGATTTAAAAAGAGTAAACACAGTTGATTGATAATAAATGGCTTCAGCCAAACACTAACCATGAGTGAAAGAAAAGTTTTTGTGTTATCATTCATATTCTCTGAAAAATGGCCAAGAAATCATAAATCCTGCCAGGGTATGTAAACTTATGAGCACAACTCTATAATATATATCTATAGACAGATAGATAGATATGACTTTTTTTTTATGGTCATAATAGGCCCACCACAAATTGACCTTCAACCATTTAGGAAATACTGAGGTAGCTTTCAAGTTTAAGTTTAGCTTCATCTTAGTATGTGCGTTACAAAGAAATTTCTGTGGTAAGGTCAGAGAAATGTGGTTTATAAAGCTATTAAGCAATGCCACAGCAGGACTAAACTTTTAAGCCACCCCCACTACTGTATGTATGAAGTGAAACTAGGTCCAGGAAACAGATGGAAGTACATAAAGGGCAGAACCACCATCAGATCCTTCATAGCATTCTCTCAGCGAGGTGAGTACCTAGCGATACACTGCTGATTCAAAGTTCGCTTTATTGATTTAATTTTTTTTTTTTTTTAAGTGTCAGTCCAATGAAAAGTGATATTTCATTTTAGGTAAATGCTGGAATGATAAACTAAAAGAGAATTCCTTATACACTATAGAGCCAACTTTTCATGGACATCGGACCATCACACCTACCACCATATAAGGTCAAAATTATTGAATCTAAGTGTATCCAATTGAGCTCTTCCAACCTTGTGGTAACAGTTTGGGGAAGGACCCTTTCTCTTCCACCATGACTGTGTCCCTGTGTACAAAGCCAGCTCCATAAAGACATACTGTAGTTTGATGAGTTTGGTGTCCTGACCTCACAAATGTTCTTTTGGCTGAATGGGCACAAATTCTTACAGACACACTCCGAAATCGTGTGGAAAGCCTTCCTAGAAGAGTGGAGGCAATTATAGCTACAAAGGGTGGAGGTCAGCTTGATATTTTGACCCAGGGTTTTGGAATGTGATATCCAACAAGGTGTGATGGTCCAGTACCCATATGTCCTAATTGCCAGGTGTGTAAAGCTAAAACAGAAGATTGAGGGCACAATAGGGGGCCAACTCCATATTTATGGCTGTGGTTTTGGAATAAGATGTACAACAAGCTCTGGTGTGGTGGTCAGGTGTTCACAAACTTTCATCTACATAATGCATCTTTTGGGGATTGGTGAGATACTTGTATTCGCACTGTGTTCCTGTGTCTGCACATCTGCTGCAGTCATAAGGGGATGGAGGGGGTCCCACCATGGGGCTGATTTGAGTCCTTTGGAGGTTTAAACTAGAAGGTGGGCTGCATTTATAAAACATTTTGGCTACAACTTTCAAGGGTGTCCCCCCTCAAATTATTTTAAATTGGTTTCCCCTTTTCTCAAATGTTGTCATACATTTGTATCTTTCTTTACTGTGTTTGGTGGAGGCTGCAATTGATGGAGCACAGTTGGCTGCATTTGCAGGGCACAGTGGCTGCATAATATGAGCACAGAGGCTGCAATTGATGGGGCACAGTTGGCTGCATTTACGGGGCACAGTGGCTGTATATGATGGGCACAGAGGCTGCATATGATGGGCACAGAGGTTGCATATGATGGGCACAGTTGGCTGCATTTGCGGGGCACAGTGACTGCATATGATGGGCACAGAGGCTGCATATGATGGGCACAGTTGGCTGCATATTATGGGCACAGTTGGCTGCATATGATGGGCACAGAGGTTGCATATGATGGGCACAGTTGGCTGCATTTGCGAGGCACAGTGGCTGTATATGATGGGCACAGAGGCTGCATATGATGGGCACAGAGGCTGCATATGATGGGCACAGTTGGCTGCATATTATGGGCACAGTTGGCTGTATATTATGGGCACAGGTGGCTGCATATGATAGGCACAGGTGGCTGTTTTTGCTAGGCACAGTGTCTGCATATGATGGGCACAGAGTCTGCATATGATGGGCACAGTGGCTGAATATGATGGGCACAGTGGCTGCATATGATGGGCACAGTGGCTGCATATGCTGGGCACAGAGTCTGCATATGATGGGCAGAGAGTCTGCATATGATGGGCACAGAGTCTGCATATGATGGGCACAGTGGCTGCATATGATGGGCACAGTGGCTGCATATGATGGGCACAGTGGCTGCTATTAATGGCACAGTGAAGCTGCAATTGATGTTTTTGTTTCAGTATTTTTCAGAATTTTTCAGTTCATTTGCCACCACTGGGAGGGATCATATCTGCAGGGTACCTTGGGAACACATTGGAAGTGCCATGAAATAGCTGATGCAAAGCAGGGGATTCTGGAATTTTCTTGATTGCTTCAATAACTTCAATCTGGTAGCCTTACCTATTGTTATGTGGGTTGCTGCAAATGGCTCATTTGAGTTGGAGACATATTTGGACGGTAGATATTGGAACAACTTGGCAGTCGTGGCTTTCATATTTCTAACCTGACAGGCCCCCTTTAAATTTATTAAAGGAGCCCTTTGGATGCTAATAGCGTTCTAAGAAGATGAGGTCAGCAAAAACAGAATACAAAGGGAAACTTATGCTGAGAAAAATACAGACACTGCTGTTTCTAACTATTCCTTTTGAAAAATGCTAGTTGCTTGGCATGCTGATCCATTCAACACTTTCTGAGACACTGACCCAGATTCAGGAGTACTTACTTTAGTTTGATGTCTCTTGTTATATACTTCTGGGTCAGTGCCTTTAAAAAGAGGAGAAGCTAGACACAGCCAGACAGATAGCATTTGCAGAAGGAGGTCAGCAGTGAGGGCTTCTTTCAATCTGTTTACTGCCAGAGCTTTGTTTGAGACTTGAAGATTACTTAAAACCTCCAAAACATTCGTTTTAACATTGGTGGAAGTTGCAATTTTTTATGTCAACTGTTTATCGATTCTACATTTTCAGTAAAAAATACACACAAACACGCACAAATTGTGTATTTGTGCGTGTTTGTGTGTATTTTTTACTGAAAATGTGGGATCAGGAATTTGGGACCCCCGCTACATCTATGTACATCTATGTAGCACCCTGGTGTTTAGGCAGGGTTGCTCCTAAATTTACCTGCCAGGCTAATTGTTGAGGATCAATTGATTTCACTCTAAATCTGTGATTGCTGCACTTTTCTCTTTTGTCACTAGGCGGCCGGGTACTTGGTGGCATTAGATAAGACAAGGGCACTGCAAGGTCAAATTATGGGTATATGGGGTGTCTCAGCCAATGGGCAGGGGTTTTCTTAAATCCCTTGGCCTGCTGGGAGAACATGGTGATCAGTGTTCTGTGCCACCTGGACGGCTGTCTGGTTGGACGTGTGTTGTATTACCCGGGCTGCTAGGCCGGAGATTGGGCCTATCCCGGGCACATCTGGCTGCTAGGCTGTCTGAGGACCTATTTAGAAGCAAGAGAGCGGGATTGCGGCTTGCAGTCCAACCAAAAGTGACGGTTCTGCCGGCCTGAGAACCTGTCCTGGTTGGAGGTAGAGAGGAAGCTGTCACCACTAAGGAACCATCCACCTTATTACCAGGGACCACAGTGAGTAGCTGAAGCAAGTACCGGAGCAGTATTCTCACCAACTGGGGACGGTGAAGAATCTGGAAACTTCAGCGGGTATCAAGCCAGGGACCCAGCCAGCGGAGGCGACACTTGCAGAGCAGCCTTGTGTGTCAAGCCAGGGATTGAGCCGGCCAGTGGGGTGAAGCTTGAGAAGTATCTGAAGTGCCAAGCTAGGGACCCAGTAGGGAAGCGGGGATGACGCTTGAGGAAGATACTACTGTGAAGATTGGAGGAGCTCAAGGGATTCAGCGGCAGTGAATAAACTAGTCTAGTGAGAGACTGGGAGCTCAGTGGGTTGAAGAACTACAAGAAGTTATTGTAGTGGAAGTGAAGGAACTGTTATACTTTATGTTAGAAACTGTTAAAAACTGTTGCCATAGGAGACAGCATTCCTACACATGCAGATGTGGCGTCTTGCTGGATGTCTTTTTCTGCATGGCTGTCCTCCTGTAGAAGTCTCGGAGTCTGCCAATTGAAGTTGCAATTACCTAAGGGTGTCCTGGCCCTAACCCTCAAAGTTCAGTTTAAGAGAAATAAAATCTCTTTGCATTCAAGAAGTGTCTGGCGCCCATAAACCTATCTTGCATTACACACACTATGCCTTGCAACCCACCCTATACAAAGGATGTCAACTATCTCTGGCCCTGGGGGTTCTCACCAGACTGAAGGAGGCCTGAGACCTTGCTACATCTGTAAAGATCTTTATATCACTAGAGGAGTCACCAGCAGGAGGAAGGAGATCTTGGTTTCTCTATATAGATCTTTAGTTATCACTGAAGAGATCCTCAGCAGGAGGAAGGGGGTCCTGATTCCTCTATATAGATCTTTTTTTTTTTTCACAAAATACTCTATATAGATCTTTAGTTATCACTAGAGGGTTTACTATCAGGAGGAAGGAGGTTCTGATTCCTCTATATAGATCTTTATTTATCACTAAAGAGATCACCAGCAGGAGGAAGGAGGTCCTGGTTCCTCTTTATAGATCTTTAGATATCACTAGAGGGGTCACCAGCAGGAGGAAGGAGGTCCTGATTTTTCTACATAGATCTTTAGTTAGATCTCATTTAGAAGTCTGAGTCCATTTCTGGAGACCTCACTTACATAGGATATTGCTTAGATAGAACGAGTCCAGAAACAGGCAACAAAAATAGTGAAAGGTCTAAGGGATAAGGGATATCAAGAAAGACTTCAGGAACCCAACGTCTTCAAGAAAAGAGGGGTAAGGACACGATTTTAATCTTTAAATTCATGAGAACTTATGCCATGTACACACGATCGGTTTTACCGATGAAAACAGTCCGATGGACTTATCTCATCGGACAAACCGATCGTGTGTGGGCCCCATCGGTCTTTTTTCCATCGGTGAGAAAAAATAGAACATGTTTTAAATTTATCCGATGGGAAAAAAAACGATAGCAAATTCCGATCGTCTGTGTGGAACTCCATCGGAGAAAAAACCCACGCATGCTCAGAATCAAGTCGACGCATGCTCAGAAGCATTGAACTTAATTTTTCTCGGCTTGTCGGAGTGTTTTACGTCACGGCGTTTGGGACGGTCGGATTTTTGACTGATGGTGTGTAGGCAAGACTGATGGAAGTCAGCTTCATCGGATTTCCGATGGAAAAATCCATCGGATTAGAATCCATAGTAAATCCGATCGTGTGTACAGGGCTTGAGAATAAGATTCAGGAGGACAATATTATCAATATGAAGCTACGACCAAGAACACAAGGACCACAAATTAGCAGGAGGAACATTCAAGGGTAACCTTATAAAGTATTATTTTATAGCAAAATGTTAAAAAAATTAAAAAAGTTAAAAAGGGGACAGATTTGATAAACCACTTTTTTTTTTTAATATGGTACAGTGGAGACATCTGGTGACAGGATGCAGGAACTGCAAACTTAATTTATACACCGAGAATGCAAACATTGAGGGAACGCACTATCATTTCTTTAGCACAGTGAATTTCAGTGGTATTTGGTACACACAGTCCTGATGAAGCCATGTAAATGGCGAAACTTGTAGGATTTACGGAATGCATATTTCAAGAACATTCTAATTTGTGTGCTTTTTTTTGGTCATTATTCCCAATGGAAAATGAATACAGTGGTACCTTGGATTACGAGCATAATTTGTTCCAGAAGATTGCTTGTAATCCAAAGCACTCGTATATGAAAGCGAGTTTCCTCATAGGAGTCAATAGAAACTCAGATAATTGGTTCCACAGTGGATGCTATTTTATGTAGTACCGCATGTGGCCAGAGGTGGGGGGGGCCCCGGTGACACTCAGAAACTGCTCAGAGCCGAACGGATGCACTCAGAGACACTTGGAAAGACTTGGAGACACTCGGGAACGAAGTGTTTCCGAGTGTCTCCGAGCGGCTTTGAGTGCCACCGGCGCCCCCGCACCTCTGGCCAAATGCAGTACTGCACACCCCAGAGGCTTGAATCCTGCTCGTCTTGCGAGACAACGCTTGCAAACCGAGTCAGGATTTTTTTTTAATATTATTATATTCATTATGGTCATTAACATTTATTTTTGTCTCTTGCTTTTTTAGCTCACTTCAGCTTCACCATGATTGCCACGAGTCATGTGTTTTGTTTCGGGATCTTTGGTCTCCTTTGTGCCAACTATGTCTCCTCTTCCTGTAACACAGAGGATAGTAAAATCAAAGGCATGAAAGAGACATCTTGTGTTCGACTTGCCTTAACCAGCATCCCCATGAAGGAGATACCCCAAGATACCGGCACTCTTATCCTGAGTTTTAATAACCTGAAGGCCATCTCCACCTCGACCTTCAAGAGGATGAAACGGCTGGTGGAGCTGGACTTATCACACAATGCTTTGACTAGCTTTATGGTGGACCTTCCGATTATGTTACAAGAATTAAATCTGGCCAATAACTCATTTAAGAATATCCCAGATCTGTCCCAACTGCCCAGCTTAACCAGGCTAGTTCTATCCAACAATCACATTTCCACCATCCCTGACTCAGCGTTCAGAGGACTGAATAGCCTGAAGGTGTTGGAGCTCCAGAAAAATACCATCAACTCGCTTTCAGAAGAGGTGCTAACATGTATTTATAATTTGCTGACCCTTTCCTATTTTTTTTTCTTTGCTTAATTCTTACTGTAGCGGACCCTCACTCTCCCTCTTGCCTATTGCGAATGGCTTGTGTCTAGGGGTACATGGGAGAGGAGAGTGCAGGAACACTACGCCACGCTCTCCCCTCGTGTGTATAAGAGGGTTGAGCAAAGTTACTTGAATTACCTCCCGGGTCTGTCCACTGCATACGAAGCCTTGTTGTTCCATGGAAACGTGTCTGCCAATAATAGAGCCCCACACCAATCGAAAGTCCAACACTCCTTTATTTCTCGTAGCACAATCAGTTGAACTTCCATTAACAAACGAACATGGGGGTGTGGAAACGAGTAGGCCCAGGCACAACTGTACTCTCCTATTCCTTTTTTGCGAATAGGCCTGGCGCAGGGTCGCTGCCACCGACCGTGAGTTTTGGTCGCTGCCACCGACCGGATGAACTGTTGAGGCCCCTGCCACAGGCCTAATTGCAGGCCTCTGCCACTGACCTGAGTGAAATAGCTGGACCGCTGCCACCGGTCATTGAACGTGGACTGAACTTCCTCTTTGAACTTGGCCCCTGTTCGGGAAAGATATCCCTCGGGCGGTCTCCAGAGGTTCACCAGGCACTGGCAATCTGCTGAACCAGGTCTTCGGGTGAGTCCCTCCTCCGGTCCCTTACGCCTCTGGATTCGGGTGCCCCACTCCCTGGGCCCCCTAGGACAATCCCTCCCTCGCGGGACCCAGCGGAAGGTACTGGGCCCCAGGCCTCCGGCTGAGTACCTCACCCCAGACTGAAGGTGTCTGGGATGGAACACGAACTCCAGGTGTCCAGGCCTAGGCCGCCTGGACACCGACCGCAATCACAGCCCTCAGGCTGAAGGTGCCCGGGACTCCGACCTCGTGGCGAAGATGTCCGCCCCTTTTATACCCTCCCCCAGGATGCACGGCGGGTTCCCCGCCCCGCCGTACAACCGCTGCGAGAGGTCACAAAGGGTACGGCACTGCAGCGATGGTTCAACCCCGGCCCAAAGTGACAGCGCCACCTGCTGGGCCGCAGGGAACTATGCATCACTGGTGTCCTCACCAGTTTAAAAAGTTCATACCCACTACACTCTCCCCCCTGTTATTTGACACTGGTCCCCAGTGTCTGGAGCAAACCATGCCCAAAAAGGGCCATCACAGCCTGATCCAGAGACCGACTAGCAAATTTCTAAAATAAAACGTTTTTTTTTTTTAGAAAGCTAACCAACAGCTGTGCCTGAACCTGACATGAAAGGGAAGGAAACAAACAACACATAACCACATTATCAGAATCACATGTTCACAACAACATTCCCTTACACCCATCCTGACTAAGACCCACCCCATTCTCAGTGGTCTTGATGAGATGTTCTCCTGCAGAGGGGAAAAGAACGTTAAACACACATATCCCTGACACATATGTTTGTGTAAGATCGAAAGAACCTCTCCGCAGAGAAATCCTTTCCTTCTATAAGTGTGTGAGTCAACAGTGAATATCGATGCGCAACACTGCCACCTGGTGACAGTGTCGCGGTAACTGCACTGGTTGTTCTGTCTCAACTACAAAGCGATAAAGTTCATCTGCAGGTTGAAGTAGGCCTTACACAGGCTGGTTTGCTATTATCCCTTGCATCGATACAGGCAGTTTAACTCAATGAATAAACTCACAGTTAGGACGACAGACGATGAATCCTTTCGAATGTTCCGTTTAATGATGGATATTCATAGGTAGAAAAACGTTGCAGTTGTAAGCCACATGTAAGATGTTTAGCATGGAAGATATACAGGAGTAATGACCAGAATCAGGAAGTGGAGGAGATATATAAAGAACTACGGTGAGAGAGAGAGTTCAGCTAGAAAGAAGGGGACAGATCTTAAAGACACAGAGCAAGAATAATCACATAGTGTAACACAACACTCCCTGTCTGAAATCTTTAGATTTCATAACCTTAAACGAATATATATATTTTCATTAAGTCCAATACTGATAAATGTCCTGGAACCTGTAATGAAAAACATGCAACAAGCAAATAACAAACGTAAGTTCAACAGGATGAAGAACATAAAGTCACAGTATGATGTCTTCAAATAATTCCAAAGTTCTGAGTAGAACCTGTAGATGGCAGCAATGTACTCCCCGCCGTGCCGACAGCATGGCTAGTCCTTGCACAAGTCACTCACCTGGCAAAAGGAGTACTAACTCTGTAATTGGTCGACTAAAGGTTTGTGTCGATCCTCCCTTGGTTACCTTGACTTCTACCTTCCGGACTTTGTTATCGTCGCTGGGCATAACTTTAGTAATAAGACCCATAGGCCACTCATTCCGACAAACTTCCTTGTCTTTTAGAAGGATGAGGTCTCCAACCTTAAGATTCGGCTTAGATGCTTGCCATTTGTTACGACCTTGAAGGTGGTGAAGATACTCCTTCCTCCAGCGATGCCAGAACACATTGGCTAGGTGCTGAACCTGCTTCCATTGACGCCTGTAGATATCCTTGGGTTCGATTTCACTTGAAGATATTACAGCAGTCCCAATCTTTTGAGTAAGAAGCGAGGCTGGAGTAAGGATCACTGGAGCATCAGGATCTGAAGATACTGGCACTAAGGGTCTTGCGTTCATTATGGCAGACACTTCAGCGAGAAAGGTAGACAAAGTATCATGGGTGAGTGGTAAAGACTTGTGAGTCTGCAACATGGAGTCAAGAATTCTTCGTGCTACTCCTATCATTCGTTCCCAGGATCCTCCCATGTGTGAAGAATGTGGAGGATTAAACAACCAAGTACATCCATTGTTGGCCAGGAAATTGTCCAATTGTAGCTCTTTACATGCTCCAACAAAGTTGGTACCACAGGCGGATCTCAGTTGCTTAACTGGTCCTCTGACAGAGAAGAATCTTCGTAGGGCACAGATGAAGGAAGAAGAATCCATAGACTCGATCACTTCTATGTGTATAGCTCGGATGCTGAGACAGGTAAACAATACAGCCCACCTTTTACTATTGGCAGCTCCACCACGAGTTCTCCGAGTGATGACGGACCATGGGCCGAAAACATCTACCCCAACGTAGGTAAAGGGTGGATCGGTACTTAGGCGATCAGCTGGAAGACTTGCCATTTGTTGCTGTTGATGTTTTCCTCTTAACTTGTGGCACTTAAACGCATCTGAAGAGCAAGGAGGAGACACACCTCTTCATACCAATGATCCAAAGGCCGGCTGACCTGATGGCACCTTCTGTAAACTGACGGCCTTGATGATGTACCAGTTCATGGTGGTGGCGAACCAGAAGAGTAGTAACATGATGTTGACCTGGTATGATTATAGGATTCTGTTCTTTGCTGCATAAGTCGGATTTTGTTATACGGCCACCAACTCTCAGCAGCTGATTGGCGTCGACTACGGGGTTTAGATTGAAGAGTGGACTGTTTTTAGACAATTCGGTTCCATTTCTGATTCTCCCGAATTCCTCCTGATACACCTCTTGTTGCACACAATGGATAATTACCTCTTCTGCATGTGAAACATCTGCTGCTGTAAAGTGTCCAGAACAGTTGTGCCAACCATGACACCCTGCGGCGGAATTCTTCCCAAAGCAACGAGCAATATGAATTAGGCGAGCAATAGCTCGTACAGCGGATGACCAGGTGGAAAAACGCTCAAAACGGTGTGACCGCAGCTTCTGTTTTGTACTTACAGAAGTGTGTAGTGAGATGTTCACAGTTCTTATTTCCTTATCATCTTCAGGGTTTACTAGCCCATAGGTGGTGTCAATAGGGAGTAAGTAAGAGTCCTCACACAGAAACCTTGGAGGTGACAGCCATAAGCTGTCCTGAAGAGCGGCAGGTGACACGGCTCTGGTCCCACAGTCAGCTGGGTTGAGTTCAGTGGGAACGTGATGCCATTGACTTGGTAGAGAGAATCTCTTGATACGTTTAACCCTGTTGCTGACGTACACATAAAATTGTTTTGTTTGGTTGTTTATGTAACCAAGTACTACCTTACTGTCTGTATAGAAGGTGAAAGAATCAATTCTAGTGTCCATTTCACTTCGTATGACCTCGGCAATTTCTACTGCTAGCACGGCTGCACAAAGTTCAAGTCTTGGTATGGTATGTGCAGGCTTGGGAGTGAGTTTTGCCTTGCCTAGGACAAAACTACAGTGTGATTCTCCATTCAGTTCAGAGGTCTTCAAATAGGCTACTGCAGCAATAGCTTCAACTGATGCATCAGAGAAAATATGAATCTCTCTCCGGTTAGCAGTTGAAGTGGATCCTGGAACATAGCAACGGGGAATCTGAAGTTTTTCTAGTGACTTCAAAGAATATCTTCACCTTTGCCACTTGTGTTGATTCTCACTAGGCAAGGGAGTATCCCAGTCTATGTTCTCAGTAGACAACGGTCTTAGTAAAATCTTACCTTGAATGGTAACTGGAGCAAGGAAACCCAGTGGGTCATAGATGCTATTCACCACGGACAGGACTCCTCTCTTAGTGAAGGGTTTGTCACAAGTTGACACTTGGAAGGTGAATTTGTCTTGCTTGATGTTCCACAACAAACCCAGACTTCGCTGTACAGGAGGCACATCTGTACCTAAGTCAAGGTTTTTTAGACTAGTGGCATAGTCCTCAGAATGAAAGGCATTCATAAGTTCCTGGCTGTTGGATATAATCTTGTGCAGTCTAAGGTTTGCTACAGACAGCATCTCCTTTGTTCTGGTGAGAAGATCAATTGCTTCTTTAGCAGTTGGAAAGGACTTAAGTGCGTCGTCAACGTAGAAGTTTCTTTCAGCAAATTGACGGGCATCAGATCCATATTCAACTTCTCCAGTCTGAGCTGTTCTCCTTAGCCCATAAGTTGCCACTGCTGGGGAAGGACTGTTACCGAAGACATGTACCTTCATGCGATAATCTATAACTTCCTTGTTGAGGTCATTGTCCTTGTGCCATAGAAACCTGAGGTAGTTTCTGTTGTCTTCTCTGACGATGAAGCAGTGAAACATCTGTTGAATGTCGGCCATTACTGCTACAGGCTCTTGTCTGAAACGAATCAAGACTCCTATTAGACTGTTGTTCAAGTTGGGTCCCGTAAGGAGCATGTTGTTAAGAGAAACACCTTCGTGCTGAGCACTGGAATCGAAGACAACTCTGATTTGGTCTGGTTTGCGTGGGTGATACACGCCAAAGGATGGAAGGTACCAACATTCTTCTCCCTCCTTTAGTGGGGGAGCAGGCTCTGCATGATCTCTGTCAAATACATTTTGCATAAAGTCCACAAAGTGCTTTTGCATCTCTGGTTTCCTGCTTAAGTTTCGCTTTAAGGAGGAGAATCTACTGATGGCCTGCTGTAAGTTGTTGGGCAATCTCTCTCTTGGGAGACGAAAGGGTAGGGGTGCTACCCAGTTATTGGAGTCATCTTGAAAGAACTCATTGTCCATTACCTTGATGAATTCTTTGTCTTCCATTGAAGGAGCCAGTATGTCCTCTTCACTGGTTGCATTAAACACTGTAGAGCCGAAGTCGCCATCATGGCAGGAAAAAGGGCTTGTGTCACCTGAGATACCATGTTGCCATTCGTGGCTGGCTATCTTCTCTTTCACCCAGTAGTGATGTGGGCATGGCTCAAAGTAAGTGTTTCGGCCATTTGGCAGAACATTTGTCTTGAATGACGAAATGTTGGTAGGTCTTTTCATTTTGCCTATGCAGACATTGCCTCTGATGACCCACCCTAGATCTGTGCGCTGGGCAAATGGGGCATCTGGGGGTCCACTGACTTGTCTGTGTACCTTGTTAACTCTTAGAATGTCTCTTCCTAACAGAAGAAGGATCTGAGCATCTTTGTCAAGCGGCGGTATCTCATTTGCTATTACCTTGAGGTGAGGGTGATGGAAAGCAGCAGCTGGAGTAGGGATTTCTTCCCTGTTAGCAGGTATCTGATTGCACTCAACAAGTGTGGGTAAGGGTAATTGCAAGTTACCTTTGAGAGAAGATACCATGAGTCCATGAGCCCTTCTTCCAGAAACCTCTATAGTTCCACTACAGGTACCCAAGGTGTAAGGATGAGCTTCGCCTTTTATTTCAAATAGATTGAACAATTCCGATTTTGCAAGTGATCGATTGCTCTGATCGTCTTAGATAGCATATGCCTTTAGAGACTTTTCTGGTTGATCCTTGTGGTATATGTTCACCAAGCATATCTTAGCACAGGACTTACCACAGCGGTCTTCTCCACAAACTTCAGTGCAGGATGAAGAAATGATGGTAGAATTAGGCACTTGGTCTGTATTCTCCCCGCCATGCGTTAACCTGGGAGGAGTGTTGGCAGGTTGTGCAGAGCTGGGCTCAAGAGGATGGAGGGCTTGCACATGTTCTTCAGAGCCACACTCTATGCACTTGATGGACCCATTACAGTCCCTTGCAAAATGTTCTGTAGAAGCACAGCACCTGAAACATACCCTAAATGTCTTTAAAAGCTCCTTGCGCTCTTCCAGAGGCTTTTTCCTAAAGCCGATACATTTATTGAGGGGGTGTGGCTTCATGTGTATGGGACACTCTCTGTTAGGGTTTTCAATCTTCCTACTCTGTTTGTTCGTGGCCAGAACTGTGGTAGGAGTGGGAAGGATGTCAGTCTTTTTCACGGACACTGGGCCTCTATGGTTTCTGTAGTTGCCCTGAAGACTGGTACTCTTAGGAAAGGGTGAGAAGAGACTGTACTCACCATAGGAAAAACTTGGATCGTTCTTGGTCTCTGCAATTTCCCTGATGAATTCACAGAAGAAAGAGAATGGAGGGAAGGAAACCTTGTTCTCTCTTTTGTATGATGACCCTAGTGCAGTCCATTTCTCTTGCAAACCATACGGGAGCTTGGAGACAATTGGGTTTACCCCTCTTGGAGTGTCAAGGTAACTGAGTCCAGGTAGTTTTGGGTCTGTCTTGGCTAGCTGAAGCTCAAGGAGAAGGTCACTCAGTCTCTGGAACTCCTTGTTGTCCTTACCGGATATCTTTGGGAAAGTTTCCAGACACATGAACAAAGCATTTTCTATAGCTTCTGGACTGCCATAACTTTGCTCTAGTCGCTCCCATGCAGCTGTGAGGCCTGCAGTAGGATTGTCCATGAAAACCGATCTTAATGGCTTAACACGTGCAGCAGATAGAGGACCAAGCCATTTGATCAGCAGATTCAATTCTTGATCAGCTGTAATGCCAATATTGCTGATTGTAGTTCTGAAGGCACATTTCCAACTTCTGTAGTTCTCAGGTTGGTCATCAAAACTTGTAAGACCAGTCTTTGTGAGCTCTCTGCGAAGCATGTACCTCACAAACTCTTCTGTCTCAGTTGTCTCCGCCTTTATGTGTGATGCTGTTGGCTGTATGGTGCTGATTGCGTTATCTTTGACATTGTTGTTAAAGGACACAGGGAAATATGGTGCAGCAGATGCATCCAGGTGAGTTGCTTGCTTGAAGTCAGTTGTTCCAATGGTACGTTGATTCAAGGCTGTACCGATGACTGGAGATTGATGACTTGCTTGAAGCTTGCGTTGATGCTCTGTGACGTATGAAGGCAGGCAAGGTAGGCAGGTAGGAAATGCAGTGGAGTGATTTTGAGTGCAGGAAGTTGCTGGAACCTCTTTAACTTGAAGCTGTGAAGGAGTCTCTATGTAGTCGGGAGCATTGGAGACAATGGAGTGTGCACTGCTGTGGCTTAGGACATAGTCTTTAGTGCGTTTGAGGGGGTCTTCCATATCTGCTATGTTTAGGTTAATACTGTCTTTCTCACTTGCACCTTCGTCTGCACTGATAGCTTGCTGTAGGACCCTTAGCTTTGCCATGGCTGCGTCATGTTTACACTGTTCATTTAAGGTTTCCATTGTTGCTCTTTGACGTGCTGACAGCGCTTCCAACTCTGCTCTTTTTTCTGCATATGCCACCTGCACTTTGCTGGCTTCCACTTCAGCGCGGGCATT
This sequence comes from Rana muscosa, assembly GCA_029206835.1. NCBI lineage: Eukaryota > Metazoa > Chordata > Amphibia > Anura > Ranidae > Rana > Rana muscosa. The sequence goes on along the minus strand of CM055118.1, from coordinate 347,835,763 downwards.
AATAGGTCGCTCACTGAGTGTTGAGTATCTTGAACTATGGGATCTTGACGAGTTTTTAGAACGTCTGGTGGAAACAGATCTGTGAGATGCAGTTTCCTGTAACAGCTTTATTTTTGCTTCTGCCTTTAATCTGGTTTGCTGGATAAAACTGTCTCTTTCAATATTAAGAATGTTGACACGCTTTAACTGCCTCATCGCATTTTCTGTCTTCATGTTTTGTAAGACATTAGTGAATTTGATGCTGGTAAGCTGATAAAGCTCATATGAGGCAGAAAGTTGTTTAATGGCGCCCTCTAGTGTCAGTAGTTCACGTTCAACAGACACTGTATTGGCTTCAGCAAGGATTTTCTCCCAGACTAATTCCAAGCTATTTGACGATTCAGTCCTTGAAGCTTCATAATTCTCCATTACTTTCCAAGTGGGTTTAACTGAGTGTTTGGGTAACTCAGTTTCTTCAGGAACTTGTGGGGAGGTAGATGTGAGTTCACATGCAGAAGCTTGGTCACTCATGATAGCAGACTGACTGTGAAAGCAGGCAGGATCTGTGTGCTGAAATATGACACTGTGCAGATTGTCTCAGGCTATAAGGCTGCCATGTGCTGCTCTGTCCCTTCTGTCTTGCTATGAGGGCAGTAAATCTTGTCTGTTTCAGTACTGACATGCAGAAATCTTGTAATTAGGCTGTGAAACTCCGTTTTTCTACTGTTCTGTCTCAACTACAAAGCGATAAAGTTCATCTCCAGGTTGAAGTAGGCCTTACACAAGCTGGTTTGCTATTATCCCTTGCATCGATACAGGCAGTTTAACTCAATGAATAAACTCGCAGTTAGGACGACAGACGATGAATCCTTTCGAATGTTCCGTTTAATGATGGATATTCATAGGTAGAAAAACGTTGCAGTTGTAAGCCACATGTAAGATGTTTAGCATGGAAGATATACAGGAGTAATGACCAGAATCAGGAAGTGGAGGAGATATATAAAGAACTACGGTGAGAGAGAGAGTTCAGCTAGAAAGAAGGGGACAGATCTTAAAGACACAGAGCAAGAATAATCACATAGTGTAACACAACACTGGTTGAAGATCTTCTTCTCTCTTTGAACTTTCTAACTACCCCAAAGTCTATGATCACTTTGCGGGATGGAAGAATAAAGAACAAACAACGGCAACAGTCCTTCAATTCCTCCAGAGAGCACAAACACCCATAACACGGGTACAGTCACTGGGTTTTCCCGGGAAACAACCCCGGAAAGTTCAGCAGCAACAAACACTAGGCAAGGAGTCTTTTCTCCTACAAGTAGAATCTGGGATGCGGCAAGACAAGGGGCTTGAAATGCTTATCCACAGTCTCTATGTGATATTCAACATCCTCCCCTTCTTTCCGTCGAATCAACACTTTGTCAGCATGGATGTGCCGACCTAACATCCACTCTGCTTTACAGTCCTTGAACCGCTCAGAGGTTTTCGGGGAACACGCGAGGTACCTGCGGGCATGTGGGACCTGAAGGTGCGTCCACACAATATCGTTGTACCAGCAGTCCCGGCCGACTTCCACTTCGTACAGAAGCTCCTTGGATAAGTACGGGTACTCCCACCCGTACTCGGTAGCAACTTTTTGTCCAAAAAGACGCTGAAGTCTCGCCAGTGGAGGCATAGTAGCCCGGTCTCCCTCACCCGGTTGGACGATGGCGTCTGGATGGCGAGGTGCCTTGACCACCTCCACTCTAGGCATAGGCGGCCGCAATAACAGTCTCTTTTCCCCGGTGCCAGATGCAGGAGGCACCGGAGGTAGAAGGGCAGACTGGGGACGGGATCCCTCCTCAGGCACTGGTGCCTCCACCCGGGGTGTACTATCCCCTGTAGACATGGGTGGATCCCTGACTCTGCGGGACGAGGAGAGAGGCATCTTGTCCCAGCCCTTCTTAGCAAAAAGTTCATCTATGATGACATCATCTCCCGGATCGGAGAGCGATTCTAGGTCGGAGGTGTCACACTCCTCCGCGGGCAGGTAGCCTGTAGTGGAGGCTGAATTGCCACCTCCCGCGGGCACACAGGGCCGTGACTCCAGGCCACCTCCGTCCCAACACCAAGTCCCTTTGTCCGGCTTACCTCGGCCCAAAATTGAAAAGGGATGTCCGGAACTCTTCCTACCGGATCCATCCGGGGCGGGCGTGGGCAAGCAGGGTGATCCACCGCGACCGCTGGACGGGGCAACCAAGCCGGTCTTCCTCTTTGGCGGTGAACGCTGGAAAACAGTGGCGACCGAGTCAGCATCCTCGGATTTCTCCCGTACCTCAGTGATTTCAACCTCCCCTGCGGTCGCTGCAGTGCGCACAGGGATGGCTGTAAAAGCAGCGATTCCTCCTTCATGAATGGTGTGGCCTGTAGCACGGTTGAGGTGGATGATTCTGGGTTTTTCAATGTTTGGTTCCACCTCAAATGAGAACTCTCCGCAGGCCTCGCAGCGCCCGAATGGCTTCAGCTGACACACCAGTCCCGAACATCCAGGACAAATCAAACCAAGGGCCTCAACGTCCATGCATGAGTACAGGACGAATCGTCCCCGGGGCTTTAGCCGAATCCCCATATCCGTTATTGGAGCAGCAGTAGTCAGACTCGTGGTAGTGGAATGAATAGGAATCCACGATGAATTGGTGAACATGGCGACTCTTTGCTGATCCATTGCGCACTGCCTTGTTGGCGCCAAAGTCCCCACGTGTAGTCCTTCACACGATTGGACTCCTCCCTTCTTGCACTCCAGTTCGCAGGCTTTCTCCTTCCCTGGGTCACACCCACAAACTGAGCAGGGAGGGTGTGCCTGATGGCGCCGTGGCCAACAACATGGCCGACCTACTCGGAACTCTTTCGGGCAGACACTTTCAAATTCCAACAACTACAGCTCCATTGTAGCACGAACACATCCCGGACCAGAGCCCCCACGTGTAGCGGACCCTCAGTCTCCCTCTTGCCTATTGCGAATGGCTTGTGTCTAGGGGTACATGGGAGAGAAGAGTGCAGGAACACTACGCCAAGCTCTCCCCTCGTGTGTATAAGAGGGTTGAGCAAAGTTACTTGAATTACCTCCCGGGTCTGTCCACTGCATACAAAGCCTTGTTGTTCCATGGAAACGTGTCTGCCAATAATAGAGCCCCACACCAATCGAAAGTCCAACACTCCTTTATTTCTCGTAGCACAATCAGTTGAACTTCCATTAACAAACGAACATGGGGGTGTGGGAACGAGTAGGCCCAGGCACAACTGTACTCTCCTATTCCTTTTATGCGAATAGGCCTGGCGCAGGGTAGCTGCCACGGACCGTGAGTTTTGGTCGCTGCCACCGACCGGATGAACTGTTGAGGCCCCTGCCACAGGCCTAATTGCAGGCCTCTGCCACTGACCTGAGTGAAATAGCTGGACCGCTGCCACCGATCATTGAACGTGGACTGAACTTCCTCTTTGAACTTGGCCCCTGTTCGGGAAAGATATCCCTCCGGGCGGTCTCCAGAGGTTCACCCGACACTGGCAATCTGCTGCACCAGGTCTTCGGGTGAGTCCCTCCTCCGGTCCCTCACGCCTCTGGATTCGGGTGCCCCACTCCCGGTGCCCCCTAGGATGATCCCTCCCTCGCGGGACCCAGCGGAAGGTACTGGGCCCCAGGCCTCCGGCTGAGTACCTCACCCCAGACTGAAGGTGTCTGGGATGGAACACGAACACACGACTGGTTTTCCCGTCTGAAAAAGTTCAATGAGAGCTTTTGGACGGGAATCCCGGCCGTGTGTATGCTCCATCTGACTTTTTGCAACAGGAAAACTGCTGGAAAAAAAAAGAGAGCAGGATCTCTTTTTTCCCGTCAAGAAAAATCCTAGCGGGAAAACCGTTCGTCTGTATGCTTTTCCGACGCGCAAAAAAACACGCATGCTCGGAAACAAATCGACGCATGCTCAGAAGCATAGAACTTAATTTTCTCGGCTCATTGTCGTCTTTTACGTCACCGTGTTTTTGGCAGTCAAAAGTTCACCGGACTTTTGTGTGACCGTGTGTATGCAAGGCAGGCTTGAGAGGAATTCCGACTGAAAAACCATTGTTTTTTTTTCCAACGGGAAAACCGGTCGTGTGTACAGGGCATAAAGTGAACCTGTAAATTATGAAACCTTGAAGGTCTTCTGATTTGAAGTGTATAGTTTTCTGTAGAATGAATATATAATGTGTTTTGCAGAGGCCAACGTAGGGAAGTGCCAAGGAGGGTACAGCAAGTGAACTTGTACTTAAAGTAATGTAATGTAACAGGTTCAAATAAAGCCCAACACCAGCCTAAGATTTAATGGAGAGGGTTAATCTCATAGGCAGGCCCGGATTTACTCCCTTTGCCGCCCCAAGGCCGGGTCCTTCAATGCCACCCCCCCCCCCCCCAGCAAGGGGCGGATGTCTTTCTCAAAGGGGCGAATATGGGTGGATATGGTTAGAAATAGCATGATGGCCAGTGCTTTATGATGGGCGGATGCTTTTCTCAAATGCTCGGATCTCAATACAGCAAGGGGTGGATGCTTTTCTCAATACAGCAAGGGGCTCTTCTAACCATATCCACCCCTATCAAGCGCAGCCACTGTGCCCATCAAACAAAGCCACTGTGCATATCAAACACAGCCACTGTGCCATCAATTGCCACCACTGTGCCCATCAAAAGCAGCCACTGTCCCCATCAAATGCAGCCACTGTGCATATCAAACGCAGCCACTGTGCCATCAATTGCCACCACTGTGCCCATCAAATGCAGCCACTGTCCCCATCAAATGCAGCCACTGTGCATATCAAATGCAGCCACTGTGCCATCAATTGCCACCACTGTGCTCATCAAACGCAGCCACTGTGCCAATCAAACGCAGCCACTGTGCCATCAATTGTTGCCACTGTGCCCATCAAGCGCGGCCACTGTGCCAATCAAACGCAACCACTGTGCCCATCAAGCGCAGCCACTATGCCTATCAAACGCAGCTAATGTACCCATCAATAGCCCCTGCTCATTAAACAGTCCACATTCAGTGAAAGTTCATGCACTGCAAAGTTTGCAGTACATGAACTTTCACTGAATGTGGACTGTTTAATGAGCTTGTTGCACAAATCACTTTATTACACTTTATTAATGATATCTATGGCTATGCATATTTATAATTTATTTAATCCATATTGAGCACTATATTTGATGCCTGGCACACACGCACAATCGCACATGATGATGACTTAAAAGTTTTAAGCCATCATCATGTGCGATTGTTCGTGTGTGCCAGGCAGCAAATATAGTGCTCAATATGGATTAAATTAATTATAAATATGCATAGCCATAGATATCATTATTAAAGTGTAATAAAATGATTTGTGCAACAGCTTTTCACAAATCACTTTATTAGAGTTTATTTATGATATGGCTATGAATATTTATTTAATCCACTGAGCATTATATTTTGCTGCTTGCTTCTGGTTGGCACACATGAATATGATGACGAGGATCAAGAAGTAGTACCTGGCTGCTATCCTTGGTGCTACTGCTGGGGGTTCCCCATCGGGCCACCATACATTCCTTCTCCCATCCTCTCTTCTCCTCCTCACCTAACATCACATCACACTCCCCGCTCTGGGGATAAGATTATCCCGCTCAGAGGAGGGTAGGCGGAGCATTAGGCTCCGCTTCCGCCACTCTGGCCAGTCATCGGCCGTCATGGGGCGCCTGTCACTCCCCTCCCCAGGCCAAGTAGCAATATTAGCATTTGCTGTGCCGGCAGGCTGGCCGCGGCGCCGAGAGCTACATTAGTGCAGGAGGCAGCCGCGGGAGGACGGGCAGCGCCGCCCCTGCACCGAGTGCCGCCCCGAGGACTGGCCTCGGTGGCCTTGTGGGAAATCCAGCCCTGCACATAGGTTCCAAGAGATAAAATATGTTTTATGTGGGAATAACCCAACCCAACTTTTCTAGAGATGGTCGTTCAGTACTTCTGTTTGGCTGCAAGTAGCCTAATCTGTGACAAATTCGGCCATCCAAACTGATGTGTCAAATTAAATCAATACAAGCATATAGATAAGGTTGGGATCCCCCATAGCATGTGAGGGCCAGCAGATTCAACAAAACAGAATTGGTGTGCCATTGCAGCTCTGTATTACTAAATCTTCCATCCAAACCTTTACACATCTGAGCATTTATGTGCCACACAACCCAGATAAAGACCAGATAACCCTGATAAATTAAAGATCAATTATTTGTAGAGAAGGTCTAAAAATTATTACAAGGCCAATAATTTTACCCATGAGTCATCTTCTTCCACCTTTAGTTCAAAACTGTCTTCTACTAAGATATCACAAAATATGTTTCCAAGCAAAAATAATTCATGTATATTTAGCTAGATTTATTATATGTTTGTGTAGAGACTGAATGAAGAGTTATGTTAAAATATTGATTGTAAAAAGAAAAAAAGTTCTCAAACATGATTGTTTCTAATTCTTTAAACAGGTTTTTTATGACTTGAAAAGCTTAGACCATCTGGATTTATCGCACAATCAGCTGTGGGAACTTCCAACCCATCTCATGCTCAACCTTGTCCATCTCGAAAAATTTAACTTGGCAGGAAACCTACTGACTAACATTCCAGATGATTTCTTTGATGGCCTGAATTATCTTGCTTATGTGTATCTTGACAAGAATCCGTGGAACTGCAACTGTGCCCTCCGCTATTTTAAGGAATGGGTGGAAGATAATGGGCATAATATCTATACAATAAGGTCTGATGGATTTCCATTTAATGATGAGAAAAGTGTACTCTGCTCTGACCAGACCCCACTTATTGAATATAATATGGATGCATGTATTGGCAGGGACCTTGGTGATGCAGACCAATATATAATGACACCAACAAGTAAAGTCACACAAGTGCTGCCATCCACTGCCAAGACAACAGAACCATGGATAACGACAAAGAAGACTACAAGAGTGTCTTTCAAAAAAACTACACCTGTGCTGACCTCCGAAGAGCATCCAACGTCAGTTGCTGCAACTACAAAAAGCAGAAGATTGACAAAACCAATCATGACTTCAACAAAACAGCCAGAGACAACTCCAACAGGCATGCCAGCTTGGACAACCAAAAAACGACCACAAAAACATATAAGATTGGCCATACATTATGCAATTTTCTTATAAAGTGCAGGATCGTGTATAAATACGTGATCCTGCACAGCGAGGCCACCCTGTAGCAGTAAATCTACTATGGGGCGGTCGGCAAGTGGATAATGAAGATTTTAAACAACAATTATAATCAGAATTTTTCGTGGGACCAATCCCCATTGGATGTTTACCCCACTGTTTAGTCACAATCACAAAAAGAAAGAGTGGATATCAGTGTGAACACTGACTTGGTTTACTTTTTACAAGGACTCAATGGGGTTGATTTACTAAAACTGGAGAGTGCAAAATCTGGTGCAGCTGTGCATGGTAGCCAATCAGCTTCTAACTTCAGCTTGTTCAATTAAGCTTTGACAAAAACACCTGGGAGCTGTTTGGTTTCTATGCAGAGATGCACCAGATTTGCCACTCTTCGGTTTTAGTAAATCAGCCCCTATGTCTATATCAGGGGTGTCAGGTGGAAAATGGAAAGGTTTGGTTCCTGTATATGCCACCCACGCCACCCCTCCTGTCTGAATGTAAAACAGAATGTGAAAGGGAGGCCGCACAAGCGCCCTGGAGCATGCGGTGGGCTCGCCATTGTGACCCCTGATGCTACACCAGTGGTCCCTGAAACTACTCCAGTGGTTGGAGAGGTGTGGTAAAAACACATCTCAACTATGAGGTTTTACTGTCCCCCAAAAAGCAAATGTAAAGAAGTCCTTACTGTCCTGAGCCCCTTATAAGGCTGCTTTCACATTTATGTACTGCAGGCGCAGTGCACCTGCAGCTTTCCTGCTAGTTAGCCGCACTTTGCCATAGACTTCTTGTCATGGATATGCATTAATGTCTGTCTGCCATCTTACCTTCCTCCTCATGTGTTCATCTAGAGACCAGACCTCCTTCACCTGGCTTCCTTTATAATCTCCTCCCAGCCTGACTCCACCCCAGGCCCTATCACAGAACACTATATTAACCTGTGCACTGCAAGCCTGCTTTGCTGATCAACGTGTTTGTTAGGCATTGTGTGTTTGGGTTCCTGCCTGCCGTGTGCTACGTCTGTCTCTCTGTTACGTTATTGGCTTGTCCCTGACTATCCCTGTCTGCTCGTGACCCTTGACCTTCGGCTCGTTCTTCGTTATCCTTGTCTGCTTGTGGCCCCTGACCTTCAGCTTGTTATTCGGTTCTCTCTTATCGTGTGCTGCTGCTTCCCCTCTTTTCCCCTTATCCTACGGGGCGTGAGCTAGGAAACTCCAGGGGCCGCGACCTGGTCCCAGCCTGCAGCATAACATCCTCGCCACTAGAGGCCCTGGAGAAGACCAGCTGGGTCTTAGACTCCGCGCCCTGGGGAATCTTGGCTCTAGCTCCCGTTAGGATCCCGGTTGTGCTCCTCTGGTCCCGCTTTCCACAACCACCCAGTTTCCTATCCGCAGAAGCCAGCCATAGGGTTCACTACCTCGCGGTGCACTCCTGTCCCCCTACGGTGTGCATCTGTCACCTGGCCACAGGTGACCATGACACTTCTATTATATATTTCTAAAAGTACACCAAAACTCCTGCGCTTTTCCAACTTTTTGCTGCCCTGTCCCAACTTTTCTGAGATGTATTGCTGCCATCAATTTCAAAATTACCATATTTTTTTCTTAAAATGGTCCTTTTTCTCAGTTTATGTTTTGATGTTTTTTATTTTCTATTTTAAGAGATTTGCAAATCATTGCAGTCTGTTTTTATATAGATTTTATACAGCATCCCAACTTTTTGGGAATTAGGGTTGGTAAATAAATGGGCTGCCTAACCGCAACACACATTAATGTGCATGCGCTAACATGTTCAGAAGTGTAAATGGTCCCTTGAAGAGTATGTGATAGAGTTTTTAGTTTTAAAAATATATTCATTATGATAAATAACATGGTATTTTGTTGTCTCTTTTTTTAGCTGACTTCAGCCTCACAAAGGTTGCCACGAGTCCTGTGTTTTGTTTCTGGATCTTTGGTCTCCTTTGTGCCAACCGTGTCTCCTCTTCCTGTATCACAGAGGATAATAAAAGCAAAGGCATGAAAGAGACGTCTTGTGTTCGACTTGCCTTAACCAGCATCCCCATGAAGGATATACCCCAGGATACCGGCATTCTTATCCTGAGTTTTAATAACCTGAAGGCCATCTCCACCTCGACCTTCAAAGGGATGAAACAACTGGTGGAGCTGGACTTATCACACAATGCTTTGACTAGCTTTATGGTGGACCTTCTGATTATGTTACAAGAATTAAATCTGGACAATAACTCATTCAAGAGTATCCCAGATCTGTCCCAACTGCCCAGCTTAACCAGGCTAGTTCTGTCCAACAATCACATTTCCACCATCCCCGACTCAGCGTTCAAAGGACTGAATAGCCTGAAGGTGTTGGAGCTCCAGAAAAATACCATCAACTCGCTTTCAGAAGAGGTGCTAACATGTATTTATAATTTGCTGACCCGTTACTATTTTTTTGTTTGCTTCATTCTTACATGGCAAAGTAAAGTGAACCTGTTAATTATGAAACCTTGAAAGTCTTCTGATTTGAAGTGTATAGTTTTCTGCAGAATGAATATATAATGTGTTTTGCAGAGGCCAACGTAGGGAAGTGCCAAGGAGGGTACAGCAAGTGAACTTGTACTTAAAGTAATGTAATGTAACAGGTTCAAATAAAGCCCAACACCAGCCTAAGCTTTAATGGTGAGGTTTAATCTCATAGGTTCCAAGAGATAAAATATGTTTTATGTGGGAATAACCCGGCCCAACTTTTCTAGAGTGGGTCATTCAGTACTTCTGTTTGGCTGCAAGCAGCCTAATCTGTGACAAATTCGGCCATCCAAACTGATGTGTCGAATTAAATCAATACAAGCATTTAGTTAAGGTTGGGATCCCCCATAGCATGTAAAGGGCCAGCAGATTCAACAAAACAGAATCGGTGTGCCATTGCAGCTTTGTATTACTAAATCTGTCATCCAAACCTTTACACATCTGAGCATTTATGTGCCACACAACTCAGATAAAGTCCAGATAACCCTGATAAATTAAGGATAAATTATTTGTAGAGAAAGTCTAAAAATTATTACAAGGCCAATAATTTGACCCATGAGTCATCTTCTTCCACCTTAAGTTCGAAAACTGGCATCTATTAAGATATCACAAAATATGTTTCCAAGCAAAAATAATTAATGTATATTTAGCTCGATTTATTTTATGTTTGTTTAGAGACTGAATGAAGAGATATGTTAAAATATTGATTGTAAAAAGAAAAAAGTTCTCAAACATGATTGTTTCTACTTCTTTAAACAGGTTTTTCATGACTTGAAAAGCTTAGACCATCTGGATTTATCGCACAATCAGCTGTGGGAACTTCCAACCCATCTCATGCTCAACCTTGTCCATCTCGAAAAATTTAACTTGGCAGGAAACCTACTGACTAACATTCCAGATGATTTCTTTGATGGCCTGAATTCTCTTGCTTATGTGTATCTTGACAAGAACCTGTGGAACTGCAACTGTGCCCTCCACTATTTTAAGGAATGGGTGGAAGATAATGGGCATAATATCTATACAATAAGGTCTGATGGATTTCCATTTAATGATGAGAAAAGTGTACTCTGCTCTGACCAGACCCCACTTATTGAATATAATATGGATGCATGTATTGGCAGGGACCTTGGTGATGCAGACCAATATATAATGACACCAACAAGTAAAGTCACACAAGTGCTGCCAACCACTGCCAAGACAACAGAACCATGGATAACGACAAAGAAGACTACAAGAGTGTCTTTCACAAAAACTACACCTGTGCTGACCTCCGAAGAGCATCCAACGTCAGTTGCTACAACTACAAAAAGCAGAAGACTGACAAAACCAATCATGACTTCAACAAAACAGCCAGAGACAACTCCAACAGGCATGCCAGCTTGGACAACCAAAAAACGACCACAAAAACATATAAGATTGGCCATACATTATGCAATTTTCTTATAAAGTGCAGGATCGTGTATAAATACGTGATCCTGCACAGCGAGGCCACCCTGTAGCAGTAAATCTACTATGGGGCGGTCGGCAAGTGGATAATGAAGATTTAAACAACAATTATAATCAGAATTTTTCGTGGGACCAATCCCCATTGGATGTTTACCCCACTGTTTAGTCACAATCACAAAAAGAAAGAGTGGATATCAGTGTGAACACTGACTTGGTTTACTTTTTACAAGGACTCAATGGGGTTGATTTACTAAAACTGGAGAGTGCAAAATCTGGTGCAGCTGTGCATGGTAGCCAATCAGCTTCTAACTTCAGCTTGTTCAATTAAGCTTTGACAAAAACACCTGGGAGCTGTTTGGTTTCTATGCAGAGATGCACCAGATTTGGCACTCTTCGGTTTTAGTAAATCAACCCCTATGTCTATATCAGGGGTGTCAGGTGGAAAATGGAAAAGTTTGGTTCCTGTATATGCCACCCGCGCCATCCCTCCTGTCTGAATGTAAAGCAGAATGTAAAAGGGAGGCCGCACAAGCGCCCTGGAGCATGCGGCGGGCTCGCCATTGTGACCCCTGATGCTACACCAGTGGTCCCTGAAACTACTCCAGTGGTTGGAGAGGTGTGGTAAAAACACATCTCAACTATGAGGTTTTACTGTCCCCCAAAAAGCAAATGTAAACAAGTTCTTACTGTCCTGAGCCCCTTATAAGGCTGCTTTCACATTTATGTACTGCAGGCGCAGTGCACCTGCAGCTTTCCTGCTAGTTAGCCGCACTTTGCCATAGACTTCTATTATATATTTCTGAAAGTACACCAAAACTCCTGCGCTTTTCCAACTTTTTGCTGCCCTGTCCCAACTTTTCTGAGATGTATTGCTGCCATCAATTTCAAAATTACCATATTTTTTTCTTAAAATGGTCCTTTTTCTCAGTTTATGTTTTGATGTTTTTTATTTTCTATTTTAAGAGATTTGCAAATCATTGCAGTCTGTTTTTATATAGATTTTTTACAGCATCCCAACTTTTTGGGAATTAGGGTTGGTAAATTAATGGGCTGCCTAACCGCAACACACATTAATGTGCATGCGCTAACATAGTGCAGAAGTGTAAATGGTCCCTTGAAGAGTATGTGATAGAGTTTTTAGTTTTAAAAATATATTCATTATGATAAATAACATGGTATTTTGTTGTCTCTTTTTTTAGCTGACTTCAGCCTCACAAAGGTTGCCACGAGTCCTGTGTTTTGTTTCTGGATCTTTGGTCTCCTTTGTGCCAACCGTGTCTCCTCTTCCTGTATCACAGAAGATAATAAAAGCAAAGGCATGAAAGAGACGTCTTGTGTTCGACTTGCCTTAACCAGCATCCCCATGAAGGAGATACCCCAGGATATCGGCATTCTTATCCTGAGTTTTAATAACCTGAAGGCCATCTCCACCTCGACCTTCAAAGGGATGAAACAACTGGTGGAGCTGGACTTATCACACAATGCTTTGACTAGCTTTATGGTGGACCTTCCGATTATGTTACAAGAATTAAATCTGGACAATAACTCATTCAAGAGTATCCCAGATCTGTCCCAACTGCCCAGCTTAACCAGGCTAGTTCTGTCCAACAATCACATTTCCACCATCCCCGACTCAGCGTTCAAAGGACTGAATAGCCTGAAGGTGTTGGAGCTCCAGAAAAATACCATCAACTCGCTTTCAGAAGAGGTGCTAACATGTATTTATAATTTGCTGACCCGTTACTATTTTTTTGTTTGCTTCATTCTTACATGGCAAAGTAAAGTGAACCTGTTAATTATGAAACCTTGAAAGTCTTCTGATTTGAAGTGTATAGTTTTCTGCAGAATGAATATATAATGTGTTTTGCAGAGGCCAACGTAGGGAAGTGCCAAGGAGGGTACAGCAAGTGAACTTGTACTTAAAGTAATGTAATGTAACAGGTTCAAATAAAGCCCAACACCAGCCTAAGCTTTAATGGTGAGGTTTAATCTCATAGGTTCCAAGAGATAAAATATGTTTTATGACGGAATAACCCGGCCCAACTTTTCTAGAGTGGGTCATTCAGTACTTCTGTTTGGCTGCAAGCAGCCTAATCTGTGACAAATTCGGCCATCTAAACTGATGTGTCGAATTAAATCAATACAAGAATTTAGTTAAGGTTGGGATCCCCCATAGCATGTGAGGGCCAGCGGATTCAACAAAACAGAATCGGTGTGCCATTGCAGCTTTGTATTACTAAATCTGTCATCCAAACCTTTACACATCTGAGCATTTATCTGCCACACAACCCGGATAAAGTCCAGATAACCCTGATAAATTAAGGATAAATTATTTGTAGAGAAAGTCTAAAAATTATTACAAGGCCAATAATTTGGCCCATGAGTCATCTTCTTCCACATTTAGTTCGAAAACTGTCATCTACTAAGATATCACAAAATTTGTTGCCAAGCAAAAATAATTGATATAAATTTTCAGCTAGATTAATTATATGTTTGTGTAGTGTCTGAATGAAGAGATATGTTAAAATATTGATTGTAAAAAGTTCTCAAACATGATTGTTTCTACTTCTTTAAACAGGTTTTTCATGACTTGAAAAGCTTAGACCATCTGGATTTATCGCACAATCAGCTGTGGGAACTTCCAACCCATCTCATGCTCAACCTTGTCCATCTCGAAAAATTTTACTTGGCAGGAAACCTACTGACAAACATTCCAGATGATTTATTCGATGGCCTGAATTCTCTTGCTTATGTGTTTCTTGACAAAAACCCATGGAACTGCAACTGTGCCCTCCACTATTTGAAGGGATGGATGGAAGATAATGGGTATAATATCTATACAATAAGGTCTGATGGGATTATAGTTAATGACGAGAAAAGTGTACTCTGTTCTGATGGGACCCCACTTATTAAATATAGTATGGATGCCTGTAATGGCAAGGACCTTGGTGATGTGGACCAACATAATGACATCAGAAAAAAATATGCCAGTAATTAAAGATACACAAGTGCTACCAACCACTGCCAAGACCACAGAACCATGGATAACGACAATGAAGACTACAAGAGAGTCGTTCGCAAAAACTACACCCGTGATGACCACTGAAGAGCATCCAACGTCAGTTGCTACAACAATAAAAAGCAGAATATTGACAACACCAATCATGACTTCAACAAAACAGCCAGAGACAACTCCAACAGCCATGCCAGCTTGGACAACAACAAAAATGACCACTCAAACATATAAGACTGGCCATACAGTATACAATTTTGTTGCAAATTTTTCCTATAGATTTACCAAAACCATACAATATGAGGTCAAACCTAAACACTTTCAATGTGTATGCAATCAGGCACTACATAGTTGAAGGTAAATCTACAGGAAATTTAACAAGAAAATTGTATAATGTATGGTCAGCTTAAGACTACTATAAGGACAGCTACTGAACAGAGGAGAACAACTCCACAAACCACAGAAGTGCCAACATCTATTATTTCTTCAACAACCACTTTGCACCCAACTTCTACTCTTCCCACAACAGTGAAGGTGGAACCCAGTACAATGTTGACCACCTCCATTGTGTCAACACAAAAGCATCTTAAAGAAACATTGCTGATGTCTACAGAGAATCAGTTATCAAACACCAAGCCAACAGCAGAAAATTCCCAGGCAGAAGCCCACAGCATGTCATGGCTGGAGTACAAGATTCTTAAAAACAGCTGGTGTACAAGTTTCTCAAAAACTTCTGCTTCCTCTATCTTATCATCTATATTATCATCTTCCTCTCTTAAAGTCAGAAGCAGTCTGTTGCATACTAGCTTAGAAAAATATCGAAAATATGCCCAAAAAAAACTGTGTACACAGGGAGGGAAAACACGCACACAGCTAAGAGATAAGGATAGATCACGTTACAACTAGTAAAGACAATGCATCTCTGTACCTAGAACCAAGGTCGTACTGGCTATAAACCTAGAAATACAACATTTTATCTTCTATTTTCTCAAGAGAATGCAGCTGAAGGAAGGAAACGTTAAGGGAGAACCCTACATGTAAAACAAATATAAAATAAAGTCTCTAAAGCATAACTCTGAGTGAGGCCCACTTACTAATCCCCCCTTTGTCCAATTCTGGACAGCTATTAGGCCATTATTTAACTACTTCCCACTTCGCTCCTACATGCAAAAATCATAATTTTTTTGGTAGAAAATTACTCAGAACCCCCAAACATAGTTACATAGTTACATAGTTAGTCAGGTTGAAAAAAGACACAAGTCCATCCAGTTCAACCGTAAAAAATAAAAATAAAAAAATAAAAATAAACATATATCGTACAATCCCATATACCCAATTCTATACCCACAGTTGATCCAGAGGAAGGCAAAAAAACCCAGAAGAGCATTATCCAATTTGCTACAGCAGGGGAAAAAATTCCTTCCTGATCCCCCGAGAGGCAATCGGATATTCCCTGGATCAACTTTACCTATAAATGTCAGTACCCAGTTATATTATGTACATTTAAGAAAGAATCCAGGCCCTTCTTAAAGCAATCTACTGAGCTGGCCAGAACCACCTCTGCAGGGAGTCTATTCCACATTTTCACAGCTCTTACTGTGAAAAAACCTTTCCGTATTTGGAGGTGAAATCTCTTTTCCTCTAGACGCAAAGAGTGCCCCCTTGTCCTTTGTGTTGACCGTAAAGTGAATAACTGAACACCAAGTTCACTATATGGACCCCTTATATATTTGTACATGTTGATCATATCCCCCCTTAATCTCCTCTTCTCAAGAGAGAATAAATTCAGTTCCTCTAATCTCTCCTCATAGCTGAGCTCCTCCATGCCTCTTATCAGTTTGGTTGCCCTTCTCTGCACTTTCTCCAGTTCCCCAATATCCTTTTTGAGAACTGGGGCCCAAAACTGAACTGCATATTCCAGATGAGGTCTTACTAATGATTTGAACAGGGGCAAAATGATATCTCTCTCTCTGGAGACCATACCTCTCTTAATACAAGAAAGGACTTTGCTCGCTTTGGAAACCGCAGCTTGGCATTGCATGCCATTATTGAGCTTATGATCTACCAAAACCCCCAGATCCTTCTCCACTACGGATCCCCCCAGTTGTACTCCCCCTAGTATGTATGATGCATTCATATTATTAGCCCCCAAGTGCATAACTTTACATTTATCAACATTAAACCTCATCTGCCACATAGTCGCCCAATTAGACAGGGCATTGAGGTCGGCTTGTAAATTGGCGACATCCTGTAAGGACGTTATTCCACTGCATAGCTTGGTGTCATCTGCAAAGACAGAAATGTTACTTTTGATCTCAGACCCAATATCATTTATAAACATATTAAAAAGTAAGGGTCCCAGCACTGAACCTTGGGGTACACCACTGATAACCTTGGACCATTCAGAGTAAGAATCATTAACCACTACTCTCTGAATTCTGTCTTTTAGCCAGTTTTCTATCCATTTACAAACTGATATTTCCAATCCTGTAGACTTTACCTTACACATGAGCCGTGTGTGGGGAACTGTATCGAACGCTTTTGCAAAATCCAAGTATACCACGTCCACTGCCACCCCTCTGTCCAAGGTCTTACTTACCTCTTCATAAAAATAAATCAGGTTTGTCTGACAACTTCTGTCTTTCATGAATCCATGCTGTCTGTTGCTTAAATAGTTTTTTTCCAGCAAGAACTCATCTATGTGGTCTTTTATTAATCTCTCCAGTATTTTCCCAACTATAGAAGTTAAACTAACAGGTCTATAGTTACTTGGTAAACACTTAATTCCCTTTTTAAATATAGGCACCACATTGGCCCTGCGCCAATCCAGTGGTACTATTCCTGTCATTAATGAGTCCCTAAAAATTAAATACAATGGCTTTGAAATTACAGAGCTCAATTCTTTTAGGATCCGTGGGTGTATGCCATCTGGTCCAGGTGCTTTATCCACCTTTATTCCATCTAAATATTTCTGGACCATATCACTTTTGAGCCATTGTGGATTTGGGGCTGTGTCACTACCACCCCCATTTTGGACATGAGCTCCCCCATGCTCCTTTGTATACACAGAACTGAAGAAAGTATTTAATAAATTAGCCTTCTCTTTGTCCCCAGTCACCCACTCTAGATTATTTTGTAAAGGGCCTACATGCTCAGACTTGACCTTTTTACTATTAATATATTTGAAGAATTTTTTGGGGTTTGTCCTACTATCTTTTGCAATCTGTCGTTCGTTTTGAATTTTTGCATCCTTGATTTCCTTTTTACATATCCTGTTATATTCTTTGTAACATTTAAATGATACTAGTGTTCCCTCATTTTTATATTTTTTAAAAGCTCTTTTCTTATAGTTTATAGCTTTTTTAACTTTGTCAGTGAGCCACATAGGTTTTATTTTTAGCCTTTTAAACTTATTGCCCATGGGAATATACTTTGCAGTGAGTTCCCAAACAGTCTTTTTGAAGAATTCCCATTTCTGTTCTGTGCCCATTGATGCCAATATTCCTTCCCAGTCTAAGTCCTGGAGAGCAGCGCTCATCCTTGGAAAATTTGCTCTCTTGAAATTAAGTGTTTTTATCTTTCCTGTATGTGATTTTTGCTTACACATTATACATTAAACATTATATATGTTTTTTTTTAGCAGAGACCCTAGGGAATAAAATGGCTGTTGTTGCAACTTTTTATGTCACACGGTTTTTGCGCAGCAATTTTTCAAATAGTTTTTTTTTTTAAAACAGTTTAATGAACAAAAAAAACAAAAAAAAACATTAAAGTTAGCCCAATTTTTTTGTATAATGTGAAAGATGATGTTAAGCCAAGTAAATAGATACCTAACATGTCATGCTTGAAAATCACGCACGCTCGTGGAATGGCGTCAAACTTCGGTACTCAAAAATCTCCATAGGCAACTCTTTAAATGTTTTTACAGGTTACACGTTTAGAGTTACAGAGGAGGTCTTGGTAGAGAATTGTTGCTCTCGCTCTAACGTTCGTGGCGATACCTCACATGTGTGATTTGAATGCCGTTTACATATGTGGGCGTGACATATGTATGCATTCGCTTCTGCATGCGAGTTCGCGGGGACGGGGGTGCTTTAAAAAAAAATATTTGGTTTATTGTTTATTTTTTTTTCATTTTTTTATTTTACACTTTCCCTTTAAAAAAATGTATTTTTTTTTATCGTTTTTATTCCTATTACAAGGAATGTAAACATTCCTTGTAATAGGAATAGTGCGTGACAGGTCCTCTTTATGGTGAGACTATGATCGTTCTTATGGTGCGCAGGATCACCGGCTCTAAACAAGGATATCTGAATGATGCCTCTAGCTGCAGGCATCATTCAGATATCCCCCTACAAAGCCGAGGACGTCATATGATGTCCACCCAGGATGGGAGATCCCATCTGTGGACGTCATTTGACTATGGCTGGGTAGGGAAGTGGTTAAAGAGACATTTGTTTTTTTTTGTTTTTTCCAAACGACATTTTTTTTATTTATTTTTTTATTGCATTTTAGTGTAAATATGAGATCTGAGGTCTTTTTGGCCCCAGATCTCATATTAAGACTTAAGAGGTCCTGTCATGGTTTTTTTTTTATTAAAAAGGAAGTTTACATTCCTTGTAATAGGAATAAAAGTGACACCATTTTTTTTTAAATAACAGTGTAAAACAAATAAAATAAAAGGTAAAATAAATAAGAAAAAAACAAACAAATTTTAAATGCACGGGGTGCACCACCGAGCTCGCACGCAGAAGCGAACGCATACGTGAGCAGTGCCCGCATATAAAAACGGTGTTCAATCCACACATGTGAGGTATCGCCACAATCGTTAGAGCAAGAGCATTAATTCTAGCCCTCCACTGTAACTCAAAACATGCAACCTGTAGAATTTTTTAAACATCGCCTATTGAGATTTTTAAGGGTAAAAGTTTGTCTCCATTCCACGAGCGGGCGCAATTTTGAAGCGTGACATGTTGGGTATTAATTTACTCGGCGTAACATTATCTTTCACAATATAAAAAAAAAATTGGGCTAACTTTACTGTTTGCTTAATTCTTAATTAAAAAAAGTGTATTGTTTCCCAAAAAAGTGCGCTTGTAAGACCAGTGCGCAAATAAGGTGTGACAGAAAGT
Source organism: Rana muscosa (assembly GCA_029206835.1). Classification (NCBI taxonomy): domain Eukaryota; kingdom Metazoa; phylum Chordata; class Amphibia; order Anura; family Ranidae; genus Rana; species Rana muscosa. Next base: position 347,816,467 of record CM055118.1, on the reverse strand, counting down.
ATTGCAATGACCGCCATTTTATTCTCTAGGGTGTTAGAAAATATATATATATATATATATAAAATGTTTGGGGGTTTTATGTAATTTTCTAGCAAAAAAAACAGTTTTTAACTTGTAAACACCAAATCTCAAAACGAGGCTCGGGGCTGTAGTGGTTAAGGCGTATCAAGTTCTCTTGTATCAGGTTGACGTCTTTAAAGTCCTTACACTGCTCTAAACCGGATTTTATACTATAAATTTCTTCAATATACCTCTCATACACACACACAGTGATAGTGTGTACAACCAAATATAATATAACAGAAAACAATAAAAGACTCCCCATCCTTACCAAGACCTATCCCTAAAGCCTGGTATACACTACATTTGTTTTGGTTCAACCTGAAAACTGATAGCTCTGGTCGGAGCTGCTGTACCAACGATTCAACGTTCGTACAGCGATCTTCCCTGCTAGACTGTTGTGTTCTGACAAGGGGGTGGTCTCCCGCTAGTGCACTCCGATCATTGCTCTCTGGCATTGGCTGAGAGTCCTGATCGTAAGCAGGTTGGCTGCTGGTTTTCCAGCATGCTCCTCTGATAGAAGCCGGACAAATGGCCGGCTTTTGTCGAACCGACTGACATACACACAGGCCAAATCTCGGCCGGTTTTTATTGAACTGGCCGATGTCTCCCGACATTCGGCCCATGTGTACGGGGCTTAAGATTTACTTTTACTTTACTTTTACTTTTTACAGTGACTACTATGGACCCAGGTAGACTTCCCTTAAAGGGGTTGTAAACCTACGTGTTTTTTCACCTTAATGCATCCTATCAGGACCTTGCAGTGTCCGGCCCCCCCATTTTACTTACCTGAGCCCCGAATTTCCATGGGCGTGTCCCTGCCGTCCTACTCTTCTTGGAGCCCCGGCTTTGATTGGACAGATTGATAGCAGCCATTGGTTCCCGCTGCTGTCAATCAAAACCAATGACTAGTCATACACTCTGCGTCTATGGATGCCGAGTGTATGACACGGGAGCGTGCCCGCAAGGTAACCCCCTTTGGGAGAGAGCTTCCAAGAGGGGGTTATCTAATGCGGGGAGGAGCTGCGAGAGCCGCCGTGGGACCCCAGAACAGGTGGATCGGGGCCACTCTGTGCAAAACAAATTGCACAGTGGAGGTAAGTATGACATGTTTGTTATTGAAAAAAAAAAAAAAACGGGAACCTTTAGTATCACTTTAAGGTTAACCACTGTCCGGGGAAGCACTTGATTGGGTCCTCCAAAGGGTTCTTTCAAACTTTTCTACAACAGTTTCCATAACAAAAGCAGATCTCCAGACTGCAGGCTGTGAGTTGCTATAGCAGAGGAGGGATCTGCTTGAGCATGCCCTCCAATCTCCCGTGGAGGCTTTGAACATACAACTAAAGATTCTTTTTCAGAACAGAACAAAGTCTTGTCTCAAAAAGTATCTTACAGAGATGAAGTCTTGTCTTTACCTTTACCTGGCAAGCAGAACAAGGAGCCAATTAGGAGAGAGCAGCGCAGGATGATGGGACAAGTAGTTCTCTGAGAAGCTCTGTCCATTGAAGTTAATGTGGCATGGACTTCAGCCCCCATCAAGCTTAGGGAAGGAGAGAACTTTTGCAAGGCAAAAATCTACAAAGAGGTAGAGTATAATAGAGACAGAGAGAGCAAGAGGATGGTGCTGCGGGGTGCCATCCCAAATAAGAGACGGAGAGACTGTGACTGAGCCACTGGAAGCCAGACCATGCAGAGCTGTCATTTGAGTGCAGAGAGTTGGAGTCACTTCCAGGATACAGCCCCTGCCGCACTGCCTACCAAAGTCTGCACAGACAACCCAGAGTGAGGAGACACCTACCCAGAGGAACTGTGTCACCAAAGACAGTGAGAGGGCCTTGCGATTACTACCTTCTACCCCAGCTAGAGACTAAAACACTAGGAACTACTTTACTAGCTACCCTATAGCTAAAATACTGCCTGCCTTTGTTGACTGCCTTAAAGCGCACCATCGGTTACCAGGCCCCAACGTTTAGCCGGCTGAAGAGTCAGGACTAAAAACCTGCCTCTAACAGTTGCTGCCCTGAGGTCTTTGTCCCTTTGCTTAGTTAAAGATGTGCCATACCCCAGTCAATCCCTTAGAGTATACTCTAAACCAGTGTAGTATTATAATCATTTGTAGTGCATTTATCTACTTTTATCTACATTGTTTATTGCTGATTTGCTAATTCATGTGTTGATTTAAGTTAGAGGTATAGCACCTGATCTTAGCCACTTTGGCATAGTTATTACTCTGTCTAGTAGACTTTGTCATAATTTACCTGCTGCATGCTAATTTATGTACAAACTACAATTTATTCTAACCCGTATCAATTGATTAAATACATTTATCACTACACGGGTGTGTGTCTATTTATTGGTAGTAACCCACAGCCAGGTAAAAGGCATTTTACACTTGTGTCTTTATTCATGTTTGCAGTGATTTTTATTCGACCAGTTGTGTCAGAGGGGCTGAGGTTGTTCTTGTAGTCCAGCCACAGAACAGAGAACCCAAAATTACCAAGCAGCTCCTTGGGGGGGGGGGGGGTGGCACTACAAGAGTATAACACTAAAGCAAAAACATTCAACTAAAGTTTTTCTTGTCTCTTTAGTCGTCATTTTAGTTATTGTATTTTTGATTTGCTAGATCCACAGACAGACTAAGGTCCATCCTAAAACATCAGAGACCTGTAACTCAGACTGTACCACTCACAATGCTGATGTCATCTTAAGAGGTAAGAGAGCATCTTTCCTCCGCCCCTCTTTTCACCTCTGCCTTCCTCGTACCTTCTGTGGTGTCAACTTCAAAATGGCCACCCAAAGGGTCTTATGGAAAGCTTTAAACAACCTCTCTATATTGGGCTGTGAGCTTGACTAGCTCCCACCACTTGTCACACAGTTTTTAAGGCCTTCTAGACAAAACCAAAAATTATGTGCAATCCCAAAAGCATATCTGTTCTCCGTGCAAACATTTCCTCTAGGGGGCTCCAAACTTTCTAAACAAAGGGCCAGTTTAGTGCCCTTTAGACTTTGGTGCAATAAAGAGGGGGGTTTGGAACTTTGAATGAGGCACATGAAAGGAACCGGATATAGAATCAAAAATATTTATTAAACAAGTGTTTAAATGGTGTTTAGACAGGGTTGCTAACAAATTTAGTTTGCCAGGTAGTAAATGTCCTGGCTGATTGATAGACGATCCACTGATTTCTCCCTAAATTCTGGAATTGCTGCACCTTTTCTCTTCTGTCACTAGGTGGCACTGTGGCTGGTGACATTAGATTGACAGGGGCTTAGCAAGGTCAGACCATGAATGGATGGGGTGTCTCAGCCAATTGGCGGGGATTTCTTTTAGTCCCTTGGGCTGCTGGGAGAACCTATTTATTTGGGTGGAGTCAGGTGATCGGGGTTCTGTGCCACTTGGCCATCATACCAAGGACCTCTAATGGCAGAAAAAGTACTGTGAGGAAAGTCTCTGGATTGAAGGCGCATATGACATCAAAAGCTGGATTTGGTATTTTATCTTTTAATGGGCTATTCGATTTTATCCCGTTATTTTTGGCCTGAGATCTGCCAGTTTTGGCTATACATACATTTTATTGCTTTGACTTCAATGTCAGCATGCTCTGCAATATAGAGTGTGCTCCTGGTATCGGGGACACTAATAGCCTTGGCTCGGGTTAGAAGACTAATTTAACTGCTCTCTGTTCTCTTGATCCTCAGGAGAACAAACTATTTCTGTTCCTCCCAATTCACTTTTACAAAGGACACAGAATGGGACCCGTGGAATTTATTTCCACTCCTTGATTGACAGCACCATGTGGGCAGCTGCCAGCGGGCACAGCGAGCGGAATGCTGTCTAAGATATAATGTGACAGGGGAATTGAGTCTTATCGTGTCTCAGCCGTGACTCCTTCAAGGTTCTAAGCAGTGGCGTAACTAGAACTTTCAGGGCCCGGATGCAAGAAACCATGAAGGGCCGCCCTGACCCCCGGGCAGGGCTCTTTTCTCCGAGCCTGGTGGCGGAACAACAGGGCCTGGTCGCAAGTGGGTGGCTCCTCTCCCTCCCGCAGGCATTCAGGGGCTGCAGGAGGAAAATGGAGAGATCGGTTCCTCTGTCTGTGTTTCTCAATCTTTTTCCAGTCAGGGCACACTTCAAGTATACCCCCTAGGTTAATGGGGCTTCACTGCAACCACCCTGAAACTGTGTGCATTGCATGCAGTTACAGCATAGTGATGATGCATTTAAGGGGTTAAAACAGGCGGTCAGTAGGCAACATATTGCCTCTTTACCGGCTGTCAAATGCCCCTGAAAAGCGATCTGAGCATTGATCGCTTTTCGGAGGAACAGCATTTTTTTGCTGGTACTATGAACAAGCAAAAAAAAAATAGGTTCTGATTGTACACATATAGGGGGTCAGGATTACAAGCGCATACATAAAATGTGCATACATACATGTAAACACACACACACACACATATATATATATATATAAACACACACACACACATAATACACACACATATACTGTATATATACATACACACACATATATATAAATGCACATATGCATGCACATATAAACCAGTGGCGGCTGGTGCCTTAAAATTTTTAGGTTAGGGCGCAAGCAAACTGAAAAATTCTGAAAAAAAAAATGTCAATTGCAGCCACTGTGCCCATCAATTGCAGCCACTGCGCCCATCAAACACTGCCACTGTGCCCATCAAACACCGCCACTGTGCCATCAAACGCCACCACTGTGTCATCAAATGCTGCCACTGTGCCCATCAAACTCTGCCACTGTGCCATCAAATTCTGCCAGTGTGCCCATCAAATGCTGCCAGTGTGCCCATCAAATGCTGCCAGTGTTCCATCAAACGCTGCCACCATGCCCATCAAATGCCACCACTGTGCCATCAAATGCCGCCACTGTGCCATCAAATGCCGCCACTGTGCCCATCAAATGCTGCCGGTGTGCCCATTAAATGCTGCCAGTGTGCCATCAAATGCTGCAACTGTGCCATCGAATGCTGCCACTCTAAATTCTCCCCCCCCCCCGCGCCCGCTCGCCGCCTGACTGGCACTTACCCTGTCTCGGTTGGGCATCAGGTTGGGCAGCAGGTGACGGCCACAAGCAGGGTCCTCCATGCGTCTCCTGCAGTTCTCATCTCCTGTCCTCTCCTCCTGATAGGCGTCCAATAGCCGTGCCTATCATTTCAGCCAATCAGGTGACGGGTAACAGACCTGCACACCAGATTGGTGTAGAGGCGTTTCAGTGTTAGGAAAGTGAATATTAATTCGCTTTTCTAACACACCTGGGTGGACTGTGTGCGCCAAGCATGGCGCTCGCAGTTCACCTATTTTGAAGCCTATTATAGCCTATGGCTCTAATCAGGTGCTTCAAAAACACCCCCACCACTGTAATTTAGGCGCCCGGCAACCGAAAAGGGTCCGGACACCTAAATATGGGGTTGGCAGCGGTGGCCATGGATAGATTCATGCTATACATGAATCTATCCATTGGTCATAGAGGGGGTGGCTGGAGAGAGGGGGCGGCGCTCGTGCGCCTTTATGGACGCACCGCAACTGATAGACAGAATTTAGACAGAATAAAGGTGGATAAAGCACCTGGACCAGATGGCATCCACCCACGGATCCTAAAAGAATTGAGCTCCAAGCAATTATATCTCATTTTTAGGGACCCATTAATGACAGGAATAGTACCACTGGATTGGCGCAGGGCCAATGTGGTGCCTATATTTAAAAAGGGAACAAAGTCTTTACCAAGTAACTATAGACCTGTTAGCAGAGGCGGCTCTAGGCTTTGTGAGGCCTTAGGCAAAACTTAGACATGAGGCCCCACTTACGCCCATAATGGGAAAAATAATTCAAGCTAGAAAAATGGCTGCAGAAAATGCACGGATCTAGCACACAGGTGATCAGCACCACTTCCAGGGCACCCTCCTCACCCATCAGACATATTCAGCCAATGCAAGAGGGGGGAGAAAAAGGGGTGAGAAAGAGAGAGGGGTAATAGAGATATCCAATGATGCTGACATTAGTATTGATCACAGGTAAATTAGGCGGCCGCGAGGCCCCTGTGAGTGCGAGGCCTTAGGCGACCGCCTAATTTGCCTAATTAGAGAGCCGGCTCTGCCTGTTAGTTTAACTTCTATCTTTTGGAAGATACTGGAGAGATTAATAAAAGACCACATAGATGAGTTGTTGCTGGAAAAAAATGTTTTAAGCAACAGACAGCATGGATTCATGAAAGACAGAAGTTGTCAGACAAACCTGATTTCTTTTTATGAAGAGGTAAGTAAAACCTTGGACAGAGGGGTGGCGGTGGACGTGGTATACTTGGACAGAGGGGTGGCTGTGGACGTGGTATACTTGGATTTTGCAAAAGCTTTCGATACAGTTCCCCACACTCGGCTCATGTGTAAGGTAAAGTCTACAGGATTGGAAATATCAGTTTGTAAATGGATAAAAACTGGCTAAAAGACAGAATTCAGAGAGTAGTGGTTAATGATTCTTACTCTGAATGGTCCAAGGTTATCAGTGGTGTACCCCAAGGTTCAGTGCTGGGACCCTTACTTTTTAATATCTTTATAAATGATATTGGGTCTGAGATCAAAAGTAACATTTCTGTCTTTGCAGATGACACCAAGCTATGCAGTGGAATGACGTCCTTACAGGATGTCGCCAATTTACAAGCCGACCTCAATGCTCTGTCTAATTGGGCGACTATGTGGCAGATGAGGTTTAATGTTGATAAATGTAAAGTTATGCACTTGGGGGCTAAGAATGTGAATGCATCATACATACTAGGGGGAGTACAACTGGGGGGATCTGTAGCGGAGAAGGATCTGGGGGTTTTGGTAGATCATAAGCTCAATAATAACATGCAATGCCAAGCTGTGGTTTCCAAAGCGAGCAAAGTCCTTTCTTGTATTAAGAGAGGTATGGACTCCAGAGAGAGAGAGATCATTTTGTCCCCCTGTACAAATCATTAGTAAGACCTCATCTGGAATATGCATTTCAGTTTTGGGCCCCAGTTCTCAAAAAAGATATTGGGAACTGGAGAAAGTGCAGAGAAGGGCAATCAAACTGATAAGAGCTCAGCTATGAGGAAAGATTAGAGGAACTGAATTTTTTCACTCTTGAGAAGAGGAGAATAAGGGGGGATATGATCAACATGCACAAATATATAAGGGGTCCATATAGTGAACTTGGTGTTGAGTTATTCACTTTACGGTCAACACAAAGGACAAGGGGGCACTCTTTACGTCTAGAGGAAAAAAGACTTCATCTCCAAATACGGAAAGGTTTCTTCACAGTAAGAGCTGTGAAAATGTGGAACAGACTCCCTCCAGAGGTGGATCTGGCCAGCTCAGTAGATTGCTTTAAGAAAGGCCTGGATTCTTTCCTAAATGTACATAATATAACTGAGTACTAACATTTATAGGTAAATCCGATTGCCTCTCGGGGGATCAGGAAGGAATTTTTTCCCCTGCTGTAGCAAATTGGATCGTGCTCTGCTGTTTTTTTTTTGGCTTCCTCTGGATCAACTGTGGGTATAGATTGGGTATATGGGATTGTACGATATTTTTTTTTTTTATGGTTGAACTGGATGGACTTGTGTCTTTTTTCAACCTGACTAACTATGTAACTATGATAAACACATGCACATACACATACATGCACACTCACATACATACATATGGATACACACATGCATACATACATGCACACACATACATACATATGCACACACACATACATACATATGCACACACACATGCATACATACATGCACATGCACACACATATGAACACACATACAGTAGATAGATAGTCTTATAAAAAAAACGGCAGACCTTTACTTTAGCTCTTCCTGCTGGGTAATGCACTGTAGGGGAAGACAAAGAGCACAGCACACACTGCTTTCACTTTAGGTTAAAAGAGAAGTATGGGTTTCCTTTTTTTTGCTTACATCTATTCTATGCAAGCTGCTGATATCTATAAACCCTCCCAGCCCTCTCAGAAGTGCCCCATTCTGTTAAAATCGAGATAAATACCTGTGGGAGGTTCTACAGTCTTTCATACAGCATCATCCCGACAATAGCCTGGATATGAAGTCTGGATCCACTCCCTTTCCTGTCTTTTTGCTTGATTGATGTCCTCTCTCCTCCCTCTGCTAGTGCCTGAGACTTCACAGAGCATAGCTGCTCCCCCTCCCTTATCACCCCTCTCACCTCCTCCTCCCTCCTCCTCTGCAGCATGTTTCAATGGTCAGAAGAGTCGGCAGAGATTTCAGCACTTCAGTGAGTGTAATGTGAGAGAAGTCACTGATAGTGCTGTGTATGAGAATCTACACTATATATTTCTATCTATCAGCACAGCCATGTCTCTTTAGGGGAGGGGGGACAGAGGCAGGGGGTGTGTTGGTGTGTTGGTACACATGTACACACCCCCTGAGAACTTTTCAAACTGAAAATGGACCGTTTTTGCCAGCTGAAGGAAAGTAGGAAGAAAAGATTAGCTGATATGTGACTAATGTGATATGTACTAGTTATTTAACCCATCCCATACTTCTCCTTTAATGTGACGAGCTCCCCGCACTGTGCCGCAGATTACAGTTCGGCTGACGATCGGGGAGCTTGTCTCAGCCGCTCCTCCTATTGAAGAGTACAGGGGGGCCTTGAGAGCCCCCTGCAGCAAGGGGCCCGGTCCCCATGGCGATCTCAGCGACCCCTATAATTCCGCCACTGGTTCTAAGTGCCCCCCTCTTGAGAAGATGCCATACATGGTTGGAGAACACGGACGCAAATGTTCTTTTTCAACTCTTTTACATGTAAATTGTCCACAATCTAAGGGTTCAGTCCACCCAAAACTGATATTTGGATGTTAGAGAGGTACGCTCCCTGACAATCTCTTCTGTTTCTTAGGAGTTCTATTGGTTAGATCTCTACACTGAATTCCCAGGTCTGTACCTGCGCTGTGCCCATTATAAGGGGTTTCCACCATCCCTGTGCTGAGTTCCTGGTTCTGTACACCTGCTGTGCCCATTATGAAGGGTTCCCACCATCCCTGTGCTGAGTTCCTGGGTCTGTACACCTGCTGTGCCCATTATGAGGGGTTCCCACCATCTCGGCATTAAGTTCCCTGGTCTGTACACCTGCTGTGTCCATTATGGGGGACCCCCACCATATTTCAGTTTCTAGGTCCACACAGCTGCTGTGTCCATTATGAGGGGTTTCCAGCATCCCTGCATTGAGTTCATGGATCTGTACACCTGCTGAGTCCATTATGAGAGGTTCCCACCATCCCTGCACTGAGTTCCTGGTCTGTAAACCTGCTATGCTCATTATGAGGGGGTCCTACCATCCCTGTGCTGAGTTCCTGGGTCTGTACACCTGCTGTGCCCATTATGAAGGGTTCCCACCATCCCTGTGCTGAGTTCCTGGGTCTGTACCTGCTGTGCCCATTATGAGGGGTTCCCACCATCCCTGTACTGAGTTCCTGGGTCTGTACCTGCTGTGCCCATTACGAGGGGTTCCTGCCATCTCTGCATTAAGTTCCCTGGTCTGTACACCTGCTGTGCCCATTATGAGGGGTTCCCACCATCCCTGTACTGAGTTCCTGGGTCTGTACCTGCTGTGCCCACTATGAGGGGTTCCCACCATCCTTGCTGAGTTCCTGGGTCTGTACCTGCTGTGTCCATTATGAGTGACTCCCACCATATTCGAGTTTCTAGGTCCACACAGCTGCTGTGCCCATTATGAGAGGTTCCCAGCATCCCTGCATTGGGTTCCTGGATCTGTACACCTCCTGAGACCATTATGAGTGACTCTCACCATCCCTGCACTGAGTTCCTGTGTCTGTACCTTAGTTCTGAGACCATTATGAGTGACTCTCACCCCCCTGCACTGAGTTCCTGTGTCTGTACCTTAGTTCTGAGACCATTATGAGTGACTCTCACCACCTCTGCACTGAGTTTCTGAGTCTGTACCTCGGCTGTGCCCATTTCTGAGGTTTGTAAATGGCCAGTTATGTTAAAATGTAAGTTCAGCCCATGGAAATTGTTGACTTTTTCAACAAATTTGTACAGTCACACATTATATCTTGATTCAAATAGTGTCTAGTATGTCTACAGATAAACTTGAATGAATCACACATACAATTGAGTAAAGTTGTGGAATCCTATGAGTCTGGCAAGGGATTTAAAAAAAAACGCCAAATTATTTGACATCAATCATTCTACTGTATAGAAAATAATCCACAGGTGGCGTAGACATCAAACAACTGATAATATGTCCAGGAGTGGCCAACCAACAAATTCAAACCCCAGAGCTGAATGATGCTAAAAGAAGTCTCTAAGAACCCCAAAATGTAATTGTGGAGTGTTCAGGAAGCTCTTGCAACAGTTGGGGTCAAAGAGCATGTATCTACAATCAGAAAGAGATTGCACGGATTCAACCAGAATGAAGAGATGTGTTCACCTTTAATACCTGGGAGTAGTACGGCCTTTGTATGATGTGACCAATGCGATTGGCTCTCATGGTGGTCACATGATTAGCAACTCATCCTGCTGGTTGATGATCAGAAGCCATAACTGAGAGCTGTCGGTGTCAGTGTGCTCGGAGTGCGCAGTGGGCATGCTCTCAGCACCCAAAAGCTCATGCCATTGTGGAGGCATATGTGTGGTGGCTGGTGATAAAGCCCACTTTTCTTACTAACACATACACTCACCAGCTACACCTGTTCAATTTATTGTTATCATGAGCCAATCACTTGGCAGCAACTCAATGCATTTAGGCATCTAGACGTGGTAAAGATGACTTGCTGAAGTTCAAACCAAGCATCAGAATGTGGAAGAATGGGTAGTTTCGTTGACTTTAAATGTGGCATGGTTGTTGGTGAGTGTTTCAAAAACTGCTGATCTACTGGGATTTTCACGCACAACCATCTCTCGGGTTTACAGAGAATGGTCCAAAAAAGAGAAAATATCCAGTGAGCGGCAGTTGTGTGGCGGAAAATGCCTTGTTGATGTCAGAGGTCAGAGGAGAATGGCCTCAAGTTGATAGAAAGGCAACAGTAACTCAAATAACCACTTGTTACAATTAAGGTATGCAGAACACCATCTGGAGAGGTGGGATGTGAATGGGGCACAGGACACTGCTATGGGGGGGGGGGCAGAGGGGCAAAAGACAATACAGTGGGGAGATGATGTGAGGACACTACTGTGTGGGGGGGGGGGGGGGCAGAGGACACTATTGCAGGGGAGGCGAAGAGGACACTACTGTGGGGGGGTGGGTTAATGTGAAGGGGGCAAAGGACACTGGTATGGGGGGGCACTACTGTGGGGGGGGGTGATTTGAAGGGTTGAAGGGGGAGAAGACACCACTCTGGGGGTGATGTGGAGGGCAGGAGAGGACACTATTGTGGGGGGAAGAAGACACTACTGTGGGGGGGATGATTTGAAGAGGGGCAGAGGATACCACCCTCTGGGTTAATGTGAAGGGTGGCAGAGGACATTACTGTGGGGGGCAGAGGAAATTATTGCAGGAGAGGCGCAGAGGACATTACTGTGGGAGGGTGGGTTGATGTGAAAGGGGCAGAGGACACTGTTATGGGGTAGGAGACACTACTGTGGGGGGGGGGATGATTTGAAGGGTTGAAGGGGGGGAGGAGACACCACTCTGGGGGTCATGTGGAGCGCGGCAGAGGACACTATTGTGGGGGGAGATGTGAAGTGGGTAGAGGACAATACTGTGGGAAGTGATGTGAGGGGAGGCAGAGGATACTACTGTAGGGGGTAATGTGAAGGGGGCAGAGGACAATACTGTGGGGGTGATGTGAGGGAGGCAGAGGACAATACTGTGGAGGTGATGTGAAGGGGGCAGAGAACAATACTGTGGGGGTGATGTGAGGGAGGCAGAGGACAATACTGTGGAGGTGATGTGAAGGGGGCAGAGGAAAATACTGTGGGGGTGATGTGATGGAGGCAGAGAACAATACTGTGGGGGTGATGTGAAGGGGCAGATGACAATACTGTGGTGGGTGATGTGAAGGGGGACAGGGGACAGAGAACACTACTGTGATACACTATGTGTACTTTATGTTGTTTTTTTATTGGGGGCTTGATAGTAATTTTTTTTTTTTAAACAGGGTGCCACACCCTGGGGATCTTTGATCTATTCCATGTTGTCAAGGTAGATCGCCACTTCCCAAAGGTTGCCTAGCCCTGTTCTAGAACAATATGCTGAATACTGATCATACAAAGATAGATTTGTTTGGTCAGAGTAAAAGTAGACATGTTTGCTGCAAACCGGAGATAGCATTTCAAAAGAATCTCATACCAACTGTAAAACATGGTGGTGGAAATGTTATACTTCTGGAGGGGCAAAGGACATTACTGTGCGGGGGATGATGTGAAGGGCGGCATAGGACACTACTGTGTGGGGGGGGGCAGAGGACACTATTGCAGGGGAGGGGCAGAGGACACTACTGTGGGGGGTGGGTTAATGTGAAGGGGCAGAGGACACTGCTATGGGGGGCAAGAAGACACTACTGTGGGGGGATGATTTGAAGGGGGGCAGAGGACACCACCCTCGGGGGTAATGTGAAGGGCGGCAGAGGACACTACTGTGGTGGGTGGGTTGATGTGAAGGGGGCAGAGGACACTGCTATGGGGGGCAAGAAGTCACTACTGTGGGGGGGGATGGTTTGAAGGGGGGTAGAGGACACCACCCTCGGGGGTAATCTGAAGGGCGGCAGAGGACACTACTGTGGGGGGCAAAGGACACTTTTGCAGGGGAGGGGCAGAGGACAATACTGTGGGGGGGGTGGGTTGATGTGAAGCGGGCAGAGGACACTGCTATGGGGGGGAGACACTACTGTGGGGGGGGGGTGATTTGAAGAGAGGGAGAAGACACCACTCTGGGGGTGATGTGGAGGGTGGCAGAGGACACTCTTGTGGGGAGTGATGTGAGGGGGCACAGGATACTACTGTGGGGGGTGATGTGAAGTGGGCAGAGGACAATATTGTGGAGAATGATGTGAAGGGGTGCAGAGGACAATACTGTGGGGGGTAATGTAAAGGGGTACAGAGGACAATACTGTGGGGGTGATGTGAGGGAGGCAAAGCACAATACTGTGGGGGATAATGTGAAGGGGGCAATAGAGCTGCACAATTCTGGGAAAAATGAGAATAACGATTCTTTTGCTTAGAATGAAGATCACGATTCTCTCACGATTCTCAAAAACTTTTTTATTTTAAGGCCCCAGTCCTTGCAGATGACAGTCCTTAGGCTACCATCCTGAACCTGTCATCTTGCTCCTGCAGCTGACATTCTTATTATTAGTGTAGCAGGGTACCCCAAAATTGGGGTATCGCTATGTTCTAAATTTAGGGGTAGTAAGAGCCATAGTTGGCTCAGGTTCTTTAATTTGTTAGGTACTGGACTCTTCTTTGCTGTAAGTGTTGTCTGGTGTACAGTTCCCCTTTGGCCTGTAGGTGACACTGTTGCCCAGGCCTAGGGTCAAACCTCAGGTGACACAATAGCGTGATTGGGTGTCCTCTCTCGGCTATCGTGTGGTGGGTGGGGCTTCGCCTGCTTTGCATGCCGGGACAGGATACATAAGGGGCAGATGCCATGATTGGAGGAGGAGTACCGGGGAGAGGAGTACCCGGATTAGTGTGCCCCACGGGGGTGGTGTGTCAGGGGGAGTCCAAGGACCCCTGGCGGCGAAGTCGCACCCTATGGCCCTGCTGGCCGGGGGGTGCGTGAACTGGCCAAGGAGTCTCGGGCACCTTTAGCCCGAGGCTGCAACATTCCAGGCAGGCCCAGTACCTTTAACTGGGTCTGCGATCAATATGCTGGAGTTCCAGGGAGCCCGTGTGAAGGGTGGCCCGCTCTGAAGGAGAGGAAACCAGGGGAGGACCTGTCTGATGGACCGGTGAGAGATGTCACGGTGAAAGAGAGGCTTGGTTGCCTATCAGAGGGAGGACTCATTACTCTGCAGGATAACTCTGTAAAGTGCCCATTGGCATCATCGGTTCTCAAAATTTTACAGAGGTTTAAGGAATGTTCTGGATTCAGGTATAACAGGATTCTGCTACTATTAGAGGACCTCCTGAACCCGTCCCTGGAGGGGACAAAGTTACAGTATTGTTCGAGCTTCACTCCGGCTGCTAGAACTGTGAGGGGGATCTATCCGGGTGAGCTAAACCCACTCGGGATCGAGTGGCGACAAGTGCCTGAATCTACCTCCTATCTTCGCTAGCTTCTTTCTCCCTTCAATTTTCCCGTTAACTAAAGCAAAAGAAAATAAACTCTTTGATGGAGTTGAAGTGGTGTGGACATTGGCCTTCTTGGGGAAGAATATAGACTTTTCCCTACATTCTAGGGACGAGAACCAGTGGAAAGAGGTAACTCGCTGCAGGACCCAAATCTGTGAACACCGCCTGACCTCTGATAAGGAGGACACAGGCTTGTGGCATGGTGTGTCTTACCCCCCCCCCAGGTGAAGGTAAGCGGGGGGCAAAAGGATCTGTGTGCTACATAAGGTTGCTATCTCCATCCAGCAGCTGTCACCTTGTTTTTGTCATCCTGATCCTTAGGCTGTCATCCTGATCCTGCAGTTGTCCCTCCTGAGCTGTGCCCTGGGACTCTCCTCCTGCAGGGTGTGATCTTCTCATTCTGCTCCCAGGTCGGTGAGAAGGATGACATTCCTGAACCCACATGCAGCACTAACCCCCCAGAGAGATCGCCATTCCAGCACACCAGATAGAGGCAGCTCTTGCATTGACCTCTGTGTGTCTCAGTAATCCCTCCTCTCCCTCCCCCTGTGATGACGAGTCCGGGCCCTTAGCACTCTCCTCCTGTAGGTGGCGCCCCCCGACACAGGTGACGTGTACAGTGTGGGCAGGGCAGTACAGGTGCTGAGTTGTGCGGGTAGATCAGAACTTAGAGTCTACGGAGAGGAAACCACCGGGAGCAGTGAGACTACAGTGAGTGCGGGAGGGGGACCGCGGCCTGTGCGGGGTGGTGGGACTTGTAATTCTGCACAGACTAGGATTCCATTGCATGGGATGACGTTACATTGCTGACTGACGTCAGTTCCGGTTGCTGACGTCAGTCGGCTATTTGCGTTCCACGCTGGTTCCGACGGTGATACTAAAAATCGAGCCAATACAGCCTGGAGATCGCGGGGCGGTGAATCGAAATTGCGATCTTTAAACGATTAATTGTGCAGCTCTAGGGGGCAAAGGACAATATTGTGGGGGATGATGTGAAGGGGTGCAGAGGACAATACTGTGGGGGGTGATGTGAAGGGGGACAGAGGACACTACTGTGGAGGATGATGTGAGGGGAGGCAGAGAATACTACTGTGGGGGGTAATGTGAAGGGGCAGAGGACAATACTGTGGGGGTGATGTGATGAAGGCAGAGGACAATACTGTGGGGATGATGTAAAGAGGCAAATGACAATACTGTGGGGGGTAATGTGAAGGGGCATATGACAATACTGTGGGGGTGATGTGATGAAGGCAGAAGACAATACTGTGGGGGTGATGTAAAGAGGCAGATGACAATACTGTGGGGGGGGTAATGTGAAGGGGGACAGGGGACACTACTGTGGAGGGTGATGTGAAGGGGGGCAGAGAACACTACTGTGATTAGGGATGAGCTCCGGCGTGTTCGCACACTCCATGTGCAGAGCCCAACAGGAAGTCGGCACGGAGCTGCGCTAATCACAGGCAGGTTGACATGTCCCGATGCGCGGCTGCAGAGATCGGGACATGTCTCCCTGCCTGTGATTAGCGCAGCGCCGTGCCGACTTCCTGGAGGGCTCTGCACATGGAGTGTCCGAACACGCCGGAGCTCATCCCTGGCTGTGATACACTATGTGTTCTTTATGTAGTCTTTTTATTGGGGGCTTGATAGTAAATTATTATCTTTAAAACAGGGTACAGTACCCCAGGGATCTTTGATCTGTTCCATGTTGTCAAGGTAGATCGCTACCACCAAATGGTTGCCTACCCCTTCTAGAACAATATGCTGAATACTGATCATACAAAGATAGGTTTGTTTGGTCAGAGTAAAAGTAGACATGTTTGCTGCAAACCGAAGATAGCATGTCAAAAGAATCTTATACCAACTGTGAAACATGGTGGTGGAAATGTTATACTTTTGGATGGCTTTGCACTTCAGGGTTTGAGCAGCAAACAGTCATCAAGTCAACTATACATTCTGCATCATATCAAAGTGTGCTTGATGTGAATGTGAGGCCATCTGTGAAAAGGTTGAAGTTGAACCAGAAATTAATCATGCAACACAAGAGGTTTCAAAAGCACACTAGCAGTTCCACCAAGGAATGGCTCAAATAGAAGAAATATAGGGTTTTGGACTGTCCTAGTCAAAGCCCTAATTTTGTTCCCATTGAAATTTTGCATGGGGATTTGGATTTAGGAAGTTCACAAACATCTTGCAACTGAAGGAATTTTGCATGGAGAAGTGATCAAAAATGTCACTGAGTCAATGTCAGAGAGTGGTGGCCAGTTATACAAAATGTCTACAAGAAGGCATGCCTGCCTGCTTTAGGGGGCAATACTAGCTTCTGATGCTAAGGGTGTACTTATTTTATTCTCAGTACACCATTAGATATTTTAATATTTTTGGGACTAAATTATTCAAAAGCCAAATTTTTCTTGTGTTCCTAATCAAGTATATCATATTTATCTGTAGACACTATTTGAATGAAGATCTAATGTTTGCCTGTTAATGTGTTGACAAAGTCAACATTTTCCATTGGGTTGAATATTTTGTTTTTCATATGACTGTATACATCTTAGTATGTGTGGCATAAAGAATATTCTGTGAAAAGACGAGAGATATGTGGTTTTTCAAGCAATTCCACAGGACTAAACTTTTAAGCCATTTCCCTTACATATGAAATGAAATTAGACCCAGGAAACAGTTGGAAGTCAAGATAAGACACAACGCTATATGAAAACCATAAGAAGGAGGAAGAAAGACCATCAGATCCTTCATAGAATTCTCTCTGGGAGGTGAGTACTTAGCGATGCATTGCTGATTCATGGAAAGTTTTATTGATTTGTTTTTTGGGGCCAGCCTTCTCGAAACAAATATTTCATAATTTTAGGTAAATGCTGCAATGCTAAACGAAATAAGAATTACTTATACACTACAGCATATGGCAAAATTTACATAGACACCGGACCATCACACCTACCACACTATAAGGTCAAAAGCACTTGGGCACCCCTCAAAATGCTTGAATCCAGGTGTATCCAATTGTGCTCTTCCAACCTTGTGGTAACAGTTTGGAGAAGGTCTCTTTTCTTTTCCACCATAACTGTGTCCCTGTGTACAAAGCCAGCTCCATAAAGACATGGTTTGGTGTGGAGGAACTTGAGAGTCCTGCACAGAGCCCTGGCCTCAACCCTACTGATCACCTTTGGGATGAATTGAAATGCCAATTGTGAGTCAGGTCTTCTCATCCAACTTTAGGACCTGACTTCACAAATGTTCTTTTGGCTGAATGGGCACAAATTCTCACAGACACACTCCAAAATCAAGCCTCCTAGAAGAGTGGAGGCAAATATAGCTGCAAAATAGGGGAGAGGTCAGCTGGATATTAGGACCCATAGTTTTAGAATGTGATGTCCAACAAGGTGTGGTGGTTCAGTATCCATATAGTATATCTTAATTGCCAGGCAAGTAATGCTGACCAGAAGACGAGACATAACAGGGAGGGTGAGCAACTCCATATTAATGGCTGCGGTTTTGAAATAGGATGTCCAGGAGGCTCATATAGGTGTGGTGGTCAGGTGTTCACAAACTTTTGTGTATATAATGAATCTTTTGTGGGTCCTTTTGGTGAGATACTTGTATTTGCACTGTGTTCCTGGGTCTGCACATCTGCTGCATAATAAGGGGATGAGGGGGTCCCATCATGGGGCTGCATTTAGGTTCTTTGGGAGTAAAACATTTTGGCTGCAACTTTCAAGGGTGTCCATCATCAAACACTTTTGAATAAATTTTCCCTTTTCTCAAATACTAAGTATGTTGTTATCCCCCTATATTTTTCTACTGTGTTTAGTGGAGACAAACAATGTTCCAAATGTGCACCATAGTTTGGAGGGATCATCTCTGCAGGGTGCCCTGGGCACACATTGAAAGTGCCATTGACAGGGCTTTTTTTCAGTGTGAACAGTGGCGGTGCCAGCTGGTGCTCAAAAAAACAAACATCAATTGCAGCCACTGTGCCCATCAAATGCAGCTACTGTGCCCATCAAATGCAGCTACTGTGCCATCAAACGCAGCTACTGTGCCCATCAATTGCCGCTACTGTGCCATCAAACGCAGTCACTGTGCCCATCAAGTGCAGCCACTGTGCCCATCAAGCGCAGCCACTGTGCCCATCAAACACAGCTACTGTGCCCATCAATTGCTGCCACTGTGCCATCAATTGCTGCCACTGTGCCCATCAAGCGCAGCCACTGTGCCCATCAAGCGCAGCCACTGTGCCCATCAAGCGCAGCCACTGTGCCTATCAAACGCATCTACTGTGCCCATCAAACGCAGCCACTGTGCCCATCAAACGCAGCCACTGTGCCCATCAAACGCAGCCACTGTGCCATCAAGTGCAGCCACTGTTCCCATCAAGCGCAGCCACTGTACCCATCAATTGCTGCCAGTGGGCCCATCAATTGCCGCTACTGTGCCCCATCAGAATGGTGCCCGCTGTTCACCTTTTTGGGCGCCTATTAGAGCTCTAATCAGGTGCTTCCAAAAAAACACCCCCGCCACTGTAATTCTATCTATGGTGATAGAGCGGTGCCAGGAGAGAGGGGGCGGCACCCATGCGCCCCTTATGGACTACTGAGTGGGAACATGGGGGAATGCAGATCCGGCATTTCCAGCACAGAATGTATGTACTGGCAAAGGGGGCTGGGGTGCACCAGATGGTCTATTTGATGCTGACTGCTGTATTTAATTTGTTAAAGTGGGGAGTGCAAAATCTGCTGCAGTTGTGCATGGTAGCCAATCAGCTTCTAACTTCAGCTTTTTCAATTAAGCTTTGACAACAAAAAAAAAAAATGGAAGCTGATTGGTTTCTAAGCACAGTTGCACAAAATTTTGCACTCCCCAGTTTTAGTAATTCAACCCTATTGTGTCCTGTTCTGGAGACCTCACTTATAAAATTAATTTCTAAGCTAGAACGTGTCCAGAGACAGGCATCAAAAATGGTGAAAGGTCTGAGGGATACTTCAGGAATCCTCAAGAAAAGAGGGGTAAGGAGAGACGTGATTGAAATGTGTCTTTAAATTTATGAAGGGTATGAATAAGGTTCAGTAGGACAATATTTTCTTTTTTTTTATTTCTTTATTTTAGTTGTCATACATACAGAGAAATAAACAATTTCATTAATCCATCAATCATATAAGCTCCAACGAGTCCATTCAAAATCCAGTTAACAGCATTACTCCTATCTTAAATATATCCACACAAAAAAAAAAGAAAACAATAACTAGTTATTTGAGGTAGTCCCCATTCTATCCTCCGTTAGACCTGCTTCTCTTGTATGCCCTGACAACATACTTTACTTAGAAGAAAAACCTCTATCTATCTGAAGAGGCAAAAGGAGACAGTAAGAAGTCCCATGAGGGAAAAAAAATCCTAAAAAAATAAATAAGAAAAAAAGGAAAAAGATAGAGAGAAGAAGAGAAAAAAAAAAAAAGGAGGAAGAAAACACTGATAGGGGAAGGGGAATCAGAGTTGGAGGGGAAAATGTACTGAGGCAAGGGTGAGTTTACTATACCATCATCCAGGGAAGTTAGGGCACCCCCAAGGCCCCCCACTCCTCTCTTTTTTTTATGTAGCGACCTCACCCTCTCTCTAGCTTTATCGGTTATACGGCTGTTGTCTAGGGGTACCTTGGAGAGAGGAATGAGATACACCACGGCCCATGTCCTCCAAAGCGTAGAGGTGAAGGCCAGAACTATCGGGCTTTGTGTATGTGTCCCAGAGTCAAATCCTCTCCTCGGATTGACTCCCCTTTGCTCCTAGTAACCAGAGTTCCACACACTGAACAGGTCCAACTCGTATTTATTCTTCCCAATAAATAGTCATACAGCACAGACAGGTTGAGACCCATGTAACACTTCAGTATTTGCGGGGAGTAGGCCAAGGCACAATTCTTCTAGTTACAGCTAACCACTGTAGTATCACCAGTGGCGAATAGTCACTGCCACTGACTATATTAGGTAGAACGTGAATTACCTTCGCTAGCACAGCCCCTGTCAGGGGAAGGCAATCCGTCCAAGGGATTCACCGGAGGCCTCTCTGTCACCAGCAATGCTGCGCCGGACTCTTCAGAGAAGTTCCGCTCACCAGTCTTCTCGACCTCAGACACGGGCACCCAAGGAGTTAGGGCCCCCTCGGATTCCTCCACCCTCGCGGAACTCAGTCGAAGGTACTGAGCTCCAGGCTTCCGCCATAGTACCTCATCCTAGGCTAAAGGTGCCTGAGATGGACTCCATCTCTCGCTCCGGCCAGGTCAAGGGCACCTGGGCCCGGAACTCCGGAACACCAGCACCCAAGCTAAAGGTGCCTGGGTGCGGCTGCGTCCTCCGACTCTGACCCTCGCGTCAGGGCGTCCACTCCCTTTTATCCCCTCGCCCGTTGCGTCACAGCAGGTTGCCCGCCCTGCCGTACCAGCGCCAGGCAAGGACAAAAGGGCAGCAGTCCTGTGGTGAGTGTTCAACCTCGGCCCATGGCGACAACGCCACCCGTAGGCCACAGGGAACCTCACACCACCAGAGTCCTTCAAGAACCACAGATAGGTCTCAGATTCCCTGACAATCAATGCATCTGGGTTACACTACCACCCATATGCTTCCCCGAAAATCAAACACCCGCTACATTTAGTACTCTCAGGAGCAAAGAAAAGATAATTTAAATGTGTTCCATTGGCCCTAAGTTTCTAAATATGTCTCCTTTCGATTTTGAGCCGATAATAACAGATCCTCCATCCTATTAACTGCTTCAATTTGTGTGACCCATGTAAGAATTGTGGGAGGGCTCGTATCTCTCCACTGCCGTACGATACATGATCTAGCAGCGTTAATAAGATGCCGCAAAATGTATTTACTATATGTTTTCCCCGGTATGTTTGAGACATGTAACAAAAATAAGGCTGGATTTTCTGGGAGGTTATACTCAGTAAATTTCTGTGCTAACTGCCGTATCTCCCTCCAGAAGTACTCCAGTTTTGGGCAGGACCAGAGAACATGAAGTAGAGTCCCTCTTTCCTCCTGACACCTCCAACATTTGTCCGGGATCTCCGGAGAGAATTTATTAAGTAGTGAGGGTGTACGGTACCATCTTTTCATTATTTTAAAATTAGTTCTTGTAGATATTGAAGATTTCAATGCAAGATTTACTATCTGCCTATGTTGTGCCTGGGTGAACGTCCTGTCTAATGTAATTTCCCTTTTCCTTATACATGGAGGGACATAATCATCTTGGGGGGCAACCAGTAGTGCATACATTTGCGAGATTAAGTGAGAGTGTTGTATAACGGTTTCAGCCAAATTATCAGACCAGTGGTGATGTGCAATTTCTACTTTACATAACAATGAACTTCAACATAAATTGTACCGGAGAACGCGTGAACACGGGTATACAGTACAGAACATTAATATGAACCGTAAAGAAAGAGGATATAACAATTATACTGCCGTTCAACTGATGTCCACTAGGTGGCAGCAGCGTGTTCTGAGTTCAATCTACAGATAGAATAGAGAGCTAAGGAATCTCACCTGTCCAAGATAGTAATCGTTCGTTCAACAGACTGTGAGCTGAGTGGACCTCCTGCTGGCACACACTTCACGCTGGCACTGCTTTCTACTTGCTTCGGTCAGGAGGTTCTGATGGCTGCAGATAGGGCCAACCCACTTCTTGGACAGCTTCCGCAAATGGACTGTAACAGAGTCCTCTCCAGTGACTGGGGCTTGGAAAGATGCTGCGTGCTCTTGTGCTCACTGCTGGTGGCCCGCACACCAGACTTAACAGGGGAGGACCCAGAACCTGGGAACAGCTCACTTGCCCAGTCACTGCTGTTCCATCAGGCAGGATCTCTCTGAGCACCGGAAGCTGGGTGGAGCTGACATTTATATCCCCCGGGCGTGTCCAAGAGCTCAGAGGATTGTGGGGAGTTGAGTTAAAGGGACCTGCACCGGAATCTGGACAAAGGGGCATCCCACCATAAAAGAGCAAGGCCCCGTCCCCTCACATAGTTGTTCTAAGGGTGTCAATGTTCGTTGAAATCTATCCGGATGTGGGAGAGTGTTAAGGAAATGTCGCAACTGAGCTCCACTCCAGAAATCAAGACAGAAACAGTCGTTGGATGAGGTTAGTTCAGGTAATGAGGGCCATGTCCCGGTCGCTATTTGTATAAAATGCGAGGCCTGAAAACACTGTGAGTCTGAAAGTTTCCTGAAGGGTCCCTCCTGTAGTCCCGGAGGGAAACGAGGATTCCCTACAATAGGGTACAGGGGGGAGTTGACAGATGATAATAAAGTGGTGGAACATATTTGAGAGCAAATACGCAGGGTAGGGCTCAAGGTTGGGTGCTTTTTGAGGGCTGAACTCAGGTCTCCAAAGCACCAAATCGCACAACGCAATGGGACCTCACACTGTGATTGCTCGATCTTTGCCCATATTTTAGAGCTTGCATGCCTACACCAGTCTACTAGTCGCGCCATATGAGCCGCCTAATAATATTTCTGCATATCTGGTACCGCTACCCCCCATATTGTTTAGGCATTATCATTAAACGGCGTTGAATTCTGGGCCTTTTAAGGGACCAAATTAATTCAGTTATCATCTTATTAGTCTGTTTAAAGAATTCAGGGGGTATATGAATGGGTAGAGTTTGAAAAAGATAGGAAAATTTAGGCCAGGGCTCGACAATCCCCGGGCGCCAGGTCGCCATTGCGACTAGAATTTGCGACCTGGCGCCTGGGGCAGCACAGCTGGGGTATCCTGTGTCTCCGTGAACCCCCCCCCCCCCGCGCGCGCGTGCGCGCGATCGCGTCAGGCCGGCCGGTAATTGAGGCCGCGGCTTTGCAGCCTTCTGCAGGCCTATGCTTCTCTGTAGGCATATGCTTCCTTCTGTGATCAGGCGCCATCTTGTGGTGGCCGTTGGTATGACATACAACCAGCAATGCTAATGGAGCTTCCCATGTCTGTTTCCACTGCCCCATCTCCTTCCCTCTAATTACAACCCCCAAACATTATATATATTTTTTATTCTAACACCCTAGAGAATAAAATGGCGGTCATTGCAATACTTTCTGTCACACCGTATTTGCGCAGTGGTCTTACAAGCGCACTTTTTTGGGAAAAAAGACACTTTTCTTTTTTTAAATTAAAAAATAAGACAACAGTAAAGTTAGCCCAATTTTTTTTTTTATATTGTGAAAGATAATGTTACGCTGAGTAAATTGATACCCAACATGTCACGCTTAAAAGTTGCATCCGCTCGTGGAATGGCGACAAACTTTTTACCCTTTAAATCTCCATAGGCGACGTTTAAAAAATTCTACAGGTTGCATGTTTTGAGTTACAGAGGAGGTCTAGGGCTAGAATTATTGCTCTCGATCTACCAATCGGGGCGATACCTCACGTGTGCTTTTAACACCGCTTTCATATGCCGACGCTACTCATGTATGCGTTTGCTTCTGCACGCAAGCTCGGCGATACGGTGCGCGTTCCTGGCTCCTAACTTTTTTAGCTGGCTCCTAGATTCCAAGCAAATTTGTCAAGCCGTGATTTAGGCAATATTGACATTTTTATTATGTTACATCTACCAAACCAAGAGAAAAGGCCCTGATGCCATTTAGAAAGTAAGACTTTCACTCTACTCAGTAGAGGTAAAAAAATCAACTCCAATCCAATTTAGGTGGAATCAACGTGCCCAGGTATTTGATGTCCGTATAGGTCCATCTAAACTTAAAATTCATTTTTAAAGCGTTAATTTGAGTCGTAGTCATAGATACTCCCATTGCCTCTGACTTGGACATGTTAATTTTTCAATTGGACAGTGCACCATATTGATCCAATTCTCTTGGTAGGTTCGGCATAGATATAACAGGTTTGGTAAGGCAGAATAAAAGATCATCCGCATATGCGGATACTTTATGATGTAAATCTCCGGTTATTAACCCCCTAATATCCGGGTTTTGCCTAACCTTACAAATAAATGGCTCTAAGGTGATAACAAAAAGGAGTGGTGATAAAGGGCACCCTTGGCGGGTGCCGTAGGAGGACAATATTTTCAATATGAAGCTACGACCAAGAAGAACAGGAGGATATGACCACAAAATAGCAGGAGGAAAGTTCAAAGGTAACCTTATAAAGTATTATTTTACAGAAAAACTTTTTAAAGAAATTAAAAAAGTAAAAAAATAAATAAAATAAAAAGCTAAAAGGGGGACAGTTCAATGAACAGCTTGTTCTTTTATTTATGTAGTACTATAGTGACATCTAGTGACTGGATGTTGGAACTGCAAATTTAGACACCTGAGAGACTAGCAACACTGAGGCTCGGCTCACACCTATGCATGTTGCTTTTGAGCGTTTCTGCAGTGCTTTTTGTGGATCTTGCGCGTTTTTCGACACGCGTTTTTACCGCGATTTGCCCTTTTTTTTTACACTGTATATAGCTGGTTGCTAAGGAGGGGGCAGGGAAGCCAGCCGCCGCATTCTTAACAACCGATGAGTCATCAGTTGTCAGCGGGCTTCCCGCTAAATGTAAAAAAAAAGAATTGCCGGCTAAAAAAAAACAAAAAAAAAAAAAAAAACAGCGTGGGGTCCCCCCCAGGTCCATACCAGGCCCTTGGGTCTAGTATGGATTCGGAGGGGACCCCCCCCCCCCACACCAAAATTTTAAATAAAATGGCACGGGGTCCCCCCAAAATCCATACCAGACCTTTATCCGAGCATGCATTTTGTACATACACATCTGATGCAGTCATGTGAATGACCGTAGGATTTACGGGATGTATATTTGGAAGGACATTCTGTGTGTGTTTATTGATGGTCGATATCCCCAACAGAAAATTAATATAAAAAATAAAATTATTTAAAAAAAAGGTTCAATGGTCTACAACAGTGGTGGTCAACTTCTTAATATAGGAGTGTAGCGCCACCCACGAAGGAGTTGCTTGAAAATGTTAGGTTCTACAGTGCCTTGAAAAAGTATTCGTACCCCTTGACATTTTCCACATTTTGTCATGTTACAACAAAAAATTTAAATGTATTTTATTGGGATTTTATGTGATAGACCAACACAAAGTGGCACATAATTGTGAAGTGGAAGGGAAATGATAAATGGTTTTCAATTTTTTTTTATAAATAAAAATCTAAAAAGTGTGGCGTGCATTTGTATTCAGCCCCCTTTACTCTGATACCCCGAATTAAAATCTAGTGGAAACATATTGCCTTCAGAAGTCACCTAATTAGTAAATAGAGTCCACCTGCGTGTAATTTAACCTCGGTATAAATACAGCTGTTCTGTGAAGCCCTCAGAGGTTTGTTAGAGAACAAAGAGTGTCATGAAGGCCAAGGAACACACCAGACAGGTCAGGGATAAAGTTGTGGAGAAGTTTAAAGCAGAGTTAGGTTATAAAACAAATATCCTTTGAACATCTTATGGAGCACTGTTCAATCCATCATCCGAAAATGAAAAGAGTATGGCAACACTGCAAACCTACCAAGACATGGCCGTCCACCTAAACTGACAGGCCGGGCAAGGAGAGCATTAATCAGAGAAGCAGCCAAGAGGTCCATGGTAACTCTGGAGGGGCTGCAGAGATCCACAGCTCAGGTGGGAGAATCTGTCCTCAGGACAACTATTAGTCGTGCTCTCCACAAATCTGGACTTTATGGAAGAGTGGAAAGAAGAAAAGAAAGCCATAAGAAGTCCCGTATGCAGTTTGCAAGAAGCCATTTGGGGGACACAGCAAACATGTGGAAGAAGGTGCTCTGGTCAGATGAGACCAAAATTTAACTTTTTGGCCTAAAAGCAAAACGGATATGTGTGGCGGAAAACTAACACTGCACATCACCCTGAACACACCATCCCCACCGTGAAACATGGTGGTGGCAGCATCATGTTGTGGGGATGCTTTTCTTCAACAGGGACAGGGAAGCTGGTCAGAGTTGATCGGAAGATGGAGCCAAATACAGGGCAACCTTAGAAGAAAACCTGTTAGAGTCGGCAATAGACTTGAGACTGGGGAGGAGGTTCACCTTCCAGCAGCACAACGACCCTAAACATACAGCCAGAGCTACAATGGAATGGTTTAGATCAAAACATATTCATGTGTTAGAATGGCCCAGTCACAGTCCAGACCCAAATCCAATTGAGAATCTGTGACAAGACTTGAAAATTGCTGTTCACAGACGCTCTCCATCCAATCTGACAGAGCTTGAGATATTTTGCAAAGAAGAATGGGCAAAAATGTCCCTCTCTAGATGTGCAAAGCTGGTAGAGACATCCCCAAAAAGACTTGCAGCTGTAATTGCAGTGAAAGGTGGTTCTACAAAGTATTGACTCGGCTACTGTTGTGTCTGTGTCAGCGCTGCTGCTTATGTGTCCTGTGGCAGCGGTGGCTGGCTGGCTCAGTGGGCAGAGCGGCACCTGCTACAGGAGCCTCAAATGTGCTACAAGAGTTGATCAGAGACTGTGGACATAGTAAAAGAGATGGTCAGAGACTGTAGAAATGGTACAGAAGAAGGTCAGAGACTGTAGACATGGTACAGGAGATGGTCAGAGACTGCAGACATGGTACAGGAGATGGTCAGAGACTGTGGGCATGGTATAGGACAGGGATATGCAATTAGCGGACCTCTAGCTGTTGCAGAACTACAATTCCCATGAGGCATAGCAGGACTCTGACAGCCACAAGCATGACACCCAGAGGCAAAGGCATGATGGAACTTGTAGTTTTGCAACAGCTGGAGGTCCGCTAATTGCATATCCCTGGTATAGGAGATGTTCAGAGACTGCAGACATGGTACAAGAGATGGCCAGAGACTGTAGACATGGTACAGGAGATGGTCAGAGACTGCAGACATGGTACAGGAGATGGTCAGAGACTCTGGGCATGGTATAGGACAGGGATCTCCAAACTATGGCCCTCCAGCTGTTGTGGAACTACACATCCCATGAGGCATTGTAAAACTCTGACATTCACAGACATGACAAGGCATGATGGGAATTGTAGTTCCTGAACAACTGGAGGGCCATTGTTTGGAGACCCCTGGTATAGGAGATGGTCAGAGACTGCAGACATGATACATGAGATGGCCAGAGACTGCAGACATGGTACAGGAGATGGTCAGAGACTGTGGGCATGGTATAGGAGATGGTCAGAGACTGCAGACATGATACATGAGGTGGTCAGAGACAGCAGACATGGTACAAGAGATGGCCAGAGACTGTAGCGATGGTACAGGAGATGGTCAGAGACTGCAGTCTTGGTACAGGAGATGGTCAGAGACTGCAGACATGGTACATGAGATGGTCAGAGACTGCAGACATAATACATGAGATGGTCAGAGACTGCAGACATGGTACAGGAGATGGCCAGAGACTGTAGACATGGTACAGGAGATGGCCAGAGACTGTAGGCATGGTATAGAAGATGGTCAGAGACTGCAGACATGGTACATGAGATGGCCAGAGACTGTGGACATGGTATAGGAGATGGTCAGAGACTGCAGACATGGTACAGGAGATGGTCAGAGACTGTGGGCATGGTATAGAAGATGGTCAGAGACTGCAGACATGGTACATGAGATGGCCAGAGACTGTGGACATGGTATAGGAGATGGTCAGAGACTGCAGACATGGTATAGGAGATGGTCAGAGACTGTGGACATGGTATAGGAGATGGTCAGAGAATGCAGACATGGTACAGGAGATGGCCAGAGACTGTGGACATGGTATAGGAGATGGTCAGAGACTGGATGTAATACAAGAGATGGCCAGAGACTGCCGGCATGCTGCAAGAGACTATCAAGATGGTAAACATCCTTTAGGAGTTGTTAGAGACTGGAGACATGCTTCAAGAGACAGTCATAAACTACATTACATAACACTGCTAAAAATCACTTCTATAACAGGACAATAGGGACCAACAGATTAGTGTCTACAGGGGTCCTGAGGACCACACACCAAAAGTGCCAACGGATCGCATGCGGCCCCTGAGCCGCAGGTTGGCCACCAGGGGTCTACAATCTATAAGACAGAGAACTGAGGAAGAGGGACTAGAGATAGTAGGATGAGTTGAGGATGAGCAACAGAAAGAGAAGCCCCTCAGGTGTGGATGTCTTCAAGGTAATCACTTCTCCCAGTACCACGGGTGCAGGCAATGCACGTATGAGGCAAAACAAAACAACAAATTCTTCTGGACAGCCGCACTCCAAATAAAAATTGCCTTTATTGTAAAATCCGAAACCGCACTACAGGTCACAGTACACTGGTCAAGTTGACGCGTTTCACACTATACTAGTGATTAAACCCGGCTTTCTCAACCTTTTAACCCTAGAGGAACCCCAAAAATAATTTTCATGTCTTGAGGAACCCTTACTAAAACCAAATCATCAGGGCTCAATAGGAACAATGCTCCTTATATTGGTGGTTAATAGAAAGAATGTCCCCCTTAACCACTTAACGACCGCTCACTGTATATATACGTCGGCAGAATGGCACCGACAGGCACAATCACGTAGAGCATACGTGATTGCCTTTGTATAGTTGGGGGGTCCAATCGGACCCCCCTCCTATACAGTGAGCGGTGGCTAAGTGTCCGGGAGCGTTCCGGGATGAGGGGGCAGCCATTCGTTTCTGGCCACCCCCTCGCGATCGCTCCCGGCGAATGGAAATGCCCCCTCTGTCTGTGTCAGACAGAGGGAGCAGAAGGAAGTGATGTCATCTCTGGTGCGGCGCTCACATATACCGAGCGCCGTACAAGAGAAGACATCAGGTCAGTGTACACAACACTACACTGACACCAGGACACATAGGGACATAAATCGCCCCCCCAGGCCCCCCCAGACACCCCAGATCCCCCCCAGATCACCCCCCCAGCCCCCAGTCACAGTGTCACTGATTGCAGTGACCATTTATTTAGTGATCACTGCAATCAGTGACATTTGTGACTGTAAAAGTGTCACCAAAGTTTAGTCTTAGGTCCAGTGTAGCCCCCTAACCCCCCCTAATAAAGGTTTAACCCCCTGATCACCCCCCAGATAACCCTTTCACCGCCTATCACCACTGTCGCTTAGCGATCATTTTTCTGATCGCTGTCTTAGCGTCAGTGATGCCGATCGGCAGCCAGTAATTTTTTTTAGGTTCGCCGCAGGTTTTTATAGCGTCAGGTACCCCAATATATTATCTAATAAAGGTTTAACCCCCTTGATCGCCCCCCAGGTAACCCTTTCACCCCCTATCACCACTGTCACTAAGCGATCGTTTTTCTAAACGCTGTCTTAGCGTCAGTGATGCCGATCGGCAGCCAGTAAATTTTTAGGTTTGCCGCAGGTTTTTATAGCGTCAGGTACCCCAATATATTATCTACTAAAGGTTTAACCCCCTTGATCGCCCCCCAGGTAACCCTTTCACCCCCTATCACCACTGTCGCTAAGCAATTGTTTTTCTAAACGCTGTCTTAGTGTCGGTGATGCAGATCGTAGCCAGTAATTTTTTTTAGGTTCGCCGCATGTTTTTATAGCGTCAGGTACCCCAATATATTATCTAATAAAGGTTTAACCCCCTTGATCGCCCCCCAGGTAACCCTTTCACCCCCTATCACCACTGTCACTAAGCGATCGTTTTTCTAAACGCTGTCTTAGTGTCTGTGATGCAGATCGGTAGCCGGTAATTTTTTTTAGGTTCGCCGCAGGTTTTTATAGCGTCAGGTACCCCAATATATTATCTAATAAAGGTTTAACCCCCTTGATCGCCCCCCAGGTAACCCTTTCACCCCCTATCACCACTGTCGCTAAGCAATTGTTTTTCTAAACGCTGTCTTAGTGTCGGTGATGCAGATCGTAGCCAGTAATTTTTTTTAGGTTCGCCGCATGTTTTTATAGCGTCAGGTACCCCAATATATTATCTAATAAAGGTTTAACCCCCTTGATCGCCCCCCAGGTAACCCTTTCACCCCCTATCACCACTGTCACTAAGCGATCGTTTTTCTAAACGCTGTCTTAGTGTCTGTGATGCAGATCGGTAGCCGGTAATTTTTTTTAGGTTCGCCGCAGGTTTTTATAGCGTCAGGTACCCCAATATATTATCTAATAAAGGTTTAACCCCCTTGGTCGCCCCCCAGGTAACCCTTTCACCCCCTATCACCACTGTCGCTAAGCAATTGTTTTTCTAAACGCTGTCTTAGTGTCGGTGATGCAGATCGTAGCCAGTAATTTTTTTTAGGTTCGCCGCATGTTTTTATAGCGTCAGGTACCCCAATATATTATCTAATAAAGGTTTAACCCCCTTGATTGCCCCCCAGGTAACCCTTTCACCCCCATCACCACTGTCGCTAAGCGATCGTTTTTCTAAACGCTGTCTTAGTGTCGGTGATGCAGATCGGTAGCTGGTAATTTTTTTTAGGTTCGCCGCAGGTTTTTATAGCGTCAGGTACCCCATATATTATCTAATAAAGGTTTTAACCCCCTGATTGCCCCTAGTTAACCCTTTCACCAGTGATCACCATATAAGTGTTACGGGTGACGCTGGTTAGTTAGTTTGCTTTTTATAGTGTCAGGGCACCCGCCGTGTATATAACCCAATAAAGGTTTAACCCCCTGATCGCCCGGCGGGTGATATCAATTAGGTTTTAGCGTCAGAGAGGGTCTGAGTCACACCCCAGGCAGCGTCAGGTTAGTGCCAGTAACGCTAACACCCACGCGTGAAGCATACACCCCCCTTAGTGGTATAGTATCTGAACAGATCAATATCTGATCTGATCAGATCTATACTAGCGTCCCCAGCAGTTTAGGGTTTCCAAAAACGCAGTGTTAGCGGGATCAGCCCAGATACCTGCTGGCACCTGCGTTTTGCCCCTCCGTCCAGCCCAGGCCACCCAAGTGCAGTATCGATCGATCACTGTCACTTACAAAACAAAAACACACATAACTGCAGCGTTCACAGAGACAGGCCTGATCCCTGCGACTCCAGTGCTGTAGGAGGTGATTTCACCACCACAGTAAAAAAAAAAAGCAAATATGCCGAAGCATTGGGGAGCAGGGGCGGAGGAGCGATTTTGCTCCTAATGCCGCGTACATACGGTCAAAATTCCGACGGAGGCTTGCCCGTGGAAAAGTCCGACCATGTGTGTGCGGCATAACTTTTTTGCGGGAGGATGCCCCCATGCTTCGGCATATATAAATGGTGCGTGTATGCCCATCATTGGAAGTGGGTGGATGAAGGGCGGTATTCTAATGGTGGGCATACCCACCGATCAATCTCTTTTTTCGTTCAGCCAACTGGCTGCATGAAATAAAAAGATTACAATACATGTCCAACAAGGACCAGCAACGTACTGGTATGTTGCTGGACTTTGAATGTTTATACCAGAATGATGCCTGCGGGTTTAGGTATCATCTTGGTATCATTCTTTTCAGCCTGCGGCCGGCTTTCATGTAAAAGCAATCCTAGCAGCTAATTAGCCTCTGGACTGCTTTTACAAGCAGTGGGAGGGAATGCCCCCCCCCCCGGATATAAAAAGCGCCATTGGGAAATTGGGAAAGCATTTTATCACACCGATCTTGGTGTGGTCAGATGCTTTGAGGGCAGAGGAAAAATCTAGGGTCTAGAAGACCCCAGTTTTTTCAAAAAAAGAGTACCTGTCACTACCTATTACTATCATAGGGGATATTTACATTCCCTGAGATAACAATAAAAATGATAAAAAAAAAAATACTTGGAAGGAACAATTTAAAAATAAAATAAAAAAGAAAAATTAATAATAAAAAAAAAAGAAAAAAAAAAGCACCCCTGTCCTGCCCTGCTCTTGCCCAATGGTGAACGCAAGCGTCGGTCTGGCGTCATATGTAAACAGCAATTGCACCATGCATGTGAGGTATCACCGCGAAGGTCAGATCGAGGGCAATCATTTTAGCAGTAGACCTCCTCTGTAAATCTACTGGGGTAACCTGTAAAGGCTTTTAAAGGCTTTTAAAAATGTATGTAGTTTGTCGCCAATGCGCGTTTGTGCGAAATTTTAAAGCATGTCGTGTTTGGTATCTATGTACTCGGCCTAAGATCATCTTTTTTATTTCATCAAACATTTGGGCAATATAGTGTGTTTTAGTGCATTAAAATTTAAAAAAGTGTATTTTTTAACCCAAAAAATGCGTTTGAAAAATCGCTGCGCAAATACTGTGTAGAAAAAAAAAATGCAACACCCACCATTTTAATCTGTAGGGCCTTTGCTTTAAAAATATATATAATGTTTGGGGGTTCAACATAATTTTCTTGCAAAAAAAAAATGTTTTCATGTAAACAAAAAGTGTCAAAAGGGGCTTTGTCTTCAAGTGGTTAGAAGAGTGGATGTAAGCTTCCTAATGTTGTGTATAAAATGCCAGAACAGTTCAAAACCCCCCCCAAATGACCCCATTTTGGAAAGTAGACACCCCAAGCTATATACTGAGAGGCATGTCGAGTCCATGGAATATTTTATATGTTGACACAAGTTGCGGAAAATCTACAATTTTTTTTTTTTTGCACAAAGTTGTCACTAAATGATATATTGCTCAAACATGCCATGGGCATATGTGGAATTACACCCCAAAATACATTCTGTTGCTTCTCCTGAGTACGGGGATACCACATGTGTGAGACTTTTTGGGAGCCTAGCCACGTACGGGACCCCAAAAACCAAGCACCGCCTTCAGGCTTTCTAAGGGTGTAAATTTTTGATTTCACTTCTCACTGCCTATCACAGTTTCGGAGGCCATGGAATGCCCAGATAGCACAAAACCCCCCCAAATGACCCCATTTTGGAAAGTAGACACCCCAAGCTATTTGCTGAGAGGTATTGTGAGTATTTTGCAGATCTCGCTTTTTGTCACAAAGTTTTGAAAATTGAAAAAAAAAATATATATATATATATTTTCTTTCTTCATTTTCAAAAACAAATGAGAGCTGTAAAATACTCGCCATTCCTCTCAGCAAATAGCTTGGGGTGTCTATATTCCAAAATGGGGTCATTTGGGGGGGTTTTGTGTGATTTTGGCATTTTATGGCCTTCGAAACTGTGATAGGTAGTGAGGAGTGAAATCAAAAATTTGTGCCTAGAAATCCTGAAGGCGGTGCTTGGTTTTCGGGGTCCCGTACGCGGCTAGGCACCTAAAAAGTCCCACACATGTGGTATCCCCGTACTCAGGAGAAGCAGCAAAATGTATTTTGGGGTGTAATTCCACATATAACCATGGCATGTGTGAGCAATATATCATTTAGTGACAACTTTTTGTAATTTTTATTTTTTTTTTGTCATTATTCAATCACTTGGGACAAAAAAAAATCTATTCAATGGGCTTAACAAGCCTCTTAGCAATTTCCTTGGGGTGTCTACTTTCTAAAATGGGGTCATTTGGGGGGGTTTTGTGCTATTTTGGCATTTTATGGCCTTCGAAACTGTGATAGGTAGTGAGGAGTGAAATCAAAAATTTGCGCCCTTAGAAATCCTGAAGGCGGTGCTTGGTTTCCGGGGTCCCGTACGCGGCTAGGCTCCCAAAAAGTCCCACACATGTGGTATCCCCGTACTCAGGAGAAGCAGCAAAATGTATTTTGGGGTGAAATTCCACATATAACCATGGCATGTGTGAGCAATATATCATTTAGTGACAACTTTTTGTAATTTTTTTTTTTTTTTTTTTTTTTAGTCATTATTCAATCACTTGGGACAAAAAAAAAAAAAATTCAATGGGCTCAACATGCCTCTCAGCAATTTCCTTGGGGTGTCTACTTTCCAAAATGGGGTCATTTGGGGGGGTTTTGTACTGCCCTGTCATTTTAGCACCTCAAGAAATGAGATAGGCAGTCATAAATTTAAAGCTGTGTAAATTTCAGAAAATGTACCCTAGTTTGTAAACTCTATAACTTTTGCGCAAACCAATAAATATACGCTTATTGACATTTTTTTTACTAAAAACATGTGGCTGAATACATTTTGGCCTAAATGTATGACTACAATTGAGTTTATTCGATTTTTCTTATAACAAAAAGTAGAAAATATCATTTTTTTTCAAAATTTTCGGTCTTTTTCCATTTATATCGCAAAAAATAAAAATTGCAGAGGCAATCAAATACCATTAAAAGAAAGCTCTATTTGTGGGAAGAAAAGGACGCAAATTTCGTTTGGGTACAACATTGCATGTCCGCACAATTTACAGTTAAAGCAGCGCAGTGCAAAATTCTAAATTCACCTCTGGTCCTTTAGCTACAAAATGGTCCGGGGCTTAAGTGGTTAAAGTGGTGTTCAGAATGCCACCCTTAAAGACAGCTAAAGAGATATTTGGTGTCATGCTGCTGGCTTTGCAGAGTGGTGCTGAACCTTGAACTCTGTAGGCATCATCAAATAGTCCTTAATTTAGGTGAAATAGGTGGTTCATCAGCCACAGCTCAAGGAACCCCTAGCAACCTCTGGAGGAACCCCAGGGTTCCACGGAACCCTGGTTGAGAATGGCTGGATTAAACACTAGTATAGTGTGAAACGCGTCAGCTTGACCAGTGTGTTGTGACCTGTAGTGTGGTTTTGGATTTTACAACAAAGGCAATTTTTATTTGGAGTGCGGCTGTCCAGAAGAGCCTCGTGAGTTGAGGATGGAGATGAGTAATACCCTATAGAATACAGGATGATATTGCTGAAGGCCTATAGTGAGTTCTGGAGACCATAGATAAGTGGTAGACCCAAAAAGGAAAAATAATAACGAAAAAAGATACTTGAGCTTCTTTCCTGTTGCACTTTTTTCTAGGACAAGAGGTGTATTTTTGGACTACCATCAGGTGAAAATAAAGGGGAAAGAAAAAAAAAAAAGAAAACGAATGCCGCCAACACATCGGAGGACTGGTAAGCTGCAATATATTACATTTTTTGTTTTTGGGATAAACGGAGGGTTGTATTTATCGAAAAATTGCAGGACTATTTGTCCTACGAAACCGCATATACATTCGTAGTGTGCTAATGGGGACTATTACAAGGCTATTTTCTCCCTATGTCACATGTAATTCATTCATACAGATTAGAGTGACTCCCAAAAACACTGCATTGTAGGCACTAGATGGAAAGGTAATCATAGGAAATAAAATGTATTAATAATACTTATTAATCACTAATCAATCACTAAACCGCTGGAAATATGGCTGACTATGGTGACAGTTACACAAGTAGAATCACTACTAGTGCTGTTTACATCATAAGGGTCCATTTGCTTCATGCATTTAGCGATCAATGGCTAATAGAAATTAGTAGAAAGATTTCTGCAAAATTGATTACTGATTTTGCCACTTACAAAATTATTCCAAAGCACAAACTTTCAATTTTGCTCATTATTCTACTTATGAGAAATCTGCATTAAAAAAAAAAAAAAAGTATACACATACAGTATACACTCACTTTAAAGTGGTTAAAATTCAGACATGAAATATGAACAAAGCATATTCCTCTATAGTGTGTACTCAAATGCAGAGCACTAAGTGTCATTTCTGTCTGTTGCCTCCTTCATTGCTATCAGCATGAGTCACTTCTGACAAGTTTTGCTGACCCCAAGAGAAAAATGGTGACAGGGGAGGGACCTCTAACTGATTGACATCCGCAGCTCTGTTCCTGCATGCTGTGTGAAGGGGCGTGTGTCCCTTCCCTCCAATCATCTCTCAGAGCTCTCTTTGCAGAGCTCTGCACAGTGTCATTTCAGATCTCCACCCCCTTTTTTTTTTTTTTTGGAAGCTCAGACAAGCTTTATTAATTCTCACTTTGAACGGATGTAGAGAAGAGAAGATGTCATATAAACAAGTACAACGTATGCAGAAGGATTTGCTTCATATCTAGGCCCTTTTTTTTTACTCCTTTGAGACTGGAATGCTGATTTGGAACCTCTTTGCGGGCATTTATCCCGCACTGGGCCCTTCTCTCTGTAAAACACAGAGGATGTGCTCTCTTTTAAACAAATAAATACATTTAAAAAATATACAGTATATATTTTTTTTAAACAAAAAATAAATAAAATAAAATAAATAAAAACAATATAAAATAAACTTCTCCATCCGAATCTTCAGTGCTAAGGCAACTAGGCAAGCAGGCAAAATTCCCCAGACCTATAAGGCATATCTCCCAACCTGTACGGATTCTGCGGGACTTTCCAGCATAGCCACTTACTTCCCGCAGTCCCGCGACAGAGGTAATATTCCCACACAGGAAGAGGAGCCAGTGGAGTCAGCACGGGAGGAGGAGGTAAGAAGATGCCACCCTGCGTCCCCCCAGCTTATCCAC
Organism: Rana muscosa; assembly: GCA_029206835.1. Classification (NCBI taxonomy): domain Eukaryota; kingdom Metazoa; phylum Chordata; class Amphibia; order Anura; family Ranidae; genus Rana; species Rana muscosa. Next base: position 347,779,830 of record CM055118.1, on the reverse strand, counting down.
TCATAACAGGGCGATCGGCGGCAGTCCGCCCCCCCCCCCCCCCCGCTCATCAACATTGATGTATTGTTAAAAAACATATTTTGCCTTCCCCCCCTCAACAACATATCCCGCAGTTGCATTTTCAAAAGTTGGGAGGTATGCTATAAGGCACAGGACAATCTAAACATTCTGACAGACAACTAACACAGCAGAAAGTAATGATAGACCAGGAAGTGAGGCTTAGCAGAGCAGAGCAGCAAATTGATCAGCTGGAGGCTGAGATTAGAGCAGCGATGAGTCCTCCTACACACAGAGCGGCTCAGAGAGTGACCCTAGAGCAGTGATGGCGAACCTTGGCACTCCAGATGTTTTGGAACTACATTTCCCATGATGCTCACCTACACTGTAGAGTGCATGAGCATCATGGGAAATGCAATTGCAAAACATCCGGGGTGCCAAGGTTCACCATCACTGGTCTAGGGCATGTATGCTTAACCGGTGGCCCTCCAGCTTTTGCGGAACTATTATTCCCATGAGGCACTGCAAGCCGCTGACAGCTACAAGCATGACTCCCAAAAGCAGAGACATGATGGGACTTGCAAAACATCCGGGGTGCCAAGGTTCACCATCACTGGTCTAGGGCATGTATACTTAACCGGTGGCCCTCCAGCTTTTGCGGAACTATTATTCCCATGAGGCACTGCAAGCCGCTGACAGCTACAAGCATGACTCCCAAAAGCAGAGACATGATGGGACTTGTAGATCCGCAACAGCTGGGGGGCCACAGGTTGAACACCCATGCCCTAGAGCAGGGGTCTCCAAACTTTCTAAACAGGGGGCCAGTTTACTGTCCCTCCAACTTTAGGAGGGCCAGACTGTGGCCACTGGAAGTAATCTGTGGGAATAAACAATGCCCCATATTTATTGTCAGTAAGGGGAATTGTGCCCCATCTTTATTGTCAGTGGGAGGAATTGTGCCCCATAATTGGTGACATTGGCCCAATTGTTGGTGTTATTAGGAGGAATTGTGCCCCATCCTTGGTGTCATTGGGAGAAATTGTGCCCCATAATTGGTGACATTGGCCCAATTGTTGGTGTTATTAGGAGGAATTGTGCCCCATCGTTGGTGTCATTGAGCCAAATTGTTGGTGTTATTGGGAGGAATTGTGCAACTTCGTTGGTGTCGTGGGAGTAGTTGTGCCCCATTGTTGGTGTCATTGGGAGGAATTGTGCCCCATCATTGGAGTAATTGGGAGGAATTTTACCCCATCATTGGTGTAAATGGAAGGAATTGTGCTCCTTCATTGGTCTCAGTAAGCGGGGGGGAATATGCCCCATTGTCAGTATCAGTGGATGAAAGAGTGTGCCAAGGGCCTGATAAAAGCAAGCAAAGGGCCACATCTGGCCCCCGGGTCGCAATCTGGAGACCACTGCCCTAGAGGACAGAGCCTGCTGCAAACCAGCAATGAGCATTCTGGTGTTTGCTAGGCAACCCAAAGAGGAAGCTGCCTCTGACCTCACCTGCCCAACTCTGAGCTTCCTGAAAGACATCCACGTGGGGGTGATGAACTACAAGTCCTAGCGAGCCAAACCACTGTCTGAACAACAAAAACACGGAAGGAGAGAGTGCCAACACCTGCCTAACGAAGGTATATACAGTAATTTATACTGCCAGTGACCTTTTCCAGTAATACACAGTCATTTATACACCTTAATATCCCAGCACCACGGGAACCAACCTCCTCAGGAGATTTACAGCCTATATGGGGGGGGGGGGGTCTTCTGAGACGGGAGAGGCTGAACCCGAACAGGATGGATGGTGAATGGAGAGAAAAAAATAAATAAATAAAAGGCGTCCGGAGCGAGGACGAAAAAAGAACACTGGTGTGGGCAGACAGTCACCCTTTATGGACTAAGAAAGAGGTGGTCCTGGAGAGGTCAGAGAGGGCGGACCTGACCCATAGTAGGAGGCTGACATGGGGAGGTCCAGGAAAGTCAGTTTACAACCACTTTATTCAGAGGGTGTGTGTTTTCTTGTGTGGCTGTATTTATGATAGTTTAATTAGGCCCCTTTCACACTGGGCGGATCCATTGGACGACTTTGCTTGCTCAGTGGGAGATAGCTCTGTTGATCCCCGCTAAGCAGGCAGGTGACAGGTCCGTCTCTGCTCAGAGATGCACCTGTCAGAGCCCCACTGTCCTCTATGGGGAGATCGGATGAAAACCGACCGCCTGTCCATTTTCATCCGATCCCATCCGCTGGACGGAAGGTGAACGTATCTCAATCCTTCTGTTTTGAGCGTAACTTGTCGGACCGGATGGCAGGCGAGTGTCAGTGGACAAATCACCGCTGACATCGGCCTGCCCATAGAAGTCAATGGGTGGCCAGCTCAGATCCACCTGAAAAACGGACAGGCCGATCGTGTGAAAGGGGCCTTATTGTATCTTTTTTTTTTACTGTTTTTGTTTTTCTGTGAAAATAAAATTAAAGAATGAGGAACCGTTTTATGGAACAAAAACAGGTCCAGGATACGTGAATGTCCTTTAGATGCCATTTATAGTCCATTGCACTCTTTAAAAAAACACCAAATACATTGATTTCTTCCTCCCAGTTGACTCCAAAGCGTCAAACGTTCTTCCTCCCAGTTGACTGCAAAGCGGCAAACTTTTTTGCTGAAATCTCCAGATTTTCACTTAAAGTGGTTGTATACCCTTTTTTTTTAACTTTGACCTACAGGTAAGCCTATAATAAGGCTTACCTGTAGGCAGGCCTTTTTTTCTCAATAAATAGGTACAGGAACTCCCTTTTGAGTCACCCCTCGTCTCTGTACCCTACCCACCTCTGCGGCACTGTCCCTTGGTTCCATCCCCTACCCACTTCCCAGTACCACCTATTTTAGAGAACACAGAACCAAGTTTCATTTTGTGGTTTTAAGCAATTTGTATGGAATTTGTTAATGATATCAAGAAAAGTAGATTCCCTACAGCCAGCAACAATGGATCCCTCCCACAACAATAGACCCCCGAGCAACAATGGACCTCCTGCAACAAAATACCACTCTCCAGCACCAATAGATCCCCCAGCATCAATAGACCATTCAGCACACCCCAACACTCCTTACCATGACATACATTCAGTGCTGGAGGTGCCGGAACTGCGTTCCCCCACGTTCCTGCTGAAAAAAAGCCCTGTGGGGACCCCTAACAGTAAAATTATTTTCGTAGCGTGGGTTGTCAGCACCCAAGACAAGTAATTTGCGCCCCTAACCCACGGACATTTAGTGCTCCCTGAGTCCCTTCCACTCGTACAGTATTAAATCCCCTTATGGTACATTTTAAGATGTACCACTCTCTCTTTGTTATCCTTTCTTTCCCTTTTATCTCTCTATCCTAATTTCTTGGGGCTTCCCCATCCCTCTCTCTAGCGGTTATTCTTGTTCTTTCTCTTATTCTTTATCTCCCTTTTTTCTTTGTTCCTCCCCCTCTTTACCGCTCCCTTCCATGTATTCTCTATTTTTATTCCTTCTCTTACTCCTTGGTGGGGTGGGGGGAAATGGGATGGGATGACTGGCAGTGCTGGCTGGGAGTTGGGATGAGTGGCTGTGCTGGGGGAGTTCTGATCAGCCAACTTAGGTGCTCTTGATCAAGGTCATCTACTGATCTTAGTACTGTAGTAGGGACTTTTAATGGAAACTATAATCACAGGTAGTGTTACTCACTGTGTCACTGACTTTGTGGTGTCTCACAGCAGTGACACTTATGCCGAAATCAGGAGATAGGGTCTCCTCCAGCCCCTCCCACTTCACATTCCTCACCAGTCAGCTGACCCCTAGTCTCTGCCCCCCACCCATGTCGTGAACTAAGTTGGCGGCTGTGAAAAGGCTGGGAGAGCGGTGCGGGCTTCAGGAACAGCCCAGAATTCGGTGACCCCTGGCAAATCATCATTTGTCCCCCGAGGGGGTCCCGACCCCCAGGTTGAGAACCACTGCCTTACAGGTTTAAAAAAAAAAATCTGCGGGTTTACTACCGCTTTAAAATTCCGGGAAAATTTTAATACAATTTCATTCATTGCTGATGGCTACTCAATGGGCCCGGTCACATCGTGGAGTTGCAGTAATGCACATTACGTGTGTTGGTGCACTGCGCTGCCATTCATTCTGAATGATATCCTAATGCACCTTGCCAGCAGACATGCGTTACAGAACATGATAATGCACAGTAATGCCCTACATGTCCCCAAACAAAATAGTACATGCACCTTTTTTGGTGCGTTTTTTATTATATTAAGCAGCCCATATAAATGCCTGTCTTAACACAGCAGATTTTAACGTGCATTCGCCAAGGCAGTGTAAATGGCCCCTTAAAAATTATGTGATAGAATTTTTAGTTTGAAGAATTATATTTGTCAGAATCATTAACATGATCTATTTTTTTCCCCCTTCATTTTATAGCTCTCTTCAGCCTCACCATGGTTGCCACGAGTCCTTTGTTTTATATCGGGATCTTTGGTCTCCTTTTTGCCAACCAAGTCTCCTCTTCCTGTGTCACAGAGGATAATCAAAGCAAGAATATGATAGAGACGTCTTGTGTTCGACTTGCCTTAACCAACGTCCCCATGAAGGAGATACCCCAGGATACCGGCATTCTTATCCTGAGTTTTAATAACCTGAAGGCCATCTCCACCTCGACCTTTAAAGGGATGAAACAGCTGGTGGAGCTGGACTTATCAGACAATGCTTTGACTAGTTTTAAGGTGGACCTTCCGATTATGTTACAAGAATTAAATCTGGCCAATAACTCATTCAAGAGTATCCCAGATCTGTCCCAACTGTCCAGCTTAACCAGGCTAGTTCTGTCCAACAATCACATTTCCACCATCCCTGACTCGGCGTTCAAAGGACTGAATAGCCTGAAGGTGTTGGAGCTCCAGAAAAATACCATCAACTCGCTTTCAGAAGAGGTGCTAACATGTATTTATAATTTGCTGACCCTTACCTATTTTCTGTTTGTTTCATTCTTACATGGCAAAGTAAAGTGAACCTGTCAATTATGAAACCTTGAAAGTTCTCTGATTTGAAGTGTATAGTTTTCTGCAGAATGATATGTAGCGACCTCACCTCTCACTCCCTCCTTCTCTGTCAATGTCAATGGCTCTCGTCTAGGGGACCAGGGAGGAGAGTGTGACGCACCACCAGCTCGTATCCTCTTGTGTGTAGAGGTGTGAGCTATAACCTTTTACCTTCAGGCCTGTGCCCCTGTCCAGAGCCAAAAAAACTTCCCTTGAGAATGACCCTTTAACTCCCAGAAGGCCAAGTTCCACACCATTGAAAGTCCAACACTTATTTATTCTTTAGAGCAATAAATAGTCCTTTTAGAGCAGACTGGTCAGACAACGAACAGACAAGGTGAAGAGGAAGGTCCAGGCACAAACATGAACTTGTTACTCTCCTGTTTCGGTATGCGCAAACAGGCTTGGCGCACGGTCGCTGCCACCGACCGTGAGGGTGGTCGCTGCCACCGACCGGGTGAATTAGGCTTGAGGTCTCTGCCACCGACCTGGGTTTCAGTTGGGTCACTGCCACGACCATGATAACGTGTACTACCTTCTTGAGATGCGGCCCCTGTCAGGGAGAGACATCTATCTGGACGGTCACCAGAGGCCTCCACCGTCACCAGCCAATGCTGCGCTGGGTCTTCACGAAGGTCACCTCTCTGGTCCCCCTCGCCCTAAATTCGGGTTCCCTCACTCGGTGGGCCCCTAGGAATCCTCCATCCCATGCAGGACCCAGTCGAAGGTACTGGGCCCCAGGCCTCCGGAGAGTATCTCACTCCAGACCAAAGGTGTCTGAAGTGGAATCGCAGCTCCGTCTCCAGGCCGAGGGCGCCTGGAGACCACCAGCACTCACTCCCAGGCTGAAGGTACCTGGGCGTGGACCCCGAGCGGAAGATGTCCGCCCCTTTTATCTCCTCTCCCAGCAGGCACAGCGGGTTCCCCGTCAAGCCGTACCACCGCCGCAAGAGGACAAAAAAGGCACAGACTTCCAATGGTGGTTCAACCCCGGCCTATGGCGACAGCGCCACCAATAGGCCGCAGGGAACTGGACACCACTGATATCCTCCACTGGCATAAATTGGTCCATGAACCCCAACAATTGCTGCATCTGAGCCATTTATCACTCAGATGCCTCCCCTAAATGTAACCACCCGCTACAGATATATAATGTGTTTTGCAGAGGCCAACGTAGGGAAGGTGCCCAGAAGGGAACAGGAAGTGAAATAGAACTTTATAAAGTAACGTAATGTAATAGGTTCACTTAAAGCAGAACTTTTTTTCTTCCCCCATGCAGTGAGGCTGTGCCCACACTGCATGGGTTATCTGCTCGTTTTTTGTCTAGGGCAGAGGATTGCCGAGATGCTCACCTAATCCTCCGATCCTTCCAGCACAAGACCGATCCCTGCCATTCCTGCACCCTCCCCCAGTGGTCTAGCAGTCTTGTGCGGTTGACTGTTCCTGATGTAATCACACCCATAGACTGGCTCTGGACTTGAGGACGGCAGGAACAGTCCACCACTGGACGTGGGGAAGTGCAGTTTTCCAGAGGATTGAAGGATCGGGTGAGTATAAGCGCTGTGTTCACCCCTACACAAAACAAGCAGAGTTCTGCTTTAAAGCCCAACCCCAGCCTAAGCCTAAACTCTGATGGGGAGATTCAATCTCATAGATTCCAAGAGATAAAAATAAGTTTTAGGTGGGATTAACCTAGACATACGTTTCTACAGTGGGCTGTTCAGTACTTCTGTTTGGCTGCAAGCAGCGTAATCACATCACAAGGATGTACAGCGGCAAGTTGGCTCTTCTGTGCCAGATCAGGTACCTAGTACGTGATCTGGCACTTTCGGGTAGGGGGGCGCAGGGCGCTTCTGCTGTGATTTGTCACAGCAGAAGCCGATCAGCGGGTGACGGCGAATGGATGGCCACTGGCACCCGGCGGGAAAACTACTTGTAAAAAAAGGCAGAGCTTCATTCTGACAGGGAGGAAGGGATGGATTTCCTTTCCCTGCAAAGGGAATAAAATCCATCACTTCCCTTCGTAAACAAAAAAGCAACAATATCACCAGCGCTAAGATTGGTGGAAATATATGTGAAAAATGTCAAACATCATGCGTGGGAATAAAATGTCAAAAAGAAGGGTGTAAGTCCAGAGCAGCTAGAAGAAATCGTACCCAGAAGAAACGAATAAACAAACAGCCATACACTCAAATCCAGCGCTAATGGAACACACACAATAATGCAGGTTGTATCTTTGCTGTGATAAAAAAGTTTGTTTATTGGCCACAAAATGAATAAAAATCCAGTCCTGTAATCAACGACTGGTGAAAACAAAAGACTGAGACACTTGTAAACCAACTTGCAGTGAAACCTACGATCCCTTGAGCAAGGAGGGGCTAATGATTTCAAATGTGTGTCAGTGATCCCATAGCTTAGATGGACAGGACAGCTAACATCAGTACCTTATAGAAGGATGTCGTACAGTAGACCTGCTGACCGACATGTGGAGGGCCCTCCAACACGAAGGACGCGGGACTACAGGTGCTTCAACGGGGAGAGGGAACCCGAGAGCTCCGTGCACTCAGAGTAGGTGACGTCAGTCCCGCTGCGCCTCCGTCTGTGAAGCCAAAACCGCACAATGGCATAGGTGCACCGTGGAGCGCTCCTTCTCTCCGGATGTTAACTTGCTGCTGCCCTCTGGTGGGGATAGTGAAAACGTCAATCCACTTTGGTGTGTCCCCAGCTCACTGGTCGGCTAATGGTCAACTCAGAACACTGGAATAAAGCCAATTCCACTGCTATTAAGCTCCTAAGCAAGGTTGGTGGTAAAGGGTAAATGATAGCTTAAAGGGTAGCCTTGACGACGCGTTTCACGCGCATGCGCTTTTTCATAGTCCTTAGTAAAAGCATATGACATAGTGCATACAAACACTGGTTGGGCACACATTTAACCCTTTGATTGCCCTAGATGTTTAACCACTTTCCAGCCAGTGTCATTAATACAGTGACAGTTCATATTTTTAGCACTGATCACTGTATTAGTGTCACTGGTTCCCACGGTGTCAAAAAGTGTCAGTGTCAGATTGCACGCCGCAATATCGCAGTCCAGCTATAAGTCGCTGATCGCCACCATTACTAGTATAGAAAAAAAAACTCAGTATATATATACACCGTATATACTCGAGTAGAAGCCGACTCGAGTAGAAGCCGAGGTACCTAATGTTGCCTCAAAAAAACTGGGAAAACTTACTGACTCGAGTATAAGCCTTACTGTTCCTATCCTCACTGCTCGCTATTTTACATTGTAAATAGTACCTGTAAAGAAGTTGCGGCTGCGGCGTCCATCGTTCGAATTCCGCGGTCTCTTCCTGTTCCTTCCGTGATAGGCGATTCTCATCAGACACTCTCCGCCTATCACGATCATTCTCTCATCCTCAGTTTCCCAGCAGACACTGTGTTGGGTGTTCCGCCAATCACAGACGTCTGCTGGGAAACTGAGGATGAGAGAATGATCGTGATAGGCGGAGAGTGTCTGATGAGAATCTCCTATCACGGAAGGAACAGGAAGAGACCACGGAATTCGAACGATGGACGCCGCAGCGTCTTTACAGGTACTATTTTCAATGCAAAAATTTTTGCTGACTCGAGTATAAGCCGAGGGGGGGACTTTTAGCCCAAAAAAAAGGGCTGAAAATCTCGGCTTATACTCGAGTATATACGGTACACACCATAGTTTATAGACGCTATAACTTTTTTGCAAACCAAACCAATCAATATGCGCTTATTAGGATTTTTTTCTTTTTTTTTACCAAAAACATGTAGCAGAATACGTATTGGCCTAAATTTATGAAATTAGATATTTTTTTTTTTATTGGATATGTTTTTTAGCAGAAAGTAAAAAAAATATATATATTTTTTTAAATGGTCTGCTTTTTTTGTTTATAGCGCAAAAAATAAAAAACACAGTGGTGATCAAATACCACCAAGAGGAAAGCTCTATTTGTGGGGAAAAATGACATACACTTGATTTGGGTACAGCATTGCATGACCGCGCAGTTGTCAGTAAAGTAACGCAGTGTCGTATCACAAAAAAATGGCCTGGTCTAGAAGGGGGGTAAACCTTCCGGAGGTCAAGTGGCTAATCTGTAACAAATTTGGCCATCAAAACTAATGTGGCAAGTTTGATCAATACAGGCATTTAGCCAAGGATGGGATCGCCCATAGCATGCGAGGGCAAAACTTGGCACCCCAGATGTTTTGGAACTACATTTCCCATGATGCTCATGCAACTCTGCAATGTAGTTGAGCATCATGGGAAATATAGTTCCAAAACATCCGGGGTGCCAAGGTTCGCCATCACTGCCCCATAGCATGTGAGGGCCAGCAGATTCAACAAAACATAATTTGCGTGCCATTGTAGCTTTGTATTACTAAATCTTCCATCTGAACAGTTATCTGCTAAGCAAACCGGATAAAGGCCAATTATTTGCAAAGAAGGTCTAAATTGAACATAAGGCCAATAATTGGCCCACGGGTCATCTCTTTTCACCTTTAGTTCAAAAACTGACATCCACTAAAAGATCACACAATTAGGTGCCAAACAAAAAAGTGATGTATATTTAGGTAAATTCAGCTTATGTTTGTGTAGTGACTGAATGAAGAAATATGTTGTAAAATATTCCTAAGAAAAAAAAGTTCTCAAACATGATTTTTTCTATTTCTTTAAACAGGTTTTTCATGGCTTGAAAAGCTTAGACCATCTGGATTTATCACACAATCAGCTGTGGGAACTTCCAACCCATCTCATCCTCAACCTTGTCCATCTCGAAAAATTTTACTTGGCAGGAAACATACTGACAAACATTCCAGACGATTTCTTTGATGGCCTGAATTCTCTTGCTTATGTGTATCTTGACAAGAACCCGTGGAACTGCAACTGTGCCCTCCACTATTTTAAGGAATGGGTGGAAGATAATGGGCATAATATCTATACTATACTGCCTGATGGATCTCCATTTAATGATGAGAAAAGTGTACTCTGCTCTGACAAGACCCCACTTATTGAATATAATATGGATGCATGTATTGGCAGGGACCTTGGTGATGCGGACCAACATATAATGACACCAAAAAGTAAAGTCACACAAGCGCTGCCAACCACTGCCAAGACAACAGAACCATGGATAACGACAATGAAGACCACAATGGTGACGTTCGCAAAAACGACACCTGTGCTGACCACCGAGGAGCATCCAACGTCAGTTGCTACAACTACAAAAAGCAGAAGACTGACAACACCAATCATGACTTCAACAAAACATACAGAGACAACGCCAACAGCCATGCCAGCTTGGACAACAAGAAAAATGACCACAAAGACATATAAGACTACTATAATGACAACTACAAAAAGCAGAAGATTGACGACACCACTCATGACTTCAACATTACATACAGAGACAACTCCAACAGCCATGCCAGCTTGGACAACAAGAAAAATGACCACAAAAACATATAAGACTACTATGATGACAACTGCCGAACAAAGGAGAACAACTCCACAAACCACAGAAGTGTCAACATCTATTTCTTCAACGACCACTTTGCACCCAACTTCTGCTCTTCCCACCACAGTGAAGGTGGAACCCAGTACAATGCTAACTACCTCCATTGTGTCACCACAAAAGCATCTTACAGAAGCATCGCTGATGTCTACTGAGAATCAGTTATTATACACCATGCCACCAGCAGAAAATTCCCGAGCAGAAGCCCACGGCATGTCATGGCTGGAGTACAAGATTCTCAAAAACTGCTGCTTCCTCCACCTTGTCATCTATATTTTTGGTATACTCCTACTTATAGCCCAGATGATCCTATCAGCATGCCTGTTGGTTTGGACCCATACCCATCTCTATAGGCATTATCAGGCCCTCACGGAGAAATTACCAAACATACGGCTGATCCGGTACAGCCTGCGGGCCCCAGGGAGTGAGGGTACAATACTGCTTGTTCACGATAAGGCTATGGAATCCAACTTCAGTGACCAGTCATTCTCTGGGGTGACGAGAATGTTGGTGCTGGAGGCCAATACCAGGGACCAAGAGAGATTATACACCTCTGCCATTCTGTAGTGATTGGAGTATACTATGCTGTATTATAGCAAAAGGTTTATATATGCTGAAAACACAACTACTTATTAAAAATGATACCTCACACGAACGCATCTATTTTGTGGCCTGAGCTGTGAATCGATTCATAAAAAAAAAAAAAAAAGGCTTCCATCATTAAGAATATGAAAGGTCCTAGTTAGGTCACTGGTCTCCAGCGATTGGATGGGCTGTGCTCTCATGACTATGACGTTTCAGTGATGTCACTGGCATCTAGCAATTGGATGAGCTGAGTTCTCATGAAGTGGTGGTGATGTCACTTGTCTCTAGTGATTGGACGGGCTGTGTTCTCATGAATGTGAAAGATCAGTGATTGGATAGGCTGTGCTCTCATGACTATGAAGTGTCAGTGATGTCACTGGTCTCTAGTGATTGGATGGGCTGTGCTCTCACGACTATGACATTTCGATGTCACTGGTCTCTAGCGATTGGATGAGCTGAGTTCTCATGAGGTGGTGGTGATGTCACTTGTCTCTAGTGATTGGACGGGCTGTGTTCTCATGAATGTGAAGGATCATTGATGTCACTGGTCTCCAATGATTGGATGGGCTGTGCTCTCATGACTACGAAGTGTCAGTGATGTCACTGGTCTCTAGTGATTGGATGGGCTGTGCTCTCATGACTATGACATTTCGATGTCACTGGTCTCTAGCGATTGGATGAGCTGAGTTCTCATGAGGTGGTGGTGTCACTTGTCTCTAGTGATTGGACGGGCTGTGTTCTCATGAATGTGAAGGATCATTGATGTCACTGGTGTCTAGTGATTGGATGGGCTGTGCTCTCATGACTATGACGTTTCGATGTCACTGGTCTCCAGTGATTGGACGGGCTGCGTTCTCATGAATATGAAGGGTCAGTGATGTCACTGGTGTCTAGGTGAATGGATAAGTTGTGTACCCAATAATATGATTTTACATTGAATGATGTCCCTCAAAAATGTATTGTTCACCAAGACGTTTTTAGACTTTTTGATTGCTAACAAAATCAAACAGATCAGGGAAACCTTTCACCCTGTGGTGGAACAAGATCTTCTAGCACCCAAAGCAAAAAGGCCAAAGTGCACCCTCCATGATCTACAGAGTAGGTTGCAGGTCCTGACCCTCCTGCTGAAGCACCCAAGGTGACTGCCTCTTCTGCCTACCCATTGCCCCAGCGTCACAGTTCTGAAACTGTTGGTGGCAGATTGGCTTAACCTGTTTTGTTTAAACAAAAGTTCCACAAGCTCGTCTAGTGTATTGTTACGTTTAAAGCTAACTCGGCCATCAACTAAAAATCTTTGCACGCGTTTTGGCGATTTCTCCACCTCACTTATTCACTGAAAGCAGAGTTCCACCCAAAAATGGAACTTGCGCTTTAAGGGAAGGTGACCTCTTTTTAGAGGGTTCCAGCTCCCACTTCCTCCCGGGCCTCTGCGGCGCCGGAAGGAAGTTCACCTCTCCCCCCCTCCCTCTCGGCAATCATCTGGGACACGTCACAGGTCCCAGATGATTGCCCAGCCAGTCACAGTGCGGCTCGCGCAGTGCGTGCCCAGCTGTGAAGCCACTGCCGGCGCAGCGAAGAGGAGGGGGAGAGAAGCAGGGCTTAGCTCCCCCGCAGCGCTGGACCCTGGGACAGGCAAGTGTCTGATTATTAAAAGTCGGCAGCTGCAGTATTTGTAGCTGCTGACTTCATTTTATTTTATTTTTTTAATCGGCACTCCGATAAATAAAAGAAGCGATTACAACCCTTTTGTTTCTATAAGATTCTAGCCAATGCTTTTGTGGCTATTACCAATAACAAATGAGAACTGTGCTAAAAAATAAAGATCTAATTTATTTATACAGAAGAGAAGCTAGCCATTAATCAAATATAACGTAGCTGATAAAACTGTAATGTTACAACTAAAATACAAAGTAAATAATACAAAAAAAGAATGTTGTTATACTGTAACTTTCTTTCATTTACATTGCAGGGAACAAATCAAAGAATATCGGAGATACAATACACAGAAAAGCTTAAGTCCCCCATGGTACTCAGAGATCAAAAGGGACACCATAAACCGCTATGGAATTTTACATATCTGACAAAAGCCTCTTCTCTTGCCATTTGGTAGCATAATTTATGGACTATGTGGAATGTCACTTCAAAAGGAGGTGGGAATGGAACAGGAACAGGGAAGAGCCGAACACCCCCTGTTCGGTTCGCACCAGAACTTGCGAACAGACAGAATGTTCGCGTGAACTTTAGAACCCTATTAAATACAATGGACTCAACGTTCAAAATCGAAAGTGCTAATTATAAAGGCTAATATGCAAGTTATTGTCCTAAAAAGTGTTTGGGGGCCCAGTTTCTGCCCCAAGGGACATGTATCAATGCAAAAAAAAAGTTTTAAAAATTGACATTTTTACGGGAGCAGGGATTTTAATAATGCTTAAAATGAAAAAATAAAAGTGAAATTTTCCTTTAACCACTTAACGACCGCTCACTGTATATATACGTCAGCAGAATGGCACGGACAGGCACAATCACGTACCTGTACGTGCCTGCCTTCGTATAGTTGGGGGGCCCCATCGGACCCCCCTTCTATGCAGTGAGTGGTCGGCATCGTTCCGGGAGCGATCCGTGATGAGGGGGCGGCCATTCGTTTCCGGCCACCCCCTCGTGATCGCTCCCGGCGAATGAAAAGCTTCCTCTGCCTGTGTAATGTTTACACAGGCAGGAGGAAGTGATGTCATCTCTCATGCGGCGCTCACATATACCGAGCGCCGCATGAGAGAAGACACAGAGGTTAGTGCACTAAACAGCACACTGACACCACACACATAGGCACACGATCGCCCCCTCAGTCGCAGTGTCACCGATTACAGTGACCATTTATTTACTGATCACTGCAATCAGTGACATTTGTGACTGTAAAAGTGTCAGGGCAGAGTGTTTTAGGTCCAGTGTAGCCCCCTAACCCCCCCTAATAAAGGTTTAACCCCTTGATCACCCCCCAGGTAACCCTTTCACCCCCTAGCACCGCTGTCACTAAGCAATCGTTTTTCTGATCGCTGTGTGTTGTGTCGGTGATGCCGATAGGTAGCCAGTTATTTTTTTTAGGTTCACTGCAGGTTTTTATAGCGTCAGGTACCCCCATATATTACCTAATAAAGGTTTAACCCCTTGATCGCAGCCCCAGGCAGCGTCAGGTTAGTGCCAGTAACGCTAACACCCATGCGTGAAGCATACACCTCCCTTAGTGGTATAGTATCTTAACAGATCAATATCTGATCTGATCAGATCTATACTAGCGTCCCCAGCAGTTTAGTGTTCCCAAAAACGCAGTGTTAGCGGGATCAGCCCAGATACCTGCTAGCACCTGCGTTTTGCCCCTCCGTCCAGCCCAGGCCACCCAAGTGCAGTATCGATCGATCACTGTCACTTACAAAACACAACACACATAACTGCAGCGTTCACAGAGACAGGCCTGATCCCTGCGACTCCAGTGCTGTAGGAGGTGATTTCACCACCACAGTTAAAAAAATAAAAAAAAAAGAGCATATATGCCGAAGCATGGGGGCAGCAGGGGCGGAGGAGCGATTTTGCTCCTAATGCCGCGTACATACGGTCAAAATTCCGACGGAGGCTTGCCCGTGGAAAAGTCTGACCATGTGTGTGCGGCATAACTTTTGCAGGAGGATGCCCCCATGCTTCGGCATATATAAATGGTGCATGTATGCCCATCATTAGAAGTGGGTGGATGAAGGGAGGTATTCTAATGGTGGGCATACCCACCGATCAATCTCTTTTTTTCGTTCAGCCAACAGGCTGCATGAAAAAAAAGATTACAATACATGTCCAACAAGGACCAGCAACGTACTGGTATGTTGCTGGACTTTGAATGGTTATACCAGAATGATGCCTGCGGGTTCAGGTATCATCTTGGTATCATTCTTTTCAGCCAGCGGCCGGCTTTCATGTAAAAGCAATCCTAGTGGCTAATTAGCCTCTGGACTGCTTTTACAAGCAGTGGGAGGGAATGTCCCCCCCGGATATAAAAAGCGCCATTGGGAAAGCATTTTATCACACCAATCTTGGTGTAGTCAGTTGCTTTGAGGGCAGAGGAAAGATCTAGGGTCCAATAGACCCCAGTTTTTTCAAAAAAAGAGTACCTGTCACTACCTATTGCTATCATAGGGGATATTTACATTCCCTGAGATAACAATAAAAATGATAAAAAAAAAAAATATGGAAGGAACAGTTTAAAAATAAAATAAAAAAGCAAAATTAATAATAAAAAAAAAAAGAACCCCTGTCCCGCCCTGCTCTTGCGCAATGGCGAACGCAAGCGTCGGTCTGGCATCATATGTAAACAGCAATTGCATCATGCATGTGAGGTATCACCGCGAAGGTCAGATCAAGGGCAGTCATTTTAGCAGTAGACCTCCTCTGTAAATCTAACGTGGTAACCTGTAAAGGCTTTTAAAAATGTATGTAGTTTGTCGCCACTGCGCGTTTGTGCGAAATTTTAAAGCATGTTGTGTTTGGTATCTATGTACTCGGCCTAAGATCATCTTTTATATTTCATCAAACATTTGGGCAATATAGTGTGTTTTAGTGCATTAAAATTAAAAAAAGTGTATTTTTTACCCAAAAAATGCGTTTGAAAAATCGCTGCGCAAATACTGTGTGGAAATTTTTTTTTAACACCCATCATTTTAATCTGTAGGGCGTTTGCTTTAAAAAAATATATAATGTTTGGGGGTTCAACATAATTTTCTTGCAAAAAAAAAAAAATGTTTTCATGTAAAAAAAAAAGTGTCAGAAGGAGCTTTGTCTTCAAGTGGTTAGAAGAGTGGATGATGTGTGACATAAGCTTCCTAATGTTGTGTATAAAATGCCAGGACAGTTCAAAACCCCCCAAATGACCCCATTTTGGAAAGTAGACACCCCAAGCTATTTGCTGAGAGGCATCTTGAGCCCATTGAATATTTTTTATGTTGACACAAGTTGCGGACAAAATAAAAACATTTTTTTTTTTTTGCACAAAGTTGTCACTAAATGATATATTGCTCAAACATGCCATGGGCATATGTGGAATTACACCCCAAAATACATTCTGTTCCTTCTCCTGAGTACGGGGATACCACATGTGTGAGACTTTTTGTGAGCCTAGCCGCGTACGGGACCCCAAAAACCAAGCACCGCCTTCAGGCTTTCTAAGGGTGTAAATTTTTGATTTCACTTCTCACTACCTATCACAGTTTCGGAGGCCATGGAATGCCCAGATGGCACAAAACCCCCCCAAATGACCCCATTTTGGAAAGTAGACACCCCAAGCTATTTGCTGAGAGGTATGGCGAGTATTTTGCAGATCTCGCTTTTTGTCACAAAGTTTTGAAAATTGAAAAAAAATAATAATTTTTTTTCTTCATTTTCAAAAACAAATGAGAGCTGTAAAATACTCACCATGCCTCTCAGCAAATAGCTTTGGGTGTCTACTTTCCAAAATGGGGTCATTTGGGGGGGTTTTGTGATATTTTGGCATTTTATGGCCTTCGAAACTGTGATGGGTAGTGAGGAGTGAAATCAAAAATGTGTGCCCTTAGAAAGCCTGAAGGCAGTGCTTGGTTTTCGGGGTCCTGTACGCGGCTAGGCTCCTAAAAAGTCCCACACATGTGGTATCCCCGTACTCAGGAGAAGCAGCAAAATGTATTTTGGGGTGCAATTTCACATATAACCATGGCATGTGTGAGCAATATATCATTTAGTGACAACTTTTTGTAATTTTTTTTTTTTTTGTCGTTATTCAATCACTTGAGACAAAAAAAAAAATATTCAATGGGCTCAACATGCCTCTCCGCAATTTCCTTGGGGTGTCTTCTTTCAAAAATGGGGTCATTTGGGGGGGTTTTGTACTGCCCTGCCATTTTAGCACCTCAAGAAATGAGATAGGCAGTCATAAATTAAAAGCTGTGTAAATTTCTGAAAATGTACCCTAGTTTGTAGACGCTATACCTTTTGCGCAAACCAATAAATATACGCTTATGGACATTTTTTTTACTAAAGACATGTGGCTGAATACATTTTGGCCTAAATGTATGACTAAAATTGAGATTATTCGATTTTTCTTATAACAAAAAGTAGAAAATATAATTTGTTTTCAAAATTTTCAGTCTTTTTCCTTTTATATCGCAAAAAAAATAAAAAAATAAAAATCGCAGAGGCAATCAAATACCATTAAAAAAAAGCTCTATTTGTGGGAAGAAAAGGACGCAAATTTCGTTTCGGTACAACATTGCTTGTCCACGCAATTTACAGTTAAAGCAGCGCAGTGCCAAATTCTAAAAACACCTCTGGTCTTTAACCTGCATAATGGTCTGGGGCTTAAGTGGTTAAATTTCGTACCTGGGGGGTGTGTATAATATGCCTGTAAAGTCATGCATGTTTCCCGTGCTTAGAACTGTCCCTGTACGAAATTTAAAGGAATATTTCACTTTTATTGTTTCACTTTAAGCATTATTAAAATCACTGCTCCCAAAAAAACGTCTGTTTTTAAAACTTCTTTTTGCATTGATACATGTCCCCTGGGGCAGGACCCGGGTCCCCAAACACTTTTTAGGACAATAACTTGCATATTAGCCTTTATAATTAGCACTTTAGATTTCTCCCATAGACTTTTCAAATTTGCCGCGAACACCCCAATTTGTTCGCTGTTCGGCGAACAGGCAATGTTCGAGTCGAACAGGAGTTCGACTCGAACTCGAAGCTCATCCCTAAACAGGAACTACTTGACCATAAGTGACAGCTGGTGTGTTAAAGATGACCTATATTATATTATAAGATTTCTGTCATAGCCGATGAGTGCCCCCCCCCCCCCCCCAACGATTGAATGTGGCAAAGTATTAGGATATGTGAGAGGAAGGGTCTCTACCTGGAAGGGGGTGAGGGGGGTGGTCTTTGCAAGAAGATAGAACACAAAAGCAAGACCCTCTGGACCCTTTCAATCTGTGAGAACGATATGGACGCAAGGTTTTACTTACCTACTCTGTGGCAAGGATTTTACGCAGAGCAGCCTGGCCCCTCCTTCCAGCCGAGTGTCCCACACAGCAAGCAGCTTGCTATGTGGGCACCCGAGTCAAGCTGCAGCTCTGTGTGTCCATTCAGACACGAAGCTGCCATTGGGCCCCGCCACCTCGCTTTCCTGATTGGCTAATCGACTTTGATTGACAGCCACGGGAAGTTTCTGTTGTCATTAAAGTGGAGTTCCACCCTTTTTTTTTCCTTCCCTAAAAAAATCATAAAAAAATAGAAAAAAAAAAAAAATTGGAAAAAAAAAATAAAAAAATTTATACTCATCAGAAAGGGCGGCTGCTTATGCGGAAGCAACTCTTCTGCCTCTTCATCCACCGCGGTGGTCTTCTTCCTTGTCCTCCGTCGCTGTGTCTTCTGGTGAACTGTGTATATCCCAGGAGGCAGCCGCCCATTCACAAAGTGCCGTGCGAGTCGCGCATAAGGCTTCACTGCCTGTTTCCCTTAGTCAGGATGGAGGCGCCAGGACCGAGCGATCGCTGGCGGGAGCCCATCATCGCAGGCGCCTAGGACAGGTAAGTGTCCTTATTAAAAGTCAGCAGCTACAGTGTTAGTAGCTTCTGACTATAAAAAATAAATAAAAAATTGCGGATGGAACTCCGCTTTAAGATTTAAAAAGAGTAAACACAGTTGATTGATAATAAATGGCTTCAGCCAAACACTAAACCATGAGTGAAAGAAAAGTTTTTGTGTTATTCATATTCTCTGAAAAACAGCCAAGAAATCATAAATTCTGCCAGGGTATGTAAACTTATGAGCACAACTGTATATATTATAAATCTTCTATCGTAAATAGGAGAGCCATGTGTAGTCTGACTTGAACCTTGGTGCGCTTTGTGGACTTCTTCCAGATCTGTGCAGTAATCCAGTGTAAAAATGTTTTCCTGTAATACAGACCGGTCACTGATGCTCTCTCTCCTTGTGCAGGGTAACCGGTCTAGTCTCCACCTGGTCTGTCTCAGTCTGTAGTGGGTGGGGCCTCCTGGGATCCTCCCACAGCTTAGCTCTCTGCACAGCACAGTGATGAGGTCAATGTTACGTTTACAAAGTAATGTCTGGATTTGCAAAGGAATTCGGTACAGTACACACAACATGGATTTAATATATTTAAGTGTTTGTACCCGAGTTCAGCTTTATTCATAAAGTAGGAATTTGTTTTCCTTTTTATTAAACACATCCCACTTTTCTGAAAATCCGCAAAAGCAGTAGGTGGCGTTAGGTGCAGATTTAAAACCACAAACATTTTTAAAAAGTAAAGAAGACGATATATTGATATCCCAAAAGATCTACTGTATTGTAACAGTCTTTATAATCGACTAGAGACTTCTGGCTATCACCTACGTGAGTAATATGTATAATAGTTGTACTGAACAAAACACAAAATGTTTGTGCATTGGAAAATTGTACAATTTTTTTGGGGGGAAATAAAAACTTTAATAAAAAAAAAAAGTAAAGAAGACAAAAGAATGCCAGAATAATATGGACAAATTGCAGTTTATATACCGGAATCTCATAAGAAGTTACAGGTCTGCATTTCGCTTTCCATAAATATAATTTATCAGCAAATAATAATATAATACCCCAACAAAGAAACCGTCTCCAGAGAAAAGATGATAAAAAATAAAATCGCTTTGGCTGAGGTCACTCCAAAAATAACAGTTTAAAGGAAAACTCCATTCTGATTATTCTAGCTGTGAGGATTTGGTAGAGCCGGAGTAGGAGAAGCAGGAATAGTACTGTGGGTAGATTACACTCCCCTCTTTGGTAATCTTGCTTTAATAGTGCTCCTCCCTCGTTGTGGAAGGCCCCTCCCTCGCTCAAGAGGTCCCTCCTGCACTGTAGGATACACCTCCCAACCTGTGGGAGAAGACAGTAAGCTTGGTAGATTACGCTCCCCTCCGTTTCCTAAATCTATGGTAAATCTTGCTTTAATTGTGCTTCTCCCTTGCTGTGGAAGGCACCTCCCTCGCTCAAGAGGTCCCTCCTGCACTGTAGGATGCTCCTCCCACCCTGTGGGAGAAGACAGTAGCTTGGTAGATTACACTCACTTCTGTGTCCTGGATCTATGGTAAATCTTGCTTTAACAGTGACCCTCCCTCACTGTAGAAGGCCCCTTATCCGCTCAAGAGATCTTTCCCACGTTTGTAAGAGGCTCCTCCCACCACGTGGGAGAAGACAGTAGTTTGGTAGATTACGCTCCCCTCTGTTTCCTCGATCTATGGTGAATCTTGCTTTAACAATGACCCTCCCTCGCTGTGGAAGGCCCCTCCCTTGCTCAAGAGGCCCCTCCTTTGCTGTAGGAGGCTCCTCACACACTGTGGGAGAAGCTAGTAGTTTGGACTGCAGATCTTAGAAGACCATTTTGAAGAATCACTAGAGGTGCCAATAATTTACACACTACGCTTTTCCTGCTTCTCCTGCCCATGTGTCATGTCAGCATGGAGTTCCCCTTCAATTTTTGTTAACTCTTTGCTACAGAGAGAGACCCCTGTGTGATTGTGCGGACATATAAAGCAGAACACCAGTCTAACAAAAAAAAAGAAAAAAGATATGTTTTTGAAAACAAAAAGCTTTGGATATCACCAATGCTAGCGCTCAATCTCCTTACAAGATAGGCGAGTATCTAAATCATATTCCTGTATCTGACACCTTCACAAGCTATGCGTTTGAGCCCATGCCCCCCCAAGTAATTTTTGCTCCTGAAGTGAGTTTTTTTTTCCCTGGTTCACATCCGCACACATATAACATGACGGGAGAGTGTTCCAAATTTACGAACGTGTTCCTGGCTGCTAGAGTCGTCACAAAAAGATTTGTCATTCTTGCCCCACAGAAAGGGGGTTGTGCGTTTTCTATAAAAAGGTAACAGTGTTAATGAATGCATATGTACCCGGAAGTTAAACCCATGAGGGCATCATAAAATTTTGGGGACTTACTAAAAACAAAAAATATACAATGAGGGTCACACATTAAGTGCTTTGTGGAGTTCTTCTTTAAAGCGTTGTATTAAGACAGAGCCCCCTCCCCCTGCTATTGCACACTTGTTACACAATGTAAACCAGAAGGGGCCCAAGGGATGGTTTGGGGCTCTGTTTTGTAATTTCCTGGCTAGGAGGAGGAGGAGGGGGGTTTGGCTCCAGGATTTGGGTCTGTAAGCCAGATAAATAGACGGGGGGTACAAAGTCTTATCATCCGCTCAGGAAAAACTGCTTATAGTATTTGTTCATCTGTTCAAGGAAGATGAAGGTCAGAACAGTGTGGGGTCCCAGCCGGGCGTAGTAAGGGGTGAAGCCTTTCCAGAGGCTGAAGAATCCTTCATACCGCACCACCTTCATAAGGACATCCTGGGAGAGGGGCGAGAGAAAATACATGAAAACAAATGTTCGTCAACAGAGAGGAGCCTCAGATCATGGCTTTCTGCTGCTGGAGGACTCTGCTCCTTCCATTATCTAACTCTCCTCTCCTAAAATACTACGCTTAGCTGAAGGACTGCTCCTTCCTCTATCCAACAACGCTCCTCTCCTGAAATACTATGCATTGCTGGAGAACTCTGCTCGTTCCTCTATCCAACTCTCCTCTCCCAAAATACTATGCATTGCTGGAGGACTCTGCTCCTTCCTCTATCCAACTCTCCTCTCCCAAAATACTATGCATTGCTGGAGGACTCTGCTCCTTCCTCTATCCAACTCTCCTCTCTACTGGAAGACTGGTCCTTCCTCTATCCAACTCTCCTCTCCCAAAATACTATGCATTGCTGGAGGACTCTGCTCCTTCCTCTATCCAACTCTCCTCTCTACTGGAAGACTGGTCCTTCCTCTATCCAACTCTCCTCTCCCAAAATACTATGCATTGCTGGAGGACTCTGCTCCTTCCTCTATCCAACTCTCCTCTCCCAAAATACTATGCATTGCTGGAGGACTCTGCTCCTTCCTCTATCCAACTGTTCTCTCTACTGGAAGACTGGTCCTTCCTCTATCCAACTCTCCTCTCCCAAAATACTATGCATTGCTGGAGGACTCTGCTCCTTCCTCTATCCAACTCTCCTCTCTACTGGAAGACTGGTCCTTCCTCTATCCAACTCTCCTCTCCCAAAATACTATGCATTGCTGGAAGATTCTGCTCCTTCCTCTATCTACCGCTCCTCTCCTGAAATACTACGCTTAGCTGGAGGACTGCTCCTTCCTCTATCCAACGCTCCTCTCCTGAAATACTACGCATTGCTTGACAACTGTGCTCCTTCCTCTATCCAATTCTCCTCTCCCAAAGTATTATGTAATGCTAGAGAACTCTGCTCGTTTCTCTATCCAACTCTCCTCTCTCAAAGTACTATGCATTGCTGGAGGACCCTTCTCCTTCCTCTATCCAACTCTCCTCTACTGGAAGACTGGTCCTTCCTCTATCCAACTCTCCTCTCCCAAAATACTACGCATTGCTGGAGGACTCTGCTCCTTCCTCTATCCAACTCTCCTCTCCCAAACTACTATGAAATGCTGGAGAACTCTGCTTCTTCCTGACGCTGGCCATAAATGATACAATTTTTTTTTTTAGGGTGGAAAGAAAGAAAATCACTTGATTCCCCCATCAACACTATTGTATTCTGGCAGCGGGGAGTATTCCCGGTCAGCAGAATACAAAAAGGTTACTGCTGGCGGCTATAGCCCTCGGCAGGAACCGTATGCAAGAAAAAAACGAACATGCTGGTTGTACCCAAGTTGATCAATCAGCCTGCCCATACATGGATCGAAATTCGGCTGGTCCCCTCTGACACGCACGGCAAATTCCTCAGGGTTTGGCAACCATGGATAGCAACTAATCAACCCTCCAGGTTCGATACTCAACTTCTCTCAATCTAGTGGTCTCTGGATGTGCCCCCCACCTGCTGGACTCTTCCCCCCCTTCTTTCCTCCCCCCTTTGTTTCTCCTCTTTCCTGTAGATCCCCTCCATATCCCCATTTTCTTCCTTTTTCTGTGAGACGAGTTAGTGACGATGGTTACAGTGACACCTGCAACGATGAGCTCATACCCAATAAATCAAAAATTATCTTTCTTTGTTCCACATGCAGTTAATTTTCTGAACCCTTATTGTACCAGTAAATATTGTACCATGTATATAGTATCCCGTCATTGGGATCCTCCACTTCATCATATGTCTGATGTATCCATCGCACTATTATACTTATATGTTGTGACTACTTTTTCATCAAAAAAAAATATATTTGTAAAACAAATTCAGCTGGTCCCTGCTGAACCGGCCGAATTTCAATCCATGTATGAACGGCTTAACTCTCCTCTTCTGAAATACTCTGAGCTCCTGGAGCACTCTGCTCCTTCCTCTAGCTAACTCCCATAACCTGAAATACTCCAAGCTGCAGTAGGAATCTGCTCTTTCCTTTAACTCTCCTCTTCTAAAATACTTTGAACTGCTGGAGGACTCAACACCTTCCTCTATCAAACTCCCCTCTCCTAAAATACTGTGTTCCTCATGACTAAGCTCCGAGTAAAACACGTTGGGGGGGTGTAGCCTGGCGGGAGCCCAGGCTGAAGTGGTCTCATCCATAACCATCACAGGACACCGTGTGGCACCAGTGATCCTTTCTCTCTTGCCTCTCCTAAAACACTCTGTGTTGCTGGAGGACTCTGCTTCTTCTGCTATCCAACTCGCCTCTCTTAAAATTATCTGTACTGCTAAAGGACTGCTCTGCTGGAGTAAAAATCCGACATTCTATATTCACTCACCAATCCATTCCTGTACTCAGGCTTTCCATCTATCATCCGCATATTCTGTATCCTGAAGGAAAGAAGAATTTAGTCTCTGGTTACATCAGTAAGAGTTCACTGTCCATTCCAGGTTTCTTACAAGTAGTTTATGGTGAGCTGTACAAAAAAGGAACTGTAACCCTCTCTGCAAAAATATAGTGCTTTCTCAAGGCTGAATTCCAAGCAAACCGCTAAAAGCACAAAGTTAAAATACGTAAGTGGCAACTTATCTTCAAGAAAAACTCCCTGATCTTCCCTGTAGTAAAAAGGAATACACTCTGGTCTAGGAGCTGCCCCAGTCTGTCAATTGGATAATGAAGTAGCTACAGCACACAGACAAGGCCATCTTTAAGCTACATTCCCACCTGAGCAACACGTTTAGTGTTTTTTTTTCCAGGCATTTGTATGCACGCTTGAGCGTTTTTTTTTTTTTTTTTTGGTACAGCGTTTTTAACGGTTTTTTTTTTAACTTGTGTTTTTTTTTTTTTTATTAGTCGATAGAAAAAAAAAACTTCTATATCACCATTAAATAGCTATGTTTTTCAGCTTTCCCATCCACTTTTATTTATTATTTTTTTTACTTGTTTTGTAAGGGGTTAAAGTTTATGGGTTAAATATTTACTTATTTTGTAAGGTTAGGGGTTAAAGCGGTTGTATAGTCTTTTTTTTTACTTTTACCTACAGGTAAGCCTATACTAAGGCTTACCTGTAGGTAAAAGAAATATCTCCTAAACCTACACGGTTTAGGAGATATTTGCAAAAAAAGACATGCACCGATGTCTACGGCGCATGCGCGCCGTAGACAACGGTGCATCCACAGGGTTAATCCCATTCAGAATTCCGGCGCTGCCGGAATAGAAAGCTCCAGCGCGCATGCGCGGAGTGACGTCTTCGCTGCTCCGGCCAATCACAGCGCCGGAGCGGCGCTGTGATTGGCTGGAGCGGCGATACCCGGAAGTAACGTTCCGGGTATCTGAGGAGCGATGGCTGCGGTCGGAGCGGGGGACGAGGATGGTTTCGGGGGTCCCGATCTAAGGTAAGTGATTCATAATGAGCTAGTATGCTAGTTATACTAGCTCATTATGGCTTTTTCTTGCAGGTGATTTGAAAAAAAATAGGATTTTTGTACTCACCGTAAAATCCGTTTCTCTGGCATCCATGGACTGACACAGCGTGTCTTATACACCTTTACACGTGGGTTATGTCCCTGCTTGCAGGAGAAGACCTAGGCAGAATGTGAGATGTTATACATACATTCTAAACAGCCAGAGCTGAACAGCCCCGCCCAGGGGGGCGGTCCCTCCGGCATAACCCTCCCACTGCAGTCAGCAGACCTCAGTTCGTAACAAAGCAGTACAAACTCGAAAAGAAGGGTGGGTGCTGTGTCAGTCCATGGATGCCAGAGAAACGGATTTTACGGTGAGTACAAAAATCCTATTTTCTCTTGTCATCCATGGACTGACACAGCGTGTCTTATACACCTTTACACGTGGGATGTCCCAAAGCAGTGTCAAGAGGGATGGGAGCAGTATAAATGGAAAACCAAAAACTTCACTCCAAACAAGGCAGAGCTCCTCAACGGAGGAGTTGCAACATCAAACAGCGGCCTGCAACACCTTGCGGCCGAAGGAAGCATCCGAAGATGCAGCCACATCAACCTTATAAAACTTAGAAAAGGTATGAACAGACGACCAGGTCGCCGCCTTGCACACTTGTGCAACCGACGCTTGATGTCGGAAAGCCCAGGAAGCACCAATTGCCCTGGTGGAATGTGCCGTAACCGGAAAGGGAGGCGCCCGCCCCTTGAGAGCATAAGCTTGAATGACGGTTTGTCTGATCCACCTAGAAATGGTGGCAGACGAAACCGCTTGGCCCTGTTTTGGACCAGAGACAGCCACAAATAGTGAGTCAGACTTCCGAATAGAAGCAGTAGCCGACAGGTACACCCGCAAGGCTCGTACCACATCCAAAGTGTGAAGCGCAAACTCTCTGGGATGCGATGGGTGAGGACACAAGGACGGGAGGACAATGTCCTCGTTTAAGTGGAAGGCCGAGACCACCTTTGGCAGAAAAGAAGGTCGCGGACGTAACACCGCCTTATCCTTATGGATGACCAAAAAGGGCGACTTGCAGGACAAGGCCGCCAATTCAGACACTCGTCTAATGGAAGTAATGGCCACCAAGAAGGCCACCTTCTGAGACAAAGTCAAGAGGGGAATATCTCTAATATTTTCAAAGGGAGGTTCCTGGAGGACCGAGAGCACCAAATTCAGATCCCACGGGGGGAGAGGAGGCTTGACAGGAGGGAGCACATGGCGAACCCCCTGCACAAAGGTGCTAACCAAGGGATGACCCGCCAGCGGTCGCTGAAAGAAGATGGCCAAGGCCGAAATCTGACCCTTAATGGTACTCAAAGCGAGCTTTTGGGTCACGCCACGCTGCAGAAAATGCAGGATTCTGGGAACGGAATACGTTCGTGGGCGCCAGTCCAGCTCTTCGCACATGGCGATGTAAGCTCTCCAAGTACGGTGATAGATCTTTCTGGAGGAAGACGTCCGTGCCCTTAACATGGTCGAAATGACCGAATCCGAGAGACCTCGGTCTCTCAGCACCTGGCTTTCAATAACCATGCCGTTAAAGCCAGAGACTGTAAAGCAGGATGAAATATAGGACCTTGAGACAGAAGGTCCCCCCGTATTGGTAACCGCCAGGGAACGTCTGCGACGAGACGTACCAGATCGGCGTACCAGTGACGCCGAGGCCAATCCGGAGCAATGAGGATCACCGAAATTCCCTCGGTCGCTACCCTGCGGAGCAGGTGAGGGAGCAACTGCAGCGGAGGATAAACGTATATCAGGTGATACTGACCCCATGGGGCCACCAACGCATCCGAGGCATCCGCCCAGGGATCCCTGGATCTGGCCACAAACCTCAACACCTTGCGATTGAGTCGAGAGGCCATCAGGTCCACATCCGGCGTGCCACACCGTCTGCAAAGGAGTTGAAAGACCTCCGGGTGCAAGGACCACTCTCCCTGGTCCAGCGTCTGCCGACTTAGATAGTCCGCCTGCCAATTGTCTACGCCCGGAATGTAGATGGCCGACAGAGCCGGCACGCTTCTTTCGGCCCACCTCAGGATGCGGGCGACCTCGGAAGCCGCAGCTGAGCTCCGAGTCCCCCCTTGATGGTTGACATACGCCACTGCTGTGGCGTTGTCCGATTGGATCCTGATGGAGTGACCCTGTAGTTTCTCCGACCATGAGGAGAGGCACAGTCTGATTGCCCGTATCTCCAGCACATTGATCGGTAAGAGGGCTTCGTCCGGAGTCCAAAGCCCTTGGGCCGACAGGACTCCCCAGACTCCCCCCCCCAGCCCGTCAGGCTGGCGTCCGTCGTGATCACCGTCCATTGGATGGGGAGGAACGACTTCCCGGACCGAAGAGCCGGGGACCTCAACCACCACGTCAGGGACGCCCTGACCAGGTGACTCACCTGGATCTGAAGATCCAAGGACAACGGGGATTTGTCCCAAGTGGACAAGATCTCTTTCTGTAAAGCCCTGGTGTGCGCTTGGGCATAAGGAACGGCCTCGAAGGAGGCCACCATGAGCCCCAGGACTCTCATGCAAAAGCGGATTGACGACCATTTTCGGGACGTCAGCACCCGTACTGCAGACTGAAGTGTCAGTAGTTTGTCTGGAGGTAGGAAGACTCTTGCCTCCAAGGAGTCCAGAATCAGACCTAGATACTCCAGACGCTGAGTCGGGACTAGAACAGACTTCTGAACGTTCAGGAGCCACCCAAACTCCCTGAGGGTCTGACTGACTATAGTCACACTTTCTTCCAATTCTGAGCCACTGTCTGCTCTTATTAGAAAATCGTCCAGATAGCCCACGATAGCAATGCCTCGCTGTCTCAGCAAAGCTAGGACTGGAGCAAGCACCTTGGTGAACACCCTCGGTGCCGAGGCTAGGCCGAAGGGAAGAGCCACAAATTGATAGTGGACTTCGCCGACCGCAAAGCGCAGAAACTTCTGGTGGCTTGCGCAGATCGGAACATGCAAGTAGGCGTCCTTGATGTCCAAGGATGCCAGAAAATCCCCTTGATGGAGTGTAGCGATCACCGCGCGAATGGATTCCATGCGGAATTTTTGCACCTTCACGAAGGCATTCAGGGCCTTGAGGTCCAGGATTGGCCGAACCCCGTCCTTTTTTGGAACAACAAACAGATTCGAGTAGAACCCCTGAAACCTCTCCTGGGACGGAACCGGCACAATTACTCCGGACCCGATCAAATCCTGTACAGCCCCCAATAGGGCTGCCCGACGGGCAGGAAGGAGAGGGAGATTTGAGGGAAAGAATCTGTCTGGGGGCCAGGAGCGGAACTCTATTCTGTATCCTGAGGTGACCACCTCGCACACCCACCGGTCGGAGATCCGGGAGGTCCACCGATCCGTGAACCTTCAATGAGCTGGTCAAAGAAAGATACATATGGAAAAACCTTTTTAGAAGGCTTGGCCTTAAAAGAACCAAAAGGAGACTGTATCCGCCTGAGGTTCTGCGGTCGCAGCATTTAGCTTGAGAGTGTCCCTCACAGCATCAATGAGTTCACTAACAAGCGCCCTGTCATTTACTGACTCAGAACTGGAGTCTTCCTCACAAGGAATGTCCTGTTCAAAACCATCCAAATATTCAGAGCTAGGGTCCTGAGCAGCAATAGCTAGGCCCATATCTGAATCAGAGCACTCCCCTTGTGGAGATAAAGTGGGGAGAGGGCGCTTTTTTGCTCCCTTGTGCTCACACACAGCTTCCATCCTGGTCAGAAATGATTCCAGGACTGCCGACAACTGGTCCATAGGGACCGCAGGTGCTGGAGCACTGGCTGCTGCCTCTGGCATGTTAGGGGAAGCTGGTGACTCTGACTCCATAATGTCCCTCTCTGAGACCACCCACAGGCTGTGCTGACTGAAGTAGGGGAATGCCCAGGGAACCCACCAACCTGACCAGGACCGCTCGGTTCCGCCGCTCTGTCTCACTGCGCCGCGCTGCTCAGCGTGAGTGAGCTGAGAGGAGAGAGTGTGAGGAGATTCGCGCCGTTCCCAGCGGCGCTAGAGGCCAAACTAGTGCTAGAAAAACGTGCGGCTACAAGAAAATGGCCGCCGCAATGTGCTCCGGCGGGCCACGGCAAGATGGCCGCCAATGTAAAATCAGCACACACACTAAACATGGCGCCGAACGGCGCCAGGCCCCTCACACCCAAAAACAAAACAGCCCCAGCGAATGCAGAGCAGCATGAGCCCCCCCCAGGACAGTATGGCCCCCAGGCACCCCACACAGTACAGCGCCAGCACTAGTGACCAGAGAGTGACATTAAAAAAAACACAGGGGGAGACAGGGAAATCCCCCACACAAGAAACACACAGCATGTACTCACCTGCAGCCAGGAGAGACTACTTACCCGTCCCCTGAGGGACCCACTGGTGTGTTTCTGACAGAACTATCACAGTGCGGTACTGAGTAGCTGTCGGCCCGGTCCACCGCGAAAGATACAGCCGGACTGTTCTATCTTGAGAGGACCGCGGAGCTGGAAGCCCACCGGCCACCCCTGGAGTCGTGGGGCATGTCGTGAACTGAGTCTCACGCACACAAGGCGAGGATCAGCACGCTCGATGGTCGGACAGGGAAGACTACGAGGATATCTTGTCCCCAACCTGTTGCCCAGCCGACAGTTGATAGAAGATCTCAAAAGAATAAAATAGGAAAAAAATTCCAAAAGGAATAAAAATAGGTCAGGAGACTGGCTCCTGAGAGAGCCACGTCTTCTCCTTCTGCTAGGCAGAAAAAAACTGAGGTCTGCTGACTGCAGTGGGAGGGTTATGCCAGAGGGACCGCCCCCCTGGGCGGGGCTGTTCAGCTCTGGCTGTTTAGAATGTATGTATAACATCTCACATTCTGCCTAGGTCTTCTCCTGCAAGCAGGGACATAACCCACGTGTAAAGGTGTATAAGACACGCTGTGTCAGTCCATGGATGACAAGAGAAAAAAAATTTTTGTCTGGGTTTACAACCGCTTTAAGATGAGGGTTATGGGTTAGGTATAGGGTTATTTTATTTATTCTATGTATTTTTTATTAATTTATGTATGATTATAAATTTATTTTATTTATTTATTATTTTTAATTATTGCAGTTGAGCAGAAAAATGCTAAAGCGCACTAAAACACTCAAAGACTGATCAAGCATTTCCATGGAACAAAAAAACGCTCCGATCGGCCCGATTCGAGCTACAAAAAAAAAAAACTCCATAACTTTTTAGAACTTCAGGCAACTTATAGTGGAGATGTGAACCATCTCCATAGAGGATAATTGATTCATTCTCCAACGTTTTGGTGCTTCAAGCTACTGTAGCTACTGCTACTGTGAGTGAATGGGGCCTTAATGTCTGCCTGAGTCACCCAGAGATGGTGGAACAAAAAGCTGATGAACCTTTACAGCACAGGTTCAAACAAGGCCCGCGGGGCGAAGCCGGCCCTCCAGGCTATTTCATGTGGCCCTCGCACCTCTCCTGCAGCTGCAGGAGAGCTCCAGCCCTCCTCCAGGCCCTGTACTTTCTGCTTTCAAGCAATGCATCCATCTTCCCAGCAGCAGCATAAGGTAAGGGGGGTGCACTGTGATGTAAGAGAGGGTGGGGGACTCCACTTCTGATGGTGGGGTGGCTCTTGACATCTAATGTAAGGGGAGGGGATGCACTGGACATCTAATCTTACAGATACAACCGGCCCTTTTGAAGGCAATCATAATGCTGATGCAGCCCACGACGAAATTGAGTTTGACACCCCTGCTTTACAGGAAAGCAGTCTTACTCGATGAAGCTGTGGCTGAGAGAGACTCTCACAGCTGGAACTACTTCTGGTCAATGGAGGGAAACTTCCTTTTGGTAAACTGGAGCCCAACATAGGAACGAAACACTGTCTTGATTGAGGTGAAAGGCAGAAACTAGCTTAGCCAATAATGAAGTCCTTGGCCTCAGCACCATCTGGCCCCAATGGAAAACTAGAAAGCCTTGGCCAATTTAGACCCTAACCTCCCAGAGATGGTTGCGAGAAACACCACCTTTTGGGTGAGGACAGGGAGATGAAGGTCTCTGGTTTAAAATGGCAGTTTGACGTACAGAGAGAACCAGATTCAGATCCTACCGAGTGACAGCGGAAAGGATGGGAGGGAACAACAAGGCGACCCCCTCTACAAAGGATCTCGATCAAAGAGTGGGAAAGCAGCATTTTGGATTTGTCCTACGGAGAAACTCCCAGGGTGGAAGCCCAAAGACTCACGCCAAGTGAAGAATGCCTTCCACGTACAATGATTGAACTTGAGAGCAGTAGAATCCCTAGCTTTTAGAACCATAAGCATAGAATGCATGAAGGTAAAAAACCTTCAGCCTTCAAAAACACTTTAAAAGGCTCCAACTATTTGGTCCTAAGGTTCTATAATTGAGGAAACAACCATATTAGTAAAAGGATCCCTTCTAATAGGCTTTGCTCAATCAGCCACAGTTTGGCAAAAAGCAAAGTCACAGCTAAGGTGTGATGAAGAGCAGGACCAGCCAGCGAGAACAGAGCTCTAGAGAGGGCTTCCAACTTCTTATCAGTTGGGTCTGTAAAGACAGGTGCAGATTCCAAAGCCAAGGTAGCTGTCTTGTTAATGAGGGACACAGCTGGATACACAGTGAGGGCAGAGTAAATTTTTTATCTTCAAACAGATGCAAGGCTAATAAGTGCTTGGGAGAAGCAAACATCTTATCAGGGTGTTTCCAATCTACATAGAGGATAAATTGGAACAACAGGTGCACCACAAACACCAAAATACCCAAGTCTAGAGATAGCGCTGGTAAAGGTTATAGGCCAATTCTCTCATTTCAGAGTGGTGCACACTGCATCCATAACAGCCAAAATTGTCTGTTTTCATTTGGGAGCAACTGCTAAAGATTGCCTCTCCTCAGAGGCAACCTTGCCTGATGAGAGCTGAGTGACTCAAACTCAGAGTCTTAGCCACCAATGGCTCAAAGGTCACAGGCAGATCTGATAAGGGACTGTGATGTAAGGGAGAGTGGGGGACTCAACTTCTGACGGTGGGGTGGCTCTTGACATCTAATGTAAGGGGAGGGGATGCACTGGACATCTAATCTTACAGATACAACCGGCCCTTTTGAGGGCAATCATAATGCTGATGTGGCCCACGAAGGAGCAAGAGTGCACTTGTGGCCCCTACGGTTAGAGTCAGCAAACAGCTGGGTGATTTGGAGCATAAAGTCTTGCATGACTATGATGCAAATTTTAGAGAAGTTGGTCATACTCAATGAAGCTAGAGAAGACCCTAAAGGGGTTGTAAAGGTTATTTTTTTATTTATTTTTTTAAATAACAAACTTACCTCCACTGTGCAGCTCGTTTTGCACAGAGTGGCCCCGATCATCTTCTGGGGTCCCTCGGTGGCTCTCTCGGCTCCTCCCCGCATCAGCTAACCCCCTTCTGGGAAGCGCTCCCCCAAGGGGGTTAGCTTGCAGGCACGCTCCCGTGATACAGTTGGCGGCCAGAACCGCTGACTGTATCACTCGGCCCCGCCCCCGGCGTGCTGTGTCATTGATTTGATAGACAGCAGCAGGAGCCAATGGCTGCGCTGCTATCAATCATCCAATGAATGAGCCGAGAAGAGCAGAGAAGTCAGCACGTTCACGATGCAGGACTTTCGAGGGCTCAGGTAAATAAAAAGTAAACAGGGGGGGGGGCTCGCTAATCGTCGGATGTTTTTTCACCTTAATGCATAGAATGCATTAAGGTGAAAAAACATGTACCTTTACAAACCCTTAAGGATTGGAGAGTAACACCATGACACGCTGCAGACGCCCTGCAAGCAGCACCGGACCCATTAACAGTGTGTGAGATGAGGGCATCTGTTGCTGCAGGACTTTCCATACTGTGCCTGGAACTATACAGGTTATGACCGTGTTGTATTTAGGCAACGTTAGGCTCAAGACATGAGGCAAGGCCTCAAGTGCTCACAAAACCTAGACAGTTGGAAGCAGCTGAGGGTGGGGTGGTTGGGGGCGACTATGGTCACTGTAGGCAGGCAGCAAGAACAGACCGAAAATTTAAGTTCCACATGACTCTTTGCAATACAGGAGCAGCAGCAGGGAGATGCTTCCTTGATGCTGAATGGCATGAAAGAGCACAGAGGGGTGGGGGGGGCGACACTCTACCCTACAGATAACACAAGTGTCCAGTCTCTCAGCGTTTACTCCTTCCGCGGTGGAGGCTTGAGGATTGGCTGAAGTTTTATCTGTTTGCCTGTGTCTAATCCTCCTGTAGATGACAGCATAAGACTGGCCATACACCTATAGATTATCTGCAGATTTTCTATGGTCAGATGGAATGAGTGGAACAGATTCCTCCATCTACGCTAAACTGTGAGGATGGAAGAATCTCCCACTGGCCCAAGCTTCAATAACCTGCATCATGTGTCTTTTTTTGCCCATAGTTACACTTTAAGGATTCTCTCCATCTGTCAAGCAATATAATAGGCTACCCTTTCTCTATGTAAATGGTTTTATATTTATATATATATATATATATATATATATATATATATATATATATATATATATATATATATATATATACACACATACACATACATACATACATACATAATATATATATATATATATATATATATATTAACTTTTTTGTATTGTTTTCAGTCTGAGAGACTTGTGGTGAGAGTAAGGAGTACCAATCATAACACAGAACTGGCGGTATATGTAAGGGGAAATTATGGCTGACCAGGATTACATACTAGATCTTTACAGAAACCGTTTTTGAAACATCAACATGCACTGAAACAAAGGACGTAACAGAATGCCGTTTGGTCCTCTACCTGGTTTTTGCAATGTCAACTGGCATAGAGGCAGCCGTGGTGACCAAGCCGCTGATCATACTGGAACAGAAGTGACAGAGAATATCATCCCGGAAGTATCCTGTAAGAAATAAAACACGGATTATTCTTGCTGAGCTGTGCTTTCATGAAATTTACTGTGTGCACCCAGTCCTTACTACACATATACAGTGGAACCTTGGATTACCAGCATAGTCTCTTCCAGGAGAATTCTCCTAATCCAAAGCACTCTCATATCAAAGCAAGTTTTTCCATTGAAGTCAATGGAAACAAAAATAATTTGTTCCGCATTGACTCCAATGGCATGCAATATAGCATGTGGCCAGAGGTGGGGGGGGGGGGCGCCGAAGAGACTTGAAAACACACGGAAAGGCCCGAGGACAGCTTGGCTGACCTAGGAAACACCCGGGAACGGAGTATTTCCGGGTATTTCCGAACGTCTCCACTCGGCTCCCCCGCACCTCAGGCCAAATGCGGTACTGCAGGCCCTTTTAGCTTGAATTCTGCTCGTCTTGCGCGACAACACTCGCAAACCGAGTCAGAATTCAAAAAACAAAGTTGCTCATCTTTCAAAATGCTCGTTAATCGCGTTACTCTTAAACCGAGGTTCTACTGTATTTCACAGAGCTCAGTGGCTCCTGATTGGTGTTTCTTTAACGCCAATTCCACTGAAGCCCTGGTTTCCATATCTTGCACTAACATAGTGGTAACAGTCTATGTATGGCTGTATCTGCCCTTCTAAGAGATAGACTTTGATGCACAGAAAGACAGAGGCATTAAAAGGAATGATTTGCATGCCTCCACCTATTATCTATAACTGAGGAATATACTCCCCTTTATTTGGATTTGTGGAGGAAGTGATGATATATGAAGGTTTTTTTATATAATTCATGCAACCAAAAATTATATTTCAATGTCTGGTAAGTGGTACTTGCTAGGGTGGGAGGAGTCTTCCTGGCCCCGGGGTGGCCCGCCCTCCGCCTGTCTTGGGTTTCACATGTCTATATGCCTATAAATAGGGTGCTGTATGGGGTGGCTACAATGCTGGGCTCTGAGGAAGAAGCTCTGTGCTTCAAAACGCGTAAGCCGGCAGTGGCCCTCTTTACATCCTCAGTGATCTTGTGGAGTGTGGTTTCGAGTACCTCTTACAGCTGCCATTTACAGGAAACTTCGTTGCAATGCAATTTTTTCTGCTACATTTGTGAGTAGT
Organism: Rana muscosa; assembly: GCA_029206835.1. Taxonomy (NCBI): domain Eukaryota; kingdom Metazoa; phylum Chordata; class Amphibia; order Anura; family Ranidae; genus Rana; species Rana muscosa. The sequence continues at coordinate 347,744,672 of CM055118.1, read as the reverse complement.
ATTGATGTTTTCTTTTAAATAAAATCTATCCTAATGATAATACACTAGGCTGGTGCGCCTTTCTTCTATTTGCTACTAGGACACCCCGGCCACGAAGGGCTGCAAAGCCAGTGCTACCATCATGCAAGATTGACTGTTTGGTGATCCATTTATGCGCAGGAGTGTTTGTGTTCTGTTTTCTGGTAAGTGGTAGCCTGTGGTTTCTTACATCTTTCAGGCATTCTATTGGTGACATCTCTGTGCTTGAGCACATGTGTCTGTACACCAGCCATGGCCATTATGAGTGGGCCCACTGATTCTCCTCGGGGTCTTTGTTCTCCCCACAATCCAGGGGTCTTCAAACTTTCTAAACAAAGGGCAAGTTTTATATACTCCAGACTTTAGGGGGGGCCGAACTGTGGCCATTCTGAGTAGAAATTGTCCTGGCATCAGTGGGAGCAAACAATGTATCTTTGGTTTTAGGGGGGAGAAATAATGCCCCATCGTTGGTGTCAGTGGGAGGAATAGTGCCCCGTTATTGGTGTCAGTGGGAGGAATAGTGTCCCATCATTGGTGTCAGTGGGAGGAATAGTGCCCCGTTATTGGTGTCAGTGGGAGGAATAGTGCCCCGTTATTGGTGTCAGTGGGAGGAATAGTGCCCCGTTATTGGTGTCAGTGGGAGGAATAGTGCCCCGTCATTGGTGTCAGTGGGAAGAATAATGCCCCATCATTGGTGTCAGTGGGAGGAATAGTGCCCCATCATTGGTGCCAGTGGGAAGAATAATGCCCCATCACTGGTGTCAGTGGGAAGAATAGTGCCCCATCATTGGTGTCAGTGGGAAGAATAGTGCCCCATCATTGGTGTCAGTGGGAGGAATAGTGCCCCATCATTGGTGTCAGTGGGAGGAATAGTGCCCCATCATTGGTGTCAGTGGGAGGAATAGTGCCCCATCATTGGTGTCAGTGGGAGGAATAGTGCCCCATCATTGGTGTCAGTGGGAGGAATAGTGCCCCATCATTGGTGTCAGTGGGAGGAATAGTGCCCCATCATTGGTGTCAGTGGGAGGAATAGTGCCCCATCATTGGTGTCAGTGGGAGGAATAGCGCCCCATCATTGGTGTCAGTGGGAGGAATAGTGTCCCATCACTGGTGTCAGGGGGAGAGATAGTACCCCATCGTTGATGTCAGTAGCAGCAGTAGTGCCCTATTGTTGGGGTCAGTGGAATAGTGTCCCAATGTTGGGGTTAGGGGGAAGGAAGGAAAAGTGCCCCAAGGGCAGGATAAAAGCATACAAGGGGCCGCATCCGGCCCCTGGCCACAGTTTGGAGACCACCGCACTAGAGGATCATACGAGTGTAATATAGATGGCTTGAATGTAAAAAGTTTTATAGTGGATTTACTCAGTAAGTCTTACCAGAATCAAGTAGGAACTGCTTGGATTGGGAGTAGGATGCCAACTGTGCAGCATTTACAACAATAGCGCGAGCCATGGTGGGTACACAGCCCTGGAAGACAGAACATAATATCTGGATAACATTTTATATATACAGTTACAGTTCAGAGAGTAAAATAAAGTATTTGACCCCCAAGCAAAACATGACTTGGTACTTGGTGGAGAAACCCTTGTTGGCAATCACAGAGGTCAGACATTTCTTGTAGTTGGTGACCAGGTTTGCACACATCTCAGGAGGGATTTTGGTCCACTCTTCTTTACAGATCTTCTCTAAATCCTTAAGGCAGTGGTTCTCAACCCCGGTCCTCAGGGCCCACCAACAGGCCAGGTTTACAAGATAACTGAAATACATCACAGGTGGTATCATTTGCTGCTCAGTGATTGCAGTATTCTAGTCTGCATCTCCCCAGGGTAATACTTAAAGCGGAAGTAAACCCATCCATAAAACAGTCTCATTTGCCGTGCCGGAAATGAAACACTCCCATTGGTTGTGCTCTCAACCAAACTGTTAAACCATCCAATGGCTGGTGTCATAACTGATCACATGTGCAGCATCATGGCAGTTGTAGATTAAAAAGAGGCAAAGATGGCAGCTTCCTTGGCTGAAAACGATAGGAGGGTTTACTTCCACTTTAAAATCTGGCCTGTTAGTGGGTCCCGAGGACAGGAGTTGAGAACCACTGCCTTAAGGTTTCTTGGCTGTCGCTTGGCAACTCAAAATTTTAGCTCCCTCCATACATTTTCTATAGGATTAAGGTCTAGAGACTGGCTAGACCACTCCATGACCTTAATGTGCTTCTTCTTGGACCACTTCTTTGTTGCCTTGGTAATTTTTGGGTCAATATCATGCTGGAAGACCCACCCAACATCCATCTTTAGTGTTCTGGTGGAGGGAAGAAGGTTCTCATCCAAGATTTTACAATACATGTATGTCCTCATTCATTGGTCCCTCAATGCGGCAAAGTCGGCCTGAACCTTTAGCAGAGAAGCAGCCCCAAAACATAATGTTTCCACCTCCGTGCTTGGCTGTAGGGATGGTGTTCTCCGGGTCATAGTCAGCATTATTCTTCCTCCAAACATGGTGAGTCCCCCTCCTCAAGAAGGCACATGTACAGTCATGCCAATGAACATCTGAATGATTCAGAGAAGGACTGAAAGGAAGTGTTGTGGTCAGAGGAGACCAAAAATTTAGGTTTTTGGCATTAACTCGACTCGCCGTGTTTGGAGGAAGAAAAATGCTGACTATGACCCTGAGAACACCACCCCTACAGTGAAGCATGGAGGTGGAAACCTGATGTCTTAGGGCTGTTTCTCTGCTAAAGGTACAGACCAACATAAAGAGTACCTGTCACTGCCTATTACTGTCAGTCACGAGGGATGATTACATTCCTTGTGACAGCAATAAAAACGTAATCAATTTTTTTTTAAAGGGACAGTGTAAAAAAAAGAAAAAAGAAAAAGAGAAATACATTTTAAAGCGCCCCCGTCCCTGCGCACCGAAGAAAACGCATACGCAAGTCACGTCCAGAAGTGTAAACGGTGTTCAAATCACACATGTGAGGTATCACTGCGATTGTCAGAGTCAGAGCAATAATTCTAGCAAAACACCTCCTCCAACTCAAAACTGGTGACCATTTAAAAAAATTGAAAGCGTCACCTATGGAGCTTCTCAAATACCGAAGTTTGTCAAAATTCCACGAGCGTGCGCAATTTTAAAGCATGACTTGTTAGGTATCTATTAAGTCAGCATAATATTATCTTTCACGTTATACAAAAATATTGGGCTAACTTTATTGCTTAGTATTTAATAACTCAGTGAAGTGTATTTTTTTTTCCCCCAAAAAAATTTGCAGTCTTTCAGATATCGTGTGACATAAAATATTGCAACGATTGCCATTTTATTCACCAGAGTCCTTTCTAATAATAATAATAATAATAATAATAATAATAATATTATTATTATTAATATTAAAAAAAAAATATATATATATATATATATACATACATACACATACACACACACACACACACACATACATATAGATACATACACACACAAATAATTTTCTATCAAAAAATACTGATGTTAAATGTCAGCTACAGTCATGCTCGAAATTGTTGGCACCCCAGAAATGTTTCCAGAAAATCAAGTATTTCTCACAGAAAAGTATTGCAGTAACACATGTTTGCTATACACATGTTTATTCCCTTTGTGTGTATTGGAACAAATCAAAAAAAGGGAGGGAAAAAAAGCAAATTGGACATAATGTCACACAAAACTTCAAAAATGGGCTGCTCAAAATTCTTGGCACCCTTAACTTAATATTTGGTTGCACACCCTTTGCAAAAAATAACTGAAATCAGTCGCTTCCTATAACCATCAATAAGCTTCTTACACCTCTCACCCGGAATTTTGGACCGCTCTTCCTTTGCAAACTGCTCCAGGTCTCTCTTATTGGAAGGGCGCCTTTTCCCAACAGCAATTTTAAGCTCTCTCCACAGGTGTTCAATGGGATTTAGATCTGGACTCATTGCTGGCCACTTTAGAACTCTCCATCGCTTTGTTGACATCCATTTCTGGGTGCTTTTTGACATATGTTTGGGGTAATTTTCCTGCTGGAAGACCCAAGATCTGACGCAAACCTAGATTTCTGACACTGGGCTCTACACTGCGACCCAAAATCCTTTATTAATCCTCAGATTTCATGATGTCTTGCACACATTCAAGACACCCAGTGCCAAAGTCAGCAAAACAACCCCAAAACTTCAATGAACCTCCACCATATTTCTCAGTAGGTAGTGTTCTTTTCTTTGTAGGCCTCATTCTGTTTTTGGTAAACAGTAGAATGATGTGCTTTACCAAAAAGCTCTATCTTGGTCTCATCTGTCCACAAGACGTTTTCCCAGAAGGATTTTGGCTTACTCAAGTACATTTTGGCAAACTGTGGTCTTGCTTTTTTATGTCTCTGTGTCAGCAGTGGGGTCCTCCTGGGTCTCCTGCCATAGCCATTCATTTCATTTAAATGTCAACGGATAGTTGGCGCTGACACTGATGCTCCCTGAGCCTGCAGGACAGCTTGAACTTCTTTGGAACTTGTTTGGGGCGGCTTATCCACCATCCGGACTATCCTGCGTTGCAACCTTTCATCAATTTTTTCTCTTCCGTCCATGCGCAGAGAGATTAGCTACAGTGCCATGGGTTGCAAACTTCTTGATAATGTTGCGCACTGCGGACAAAGGCAAATCTAGATCTCTGGAGATGGACTTGTAACCTTGAGATTGTTGATATTTTTCATAATTATGTTTCTCAAGTGCTAGCGGAGGCCCGGTCTTCCCGTCGTCTCGTCCGGCTCTCCGTTGTCCTTCTGCCGGCCCCTCCACTAACTTCTTGTAGCTCTTTTGCTAGTGGAGGGGCCGGTCTTCCCGTCGCCGTCTTCTTCTCTCTTCTCCTCCTCGATGTTGATGCGTCGCTTCCTCTCGCTGTAATACTGGCTGTTCGCTCCGCTCCGCATTAATATTGGCTTCTCATGACGTCACCGTCACATGCTCCGGTGGCCCCGGAGCATGTGACTGTGACGTCATGGGAGCATGTGACTGTGACATCATGAGAAGCCTATATTAATGCGGAGCGGAGCGAATAGCCAGTATTACAGCGAGAGGAAGCGACGCGTCAACATCGAGGAGGAGAAGAGAGAAGACGACGGCGACGGGAAGACCGGCCCCTCCACTAGCAAAAAACCTACAAGAAGTTAGTGGAGTGGCCGGCAGAAGGACAACCGAGAGCCGGACGAGACAACGAGAAGACCGGGCCGCCGCTAGCAAAAGAGCTAAAAGAAGTTAGCGGAGGCCCGGCAGAAGAAAGAACCGGAGAGCGGGAGAAGAAGAAGGCGACGGAGAAGACCGGGCCCCGCTAGCAAAAGAGCGGGAAGAAGATAGCGGAGGCCCGGCAGAAGAAAGAACCGGAGAGCGCGGAGACCCCCGAAGTCGGAAGAAGACCCCGGAGCTGTGCAATAAATTAATTTAAAAAGCTGTGTTGTGTTTTTTCTTGACATTTTTTTTCCACCAGGTGAATGGGTAGGGGTACGATGTACCCCATACTCATTCACATAGGGTGGGGGGCCGGGATCTGGGGCCCCCCTTATCAAGGGGGGCTCCCGGATTCCGATAAGCCCCCCGCAGACCCCGACAACCAACGGCCAGGGTTGTTGGGAAGAGGCCCTGTCCTCATCAACATGGGGGCAGGGTGCTCTGGGGTGGGGGGGCCGCAGGTCGCCCCCCTGCCCCAGAGCACCAAACACCCCATGTTGAGGGCATGTGGCCTGGTACGGTTCAGGAGGGAGGGGGGCCGCTCTCTCGTCCCCCCCTCTTCCCCTGCGGCCTGCCAGGTTGCGTGCTCGGATAAGGGTCTGGTTTGGATTTTGGGGGGACCCCCACGCCGTTTTTTCGGCGTAGGGGTTCCCCTTCAAATCCAGACCAGACCCAAGGGCCTGGTATGCTCCTGGAGGGGAACCCATGCCGGTTTTTTATTTAAAATTTGGCCTGGAGTTCCCCCTCAAGATTCATATCAAACACAGTGCCTGCTATTGGCGGGGATCCAAGTCGGATCCCCGTTCATTGAAAGTCGGACATATGTCGGCTTCATGTAGCAGGGCAAAGTCGGATCCAAAGTAGGACAGATGTCGTGTCGCAATAGTGTGAACCCAGCCTTAGTGAACTTCTCTCCTTTTTATCTGCTTTCAGGTGTGATTTTTATATTGCCCACACCTGTTACTTGCCCCAGGTGAGTTTAGGGCTGAAAATATATTTATTGGCATTTTAACAGAGTATACATTAAAACAATATGCTAGGTTACAAACCGAAGACATTTACGGGTGAATCAGCGTGATGAGTCAGCAAAATGGCTATCGCCCACAGTTGAGCTCACATTGCCACGTATAACAGTGATAACAATGACCGTAAATCAACAAGGTAGAGTTGGCTAAAATAAAATTATGGTAAGATTATAACCACCAGATGCCGTATAAGGAGGGGGATGGCAAAAACAAAAAGGAAAGGGTAGGGTGAAACAATAAAAATAAAAATAAATTTGGAATTTGTGGATCAGGTGATGGGGTTGGGGTAGGGTAGGAAGGAACAGAGAGGCGAGGAAAAGACGGAAAGGAGGAAGAGAAGAGACAGACAGTAGAGAAATGAGAGGGGAGAGAGTAAAGAAAAGTTTAAGAGCTGCTGAGGAGACCGTCCTGGAAGGATGATGGTGTTGTGGGGTGGGGGGGGGGACTCTAAAGTGGAAGCCCAGATCATTTCAGTGGCACGTAACGTGCAAGAATGATCACGTCGGAGCAGTCAACATATTCATGAGAGTATCGGAGGAGGAGAAGCGAAGCCAGATGAGCCACAATAATTTATGTTTGTCAAAGGTGTCGTTGTCAAGGGCCAGCATTTCCTCCATTCTCATAGTGTCGTTCATAATCGAGACCCAATGTGACAAGGGAGGAATGGTGGTTGTTTTCCAATAGGATGGGATGAGCTGTCTGGCCGATGACAAAGAAATGGAGTAGATTCTGTTTCTGTGAGATGATCGATCCCGGGAGTATAGAGAGAAGGGCAATCTTAGGGGAGGGAGTCAAAGATTCATCGTACAGTGTGTTATAGCAATCAAATACCGGATTCCAGAAGGGGCGGATCCTCTTGCATTCCCACCAGACATGGAAGTAGGTCCCCGTAGCGGCAGAACAACGCCAGCAAGACGCTGAGGTGGACGGAAAAATCTTATGTAGTCTGGAGGGGTCTCTGTACCACCTTGACAGTATCTTGTAGTTTTTTTCCTGGGAGTAACAGGAAATTGTGGACTTATGGGTAAAATGGAACGAGGTCTGCCAATCAGGTCGCGGGATGTCCTCACCCAAGTCTGCAGACCACAGCCTGGTGTAAGAAGGTAGATCAGTGTGCGTAAGGGTTTGTAAGAGGCAATATATGGACGAGAGAAGGTGTCTGGGCGTCTGAGAGGGAACATAGCCGTTCAAACTCAGTTCTAGGTCGATGTATTTGGGATGAAGAATGTAAATGTTTCGTGAGAGTAGACAAGTGTAGTGTAGTGAGCCAATCGCAAGGTCCGGTTGATGTTACAGGTGTCCCTTGTGTCGGGTGTACAAAGGAGTGCGCTTGGGGCCAGTCAGTCCTCTTGTAGGGGCCTATCGTCGCTGCCCCTACACCCTGGGGGAAGGCGGGATTGCCCCAGGTGAGTTTAAAGGAGCATCACATGCTTGAAACAATCTTATTTATCCACAATTTTTAAAGGGTGCCAAGAATTTTGAGCAGCCCATTTTTGAAGTTGTGTGTGACATTATGTCCAATTTGCTTTTTTTCCTCCCTTTTTTTGTTTTGTTCCAATACACACAAAGGGAATAAACATGTGTATAGCAAAACATGTGTTACTGCAATACTTTTCTGTGAGAAAAACTTGATTTTCTGAAAACATTTCTGGGGTGCCAACAATTTCAAGCATGACTGTATGTATATCTGACATTTAACATCAGTATTTTTTGATAGAAAATTATTTGGACCCCCAAACATTTTTCTAATTTTCACCACTGTAATATATAAATTATATATAATATAATAATTTACTTTATTTAGTTCTGTATATTTTATTTTTAATACATTCTATGTTTTACTTGCTCATAATATATATTTAATACACTTTATATTTATAAATATTATTCTGAACATGGAATTTCTTGTACTATTTCTAATGCATTTTTTTTTATATATAATGTTATTTATACCCCCCCCCCTTTTTTTTTATGTTGAAAATTTTATAAAAACATTAAAACATATACATACATACATACATACATACATACATACACACCAGCCACATTATTAGGTACACCTTGCTAGTACCGGGTTGGACCCCCTTTTGCCTTCAGAACTGCCTTCATTCTTCGTGGCATAAATTCAATTCAACATTCCTCAGAGATTTTGGTCCATAGTGACATGGTAGCATCACACAGTTGCATATTTGTCGGCTGCACATCCATGATGCTGTTCCCCCATTCCACCACATCCCAAAGGTGCTCTATTGGATGAGATGTGGTGAGTGTGGAGGCCATTGGAGTACAGTGACCTCATTGTCCAGTCGTGAGATGATTGGAGGTTTGTGACATAGTGCATTATCCTGCTGGAAGGAGCCATCAGAAGATGGGTACACTGTAGTCATAAAGGGATGGACATGGTCAGCAACAATACTCAGGGAGGACGTGGTGTTTACACGATGCTCATTTGGTACTAAGGGGCCCAAAGTGTGCCAAGAAAATATCCCCCCCACACCATTACACCACCAGCCTGAACCGGATATACAAGGAAGGACGGATCCATGCTTTCATGTTGTTTACGCCAAATTCTGACCCTACTATCTGAATGTCGCAGCTGAAATCGAGACTCATCAGACCAGGCAACGTTTTTCTAATCTTCTATTGTCCAATTTTGGTGATGCTGTGCATATTGTAGCCTCAGTTTCCTATTCATAGCTGACAGGAGTGGCACCCGGTGTCGTCTTCTGCTGCTGTAGCCCATCTGCGTCAAGGTTCGATGTGTTGTGCATTCAGAGACGGTATTCTGCATACTCCGTATTCTGGTCTCCAACCAGTTTGCCCATTCTCCTCTGACCTCAACAAGGCATTTTTCTCCACACAACTGCCACTCACTGGATATTTTCTCTTTTTCGGACCACTCTCTGTAAACCCGAGAGATGGCTGTAAAAATCCCAGTAGGCTCTTGGTACCACAAAAAATGCGGGAATAAAACCCCTGGCCGATCTGATCCACAGGAACAGGGATGATGGCCTCCTGTTCTGCCAATTTGCGGACACACCCCAAAAGGCCCCTTGCTTTCAATGGATCTTTGGGGAGATGCGTGAGGATAAAGTTTGGAGGAGGAGGAGACAGAAATTTTAATTTGTAACCCTCCCTTATCAGGTTTAGAATGTAAGGACTCTGTGTGATGTTTTCCCATTGGGGAAGGAACCACGAGAGCCTTCCACCAACTTTTATGTTGGCATCATTTGGACTCCTTGTTGGAAGTACCGGGCCCAGAGAAGAGGATTCCACCCTTTTCCTTGCCCCTACCAAATCCCCACTTTTTCCTCGGCTCCTTTTTCCCCTTAAAACGGTCTTTAGAAGGGGGGCCTCGAAAAAATTTCTTCCCTTTATCCTTCTTGGGTTTTGCAGGGAATTTTTTGCCTTTTTCTGTCGAACGGGACAGTACCTGGTCTAGGTCTGAACCGAAGAGCAGTGATTCTTCAAAGGGTATACCACAAAGACGAGACTTGGATGTAAAATCTTCATCCCACGTCATTACCCAAAGGGCTCTTCTAGCAGAATTTAGAAGTGCTGCCGACTTGGCAGCTGTGCTAACCGTCTCTACCGTGGCATCTGCTAAATAGGCTACTGCCTTACCAACCACTTCCAGAGAATCTAACGCCTCCTTAGATTTACTCTTGTGTGCTACGTGATCCATTATCCTGCGTTTCTGGCGACACAGGCGGAGGCCAATGCTGGACCCATAGCTGCAGCGTAGGCGCCGCAGGGTCTGCGTAGCAAGGTTTCAGATTTCTTGTCCATCGGATCCCGAATACTTCTCGGATCTTCGAAGGACAAATCCTAACGTTTGGATACTTGAGCCAACGAAGCATCCATACGTGGAACTTTAAAGAATCTTTCTTCTTCCGCAGCCTTAAGGGGGCACCTACGCTTCCAGGTCTTTAAGCCTTAAAAAACTTTGCGCTCAGGATCTTTCCATTCTCTTAAAATTATATCTTTAGGAGATTGGAGTACTGGGAAAGATTTGGCCTGAGTTTTGCCAAGTTCCCTGTACACTATCCTGTGCAGGGACTTGAGTGGACGATAACCGAATGTCCTCATCTTTGGCTGCAAAGAGATGCTCTGGTCCGAGGCCTCTACCTCTTCATCAGAGTAACCGAGAGTCAGTCCCTTGGATCCCTCCGTAACACTTGCCGGGGTTCCCCACCAGAGAGGGGGAGCTTTCCCTACCTAAGGGGGCTTCCTCCCTCTTCTCTCCGTAGCTCTGAAGGACTGATGGGTGGCTAGCATCTCAGACTGTAGTGCTTAGCACTCCATCTAAAACAAAAAGGGTTTTGCGTGTTACTGCGGGAGTTTCTCACTACAATTCCCAAAACGCTTAGATTTACTAGTGGCTTTGACCCTAGACCTACTGGTCGTCCCTGGGCAGGGCATTCAGTGTTTGTAAAAGACAAATAAACCCTGTTGTTAAGCCATAACCCTTAGGGTATCTTGCGGGGAAGAGGGAAGTAGGGCCACCCCAAATCTTCTCCCCCCGCCAGCTGGATAACTCACCCCCTGTGGTGACCTCTGATGCCGGAATCGGTCCGTCCTTCTCCATGCCGCTTTAGGCAGCCCACCCGACCGGTAAGGATCGTTCTGGGCAGGTTGGGGGAACACAGGACCGCGGACCCCTGCTCCGTTACCGCTCTTACACCGCCTGCCAACAGCATGCCGCGCTGCTCGCCGTTTTTTTGTTGTAGCCTGGACGCGCCGAAAATGACATCATCCGAGCGCGCCGTCCGGCATCCAGACATGCGCAATGGTCCCCGGACGCCGAAGACAGCATGGCGGCAAACAAGAGATCTCTGGCCTCTGTACCTATGCCCGACCCGGGATACTGCACCGACAGCATCAAAGAATAATAATATGGGAAAGGGAAGCACTCACAATGCCACATACATACATATTTTTTTATATTTATATTGCTTGTATATGGTTTCACATATTATATTGTCGCAGCCCTGGTGTGACTAGCACAAACATTTTTTCATTATTTCACATTTCACATTAGCGCAGTAAAACACTTTATCAATGCCACATACGTAATAGTATTTCAGAGAAAAAATGGGAGGGTAGACTCAAGGAGGAGAAATACCCAGAGAGACCTGACTTTAAAGACAATGACACGGTAGATAGACAAAAAAAAAAAATGTATTTATAAAAAGACAAAAAAACAGTAACTACATGAATAGAAAGAATTAAAAAATTAAGCAAGATGGAATGTACAAATATGGTCTCTTTTGTGTCAACGCGTTTCGCTGCGAGGCTTCTTCAGGACGACTCAAGGATAGCAAGAAAGAACAGGGCTTGCTATATCTTGGGAATGGCGGGGTATTTATTAACCCTTGTTTAGAAAGAGTGCAGTTATGCACAGATCCAATATAGTAAAAGTGGGAATCATTCACATCTCAATGGTGCCAGAGTGAAGTTCAAGGTACTTCTTACAATGGAAGGTGGCTATAAAGAGGAGTCATATAACTCAGCACACCAGTAGAGCACCCAGTAGTACATATATAAAGATGTATTGTATGGGGACCTCAGTAGATAGACCAGGGCTATCAGCACAAATGCAGCCAGGCATAAGGACAATTATATCCTCAAAGTCAGTCAGGTATATGCCAGATAAGCAGGAAAATTCAAGTTAGACTTACCGGTAACTTGTTTTCCAAGAGTCTTTCAGGACAGCACATGAGAGGGTGGCTCCACCCACTAGGAAACAGGAAACACAATCTCCACCATAATTTAAAAGGAGGCGACTCCCCACATCTCGTCAGTTGCAGTAGAGTACCTCCGGCCCAAGCTGGAACACATAATCAGAATATGGTTAATCACAGCATGTATGTACAATATATATATATATATATCAATATATACAAACCAAGAAGGGCGGGTAGCTTGCTGTCCTGAAAGACTCTTGGAAAACAAGTTACCGGTAAGTCTAACTTGCATTTTCCCTTATCGTCTTTCAGGACAGCACATGAGAGGATAATCGAGACTTACCAACTAGGGAGGGACAACAGCCTGCAGGACCTTTCTGCCAAATGCCTGATCATCGGCTGACAGCAAGTCCAGTCTGTAATGATGGACAAATGTCAAATAGCTTGACCACGTAGCCGCCTTACAGATCTGATGTGGAGTGGCACCAGCTTTTTCTGCCCATGTAGTGGCTAGAGCGCGAGTAGAGTGTGCACGTATTCCCTGTGGAGGAGACAAACCCGTCTGGGAATAAGCCTCAGAAATAGCCAGTTTTAGCCATCTAGCAATTGACTCCTTCAATGCTTGGCGTCCCTTTCTGTTACCAGAAAAAAGAACAAATAAAGAGTCCGAAGACCTAAAGTCCTTTGTTATTTCCAAGTAGTGTAATAAAATTCTTCTTACATCTAAGTTATGGAATGAAGTCTCCCTTCTTCCTGAAGGATTTGAACAAAAAGTCGGCAGGATAATTTCCTGCGATCTGTTATGAACTGATGCCACCTTTGGCAAAAACCCGGATCTGTTTCAAGCACAATCCTGTCTGGATAAATTAACATAAAAAGGTTCTTTTATTGAAAGAGCGTGTAGTTCACCGATTCGTCTCGCAGTCGTAACTGCAACTAAGAATACCGTTTTAAGAGTCAAATCTTTCAACGAGATTGTCTGTAACGGTTCGAAAGGTTCTTTCGTGAAGGCTTGCAAAACTACTGACAGGTCCCATTTAGGAAAATGTTTAGTAGGCACTGGCCTGGCTCTAGTAAGTGACCTAAAGAATCTTGTGATCAAAAGGAATTGAGGAAATCGGTTTTTCTAGGTATACTCCCAGGGCAGCCACTTGCACTTTGAGAGTGCTAATTGCAAGACCTTTGTCCACACCATTTTGTAGAAACTCCAGAATCGACACAATGTCTTCTAGGGTTCAGTTTGATGAATGACACCAACTGTTGTAGACTTTCCAAACCTTTGCGTAGATATCTCTAGTTACTCTCTTTCTACTGGCGAGTAAAGTAGATACTAGAGGCTCTGACAGTCCTTTGTTCCTTAATAACTGCTCCTCAGATACCAAGCCGTGAGTCTTAGTCTGGCTACGTCGGGGTGGTACACTGGGCCCTGAAGTAGCAAGTCCTGCCTGAGAGGAAGCTGCCAGAAAGGTTTGATCATCATTTGTAGGATGGAGGAAAACCAGGCTCTTTTCGGCCAGAACGGAGTGATCAGGATTACTGATACCTTTTCCTTCTGTATTTTTCTCAATACCAGAGGGATTAGCTGAAAAGGAGGGAAGGCATAACCCAGATGGAAGTTCCAGGGATGTGCCAAGGCATCTATCCCTATTGATCCGCTGTCTTGGTGCAGAGAGAAGAATTGAGGGAGCTGGGTGTTTTCTTTTGATGCAAACAGATCCACCTGAGGAAATCCCCACTTCTTGGTGATCAGTGAGAATATCTCCGGATTCAGGCTCCACTCTGCCTCTTGAATTCTCTGTCTGCTCAAGAAGTCTGCTACTTTGTTTAGCATGCCTTTGAGATGCACTGCTGACAGGGAGAGTAAATGCTTCTCTGCCCACTCTAGGATTTCTGATGACAGCAACCGTAGAGCTTTGCTCCTTGTGCCCCCTTGTTTGTTCAGGTATGCCACTGTGGTGACATTGTCTGAAAGAATCTGCACATGGGACCCTTGGAGGTTTGGAGAGAAGGCAGCTAAGGCTAGAGCAACTGCTTTTAACTCCCTCCAGTTTGAGGACCTTCCTGTTTCGGATTGGGACCAAACTCCCTGTGCTATGTTTTGATCCCAGTGGGCTCCCCATCCCCAACTGCTGGCGTCTGTCGTGACCCTTACTTCTGTCGGAAAGGACCAAAGCAGGCCCCTTGACAGAACTGCTTGATTCCTCCACCACCAAAGAGTCCTCTTGACCATGGTGGGAAGTTTTACTTTTGTGTCTAAGGTTTCTGGGCTGTGATCCCATACCTGTAGAAGAAAACTCTGGAGGGGCCTAAAATGGAGCCTCGCCCATTGAATAGCTGGCATTGTTGAGGTTAAGGTACCCAGGACTGACATAAGCCTCCTGATTGACACCTCCTGGTTTGTCTGAAGACTGGCTGCTACACTCAAGACCTGGTCTTTCTTTTCTTCTGGGAGAAAAATCCTTTGCTCTACAGAATATCAGATAACCTAGAAACTGAACTCTTTGAGCAGGATTGAAATCTGATTTTTGAGTATTTACAATCAAGCCCAAGGCTTCCAGATGACTGCGGGCCTTGGTTAGATCTACCTGCAACCTCTCTCTCTGGAAGGGGCAAAAATTAGGAGGTCGTCCAGATAAGGGATGACCGAGATTCCCTGTAGACGGAGAGGAGCTAGAGCTTCCGCCATTATCTTGGTGAATATCCGTGGGGCGGATGAAAGACCAAACGGGAGGGCCTTGAATTGTAAATGAAGCACCTCCCTCCCCATATTTATTGCCAACCTTAGGTATTTTTGAGACTGAGGGGCTATGGGCACATGCAGGTATGCGTCTCTTAAGTTGATTGATGCCATGAAGCATCCATTGACTAAGATTTCTCACCGAAAAAATGGAGTCCATGCGGAACCGCCTGTATTGGACTGACTTGTTTAACGGGTTTAAATTGAGAATGAGACGGAAGCTTCCTGATAGTTTCCTTATTAGGAAGATTTGGGAATAGAAACCACGGTAACGTTCCTCTGGAGATACCTGAACCACAACACCCTGTCTCATCAGATCCTCCAAGAGGTTTTTCATGGCTAGGGCCTTTGTTGTGTCCCTTGGCAGGTTTGTTACACAGTATCTTTCTGGAGGAAGATCCGAAAGTTCTATTTTGTATCCCTGGGCCAGCGTGTCCAAAATAATAGGATTTTTATAACAGCTTACCTGTAAAATCCTTTTCTTGGAGTACATCACGGGACACAGAGCGACATAGTCATTACTAATGGGTTATATAGTTACCGTCAGGTGCTGGCACTGGCAACTTCCAAAACCGGAAGTACCCTCCCCTATATAAGCCCCTCCCATCCGGGAGCACCTCAGTTTTGTAGCAAAGCAATAAGTGTCCCCAAAGAGGGGCGGGAGCTCTGTGTCCCGTGATGTACTCCAAGAAAAGGATTTTACAGGTAAGCTGTTATAAAAATCCTATTTTCTTTCTCGTACATCACGGGACACAGAGCGACATAGTCATTACTAATGGGATGTCCTAAAGCAATGCCAAATGAGGGGGGGGATACACCATATATAAGCTGAGCGCTATCAGACATGAGGATCTTTTGCGGCCTGCAACACACTGCGCCCAAAGGCGACATCCTCCTGACTTCTAACGTCCACCTGGTAGAACCTAGTAAACGTGTGTACTGAAGACCATGTTGCGGCCTTACAGACCTGAGCCAGGGAGGCCTGGTGATGCACTGCCCATGAAGTTCCAACTGCTCTCGTGGAGTGCGCCCTAACTTTGAACGGAGGCGGTCTACTTCTCAAGCTATAGGCTTGTATTATGACCTGTCGAATCCACTTGGCTAAAGTAGATTTTGACGCTGCCTGACCCTTTCTGGGGCCTTCCGGCAGAATAAACAAAGTATCCGTTCTGCGAATCTGAGCAGTGGCTTTTAGATAAGCTTTAACTGCTCTTACTACATCCAAAGAATGCAATAACTTTTCCTCTACCGAAGTAGGCTTGGGGAAAAAAGAAGGAAGAACCACATCTTGGTTCAAATGAAAACTCGATACCA
The DNA here is from genome assembly GCA_029206835.1 of Rana muscosa. Lineage (NCBI taxonomy): Eukaryota > Metazoa > Chordata > Amphibia > Anura > Ranidae > Rana > Rana muscosa. Next base: position 347,728,670 of record CM055118.1, on the reverse strand, counting down.
CCTTAGGAAGAAAGGCTGGATGAGGACGTAACACTACTCTGTCCTTATGGATAACCAGATATGGCTCCTTACAGGACATAGCTGCTAATTCCGATACTCTTTTAGCCGAACAAATGGCTACTAGAAAAATCAATTTCCTGGTGAGAAGCACTAAGGAAATATGCTGTAATGGTTCAAATGGTTGTTTCTGTAGAACCGACAGAACCAAGTTTAGATCCCATGGACATATGGGAATATTAACCGGAGGACTAATACGCATCACTCCTTGTATAAAGGCTTTGACTAGTGAATGCGAAGCCAAGGGCCTTTGAAAAAATATTGACAAGGCCGAAATCTGACCTTTGATAGTACTCAAGGCAAGCTTCCTATCTACAGCCCATTGTAGGAAGTCCAGAATTCTACCTATTACGTATTTACGTGGATGCCATTTCTTGGCTTCACACCAGGCGATGTACGCCTTCCAGATTCTATAGTAGATCTGCCTGGATACCGGTTTCCTGGCATTGATCATGGTAGACACCACAGCATTAGAGAGCCCTCTCTTTTTTAGAATGTGGGCTTCAATAGCCAGGCCGTCAAACCTAGGGCTGGTAAGGAAGGGTGGTATATCGGTCCCTGCGAAAGCAGGTCCGGACGATGTGGGAGGGTCCAAGGACTCCCCACAGACATTTTTACGATCTCCGCGTACCATGCTCTTCGGGGCCACGCTGGAGCCACCAGAATCACTGGTTTCTTTTCTACCCTGATTCTGCGGAGTAATCGAGGTAACAATTGTGGCGGTGGGAATGCATATATCAGCTTGAACTGATCCCAAGGGAACACTAGGGCATCCGAGCCGCACGCTAGGGGATCCCTTGACCAAGAGACAAACCTGTCCACTTTTGCGTTGAATCTGGATGCTAGCAGATCTACATCCGGTGTTCCCCACCGCTGACATATTGTCCGGAAAACCTCGGGATGAAGGGACCATTCCCCTGGGCATAATTGTTGGCGACTTAGAAAGTCCGCCTTCCAATTCTCCACCCCTGGAATGAATACCGCAGATATGGCTGGGACATATCTTTCTGCCCATCTCAGGATGTAATTTACTTCCCTTTGGGCTGCACGACTCCTGGTGCCCCCCTGACGATTGATATATGCCACTGCTGTGGCATTGTCTGACTGAACTCTGACAGGGGACCCTTGGAGTTTGGATGTCCATGCTACTAGGGCATACCGGGCTGCTCGTATCTCTAAGAGATTGATGGGCAGGGCCTTTTCCGCATCCGACCATCTGCCCTGGAGAGACCATTGCTCCAGTACTGCTCCCCAGCCTATAAGGCTGGCATCTGTAGTGACCACCTTCCAGGAAATCGGACTGAAGGATTTCCCTCTTTCCAGATTCTGGGGAACCAACCACCAGCGGAGGCTCCTGCGAACGGAAGGGGACAAGGACATTGGTAAGTCCAGAGCCTGAACTTTTTTGTTCCAGGCTGACAGTATGGCCCTTTGCAACTTCCTTGAATGGAATTGACCGTAGGGTACTGCTTCGAATGATGCCACCATTTTTCCCAGAAGCCTCATGCACAGGCGTATGGATGGCTGTCTTTTTGAACCCACTAAGTGGATCAAATCTCTCAAAGACGACCCCTTTTCTTGAGGCAAGAAAATCTTTCTCTGGTCTGAATCCAGCCTTAGCCCCAAGTATTCCAGACTTTTGACTGGTTTTAGGGCTGACTTGTCTCGGTTGATAATCCAACCGTGATATTCCAGATACTTGATTGTCTCGTGAACAACCACTTCTAGTTTTTCCACTGAGTGGTCTATCAGCAACAAGTCGTCTAGATATGCCATTATCGTTACACCTCGTGTTCTTAGATTGGCCAATAATGGGGCCAGAATTTTTGTGAACACTCTTGGTGCTGTGGCCAGACCGAAGGGTAAGGCTCTGAACTGAAAATGGCGCCCTTCTATCGCAAAGCGTAGAAATTTTTGGTGGGCTGGAAAGATGGGGATGTGCAAATACGCATCTTTGATGTCGATCGAGGCTAACCATTCCTCCCCTTGTAGGGCAGTGGCTACCGATCGGATCGACTCCATCCGGAAAGTCCTGATATGCAGGAATTTGTTTAGCCCTTTTAGATTTAATATGGGCCTCACGTCCCCGTTTGGCTTCGGAACTGTAAAGAGGTTTGAGTAAAACCCGAACCCCCATTCTTCCAGGGGGACCTCTATAATTACTGCTTGAAGCAATAATTGTTCCAGTGCCAACAGGAGGGATCCTCTCTTCTGGGGATCCCTTGGCACGTTCGACCTTATAAAGCGGGAAGGAGGGGAGTTTTTTAACTCCAATTTGTATCCCAGATTTACTGCGGAGAGCACCCATCTGTCTCGGATCGTGTCCCGCCAGGTTTCTGTGAACAACTGAAGTCTTCCCCCCACCCGATTGGGTGGGGGCAACCCTTCATGCATTTGACTTTGGGGGAGGTTTTGTACCTCTCCTGCTCCAGGGCTTCTTGTTACCCTGCAACTGTCCCTGATTTTTACCTCCGGGATTTGACCGGGGAGGCCGTCGGAACTGTTTCACAGCCGATGTCCTAGGGACTGGAGAAGCCGGCCTCTTAAAAGAGGGACCTCTAACTCTATTTTTGACCGGCAAAAGTGTACTTTTACCGCTGGAAATTCTCTGGATATACTTGTCCAGGTCTTCCCCGAATAAACGCTCCCCATGAAATGGGAAGCTGACCAGCAATTTTTTACAGGGAGCTTCAGCAGACCAGTTTTTGAGCCATAGAAGCCTGCGCATATGTACTACAGACAGCGTAAGGCGGGAGGCCTGATGGATTGAATCCTTTATAGCGTCCACCGCAAAGCATAAGGCTCTAGGTAGATCAGCTAGAGCAAGAGCCTGCTGATCTGGCACGTCCCTTAAGACCTGTTTCAACTGATCCTTCACTGCTTGGCAGACCCCTATAGCTGCCACTGCTGGTTGTGTCACCAATCCTGCTGTAGAAAAAGCAGATTTCAATAAGGACTCCAATTTTTTATCTATTGGGTCCTTGAACATTTGGACATTTTCCACCGGACATGTCAGTGATTTATTCACACAAGAGATGGCTGCGTCCACTGTAGGGACCTTCCATTTTCTGACGAACTTATCCTCCATAGGATAGACCACCGGAAATCTCTTGGGGGGAGTAAATATTTTGTCAGGATGCTCCCAATCCTGGTAAATGAGCCCCTCCAATAAAGGATGGATCGGGAAAGAACAAACAGTCTGGGGAGCTTTTAGCGATCCCAACGAGGAGACAGAAGAGGAGGATGGCTCCGCAAGTGGCATTTTAAATGCTGACCGGACCATATTAGTCAGGGACTGCACCCATAACCTCTCAGCATGTGATGCTGAGAACGGCTCCTCCACTGTTGATTCCTCTACAACCGAATCAACCTCATCCTGATCCCCCTCAGGTAGGTCGACCTCTGTATGGGACTGTTGCTCCGTTAACAGGCACTCTGAGGGAGGAGACGGAGATCGAGCGCTTTTCTCCTGTGACAGGGAAGCAGCAATTAGTGCTGACAATCTCTCTTCCAGCCCTCCCAGAGCTGAGGAAAAAACCTCCTCTGTTTACATACACAGGAGCAGGTGAACTGGGGACAGCCACAGTACCAGGTACTCCTGGGGGTGCCCTACGGTCACTAACCTCTGATTCTTCAGGGGAGACTGGTGCAGCCAAAGCATGCCCAAGATCCTCAGAGCCCGATGGAGACCCCCTATTCCTCCTGGAATTTCTAGTCCCGGAGTTTTTAGACGGCATATTCCTAAGCCACAAAGCTGAGGTATTCCAGCCGAAAATACACCAGTTACTGATAATAGTCTAGCATAAATGCTGCTATAATAAACAGTTGGTGTCTACTAATGTGCCTTTCTAGGGGATGCCTGTATCAACCGCTTGCTGTATGCCTTTAAATGTTGTCAGCTCTGTCTCTGTACTTGATAGCCAGCTTACTGCAATAATGTGGCTTTTTAAAACCTGCTGGGACGCCCGCACATGCGCAGAAGCGCTGCGGCGCGCACAGAGCGTCATCCCCCAGGCCCCGCCCCTTTTTCCGGCCACCTCTATATATAGAGGCTCGTGCACGCGCACGCGCGCGGCCACGTGCGCCTCGGCGCTAATTTTCAAACATGGAAACCAGGGACAGGAGCCAGGGCCCCCTTTGCCGCAGGCCGGGGGATAGACGAACACTGCAACATGGCAGAGGAAACAGTTTCCTGTAGGAGAACTCACCAGCTGCCTGGACTTTACTCTCTGAGAAGAAACTAGTCCATATGACAAGAAAAACATTCCACAGCGGCCTCTAGTGGACAAACACAGGTACCGCAGTTTAATATACTAAACATATATAAGAAAACATTCTTTTTTTTTTTTTTTTTTTTCTTGACCACCATTAAAAATTATTACATTTTTTTAGTAGTTACAGGCATGCACAGATATTAGCGGGAATACCGTTAGGTAACAGACAGAAAGACAAATTAGGCTTGGGGGTCCCCCAATAGAACCAAGTTCCTGGGGGCCCCCACTTACCTGTTCCCCGCCGCAGGACTTTGTTTGGTCCACAAAAGCCCAAACTTCACCTATCACGGCAGGCATTGTAATCAAACCTTCAGGGACCGGGTTCCCAAGGATTCCACTCCCCTGGACCTGTATAGCACCCTGCACAGAAAACATCTTGGTCGTGGGTATGACCAGAGCTCTGGATCCCAGGGTCCAGCTCTCCTAAGAGAAGCATTACAGGCAGAACCTTGCTCTTCTCTGCAAGGCCCGGGTACCGACCGTTTAGCTATGAAGCTTTTTTGGTCGGATCCGGAATAGCTTACTGAGGCCCAAAAGAACCTGTACGCAAGCTCAGTGAAAAACACATGTTTCTTCTTGGCCAACACCTTAGACACTGGCAAAAAACTGAGGTGCTCCCGGATGGGAGGGGCTTATATAGGGGAGGGTACTTCCGGTTTTGGAAGTTGCCAGTGCCAGCACCTGACGGTAACTATATAACCCATTAGTAATGACTATGTCGCTCTGTGTCCCGTGATGTACGAGAAAGAAAAAAGGGATTTTTATAACAGCTTACCTGTAAAATCCTTTTCTTGGAGTACATCACGGGACACAGAGCGGCATAGTCATTACTAATGGGTTATATAGTTTACCTTCAGGTGCTGGCACTGGCAACTTCCAAACCGGAAGTACCCTCCCCTATATAAGCCCCTCCCATCCGGGAGCACCTCAGTTTTGTAGCAAAGCAATAAGTGTCCCAAAAAGAGGGGTGGGAGCTCTGTGTCCCGTGATGTACTCCAAGAAAAGGATTTTACAGGTAAGCTGTTATAAAAATCCCTTTTTCTTTTTCGTACATCACGGGACACAGAGCGGCATAGTCATTACTAATGGGACGTCCCAAAGCAATGCCAAATGAGGGGAGGGATACACTATACATAAGCTGGGCGCCATCAGGCATGAGGCTCTTTTGCGGCCTGCAACACACTGCACCCAAAGGCGACATCCTCCTGACTTCTGACGTCTACCTGGTAGAATCTAGTAAACGTGTGTACTGAAGACCATGTTGTGGCCTTACAGACTTGAGCCAGGGAGGCCTGGTGATGCACTGCCCATGAGGTTCCAACTGCTCTTGTGGAGTGCGCCCTAACTTTGAACGGAGGCGGTCTCTTTCTCAAGCCATAGGCTTGTATTATGACCTGTCGAATCCACTTGGCTAAAGTAGATTTTTGATGCTGCCTGACCCTTTCTGGGGCCTTCCGGCAGAACAAACAAAGTATCCGTTCTGCGAATCTGAGCAGTGGCTTTTAGATAAGCTTTAACTGCTCTTACTACATCCAAAGAATGCAATAACTTTTCCTCTACCGAACTAGGTTTGGGGAAAAAGGAAGGAAGAACCACATCTTGGTTCAAATGGAACCTCGATACCACCTTAGGAAGAAGGCTGGATGAGGACGTAATACTACTCTGTCCTTATGGACAACCAGATATGGCTCCTTACAGGACAAGGCGGCTAATTCCGATACTCTTTTAGCCGAACAAATGGCTACTAAGAAAATCAATTTCCTGGTGAAAAGAACCAAGGAAATGTGCCGCAATGGTTCAAATGGTTGTTTCTGTAGAACCGACAGAACCAGGTTTAAGTCCCATGGACATATGGGAATACTAACCGGATGGCTAATACGCATCACTCCTTGTATGAAAGCTTTGACTAATGAATGCAAAGCCAAGGGCCTTTGAAAAAATATTGACAAGGCCGTCTGACCCTTGATAGTACTCAAGGCAAGCTTCCTATGTACAGCCCACTGTAGGAAGTCCAGAATCCTACCTATTACGTACTTACAAGGATGCCATTTCTTGGCCTCACACCACGTGATGTACGCCTTCTAGATCCTCTAATAGATCTGCCTGGATACCGGCTTCCTGGCATTGATCATGGTAGATACCACAGGATTAGAGAGCCCTCTCTTTTTTAGAATGTGGGCTTCAATAGCCAGGCCGTCAAACCTAGGGCTGGTAAGGAAGGGTAGTATATCGGTCCTTGCGAAAGCAGGTCCGGACGATGTGGGAGGGTCCAAGGACTTCCCACTGACATTTTTACAATCTCCGCGTACCATGCCCTTCGGGGCCACGCTGGAGCCACCAGAATCACTGGTTTCTTTTCTACCCTGATTCTGCGGATTAATCGCGGTGGGAATGCATATATCAGCTTGAACTGATCCCAAGGGAACACGAGGGCATCCAAACCGCAAGCTAGGGGATCCTTTGTGCGAGACACAAATCTGTCCACCTTTGCGTTGAATCTGGATGCTAGCAGATCTACATCCGGTGTTCCCCACCGCTGGCATATTGCCTGGAAAACCTCGGGGTGAAGAGACCATTCCCCGGGCATAATTGCTGGCGACTTAAAAAGTCCGCTCTCCAATTTTCCACTCCTGGGGTGAAAACCGCGGATATGGCTGGGACATATCTTTCTGCCCATTCCAGGATGCAATTCGCTTCCCTCTGGGCTGCACGACTCCTGGTGCCACCCTGGTGATTGATATATGCCACTGCTGTGGCATTGTCTGATTGAATTCTGACAGGTGACCCTTGGAGTTTGGATGTCCATGCTACTAGGGCATACCGGGCTGCTCGTATCTCTAAGAGATTGGTGGGCAGGGCCTTCTCTGCTTCTGACCACTTGCCCTGGAGAGACCATTGCTCCAGTACTGCCCCCCAGCCTATGAGGCTGGCATCTGTAGTGACCACCTTCCAAGAAACCGGACTGAAGGGTTTCCCTTTTTCCAGATTCTGGGGCACCAACCACCAATGGAGGCTCTTGCGAACGGAAGGGGACAGGGACATTGGTAAGTCTAAAGCCTGAACTTTTTTGTCCCAGGCTGACAGTATGGCCCTCTGCAAGTTCCTTGATTGGAATTGACCGTAGGGTACTGCTTCGAATGAAGCCACCATTTTTCCCAGCAGCCTCATACACAGGCGTATGGATGGTTTTCCTTTTTTGTACCCACTAAGTGGGTCAAATCTTTCAAAGACGACACCTTCTCTGGAGGTAAGAAAATCTTTCTCTGATTTGAATCCAGTCTTAGCCCCCAAGTATTCCAGACTTTTGACTGGTTTTAGGGCTGACTTGTCTCGGTTGATAATGCCAACCGTGAGATTCCAGATACTTGATTATCTTGTGAACGACCACTTCTAGTTTTTTTCACTGAGTGGTCTATCAGCAACAAGTCGTCTAGATATGCCATTATCGTTACACCTTGTGTTCCTAGTTTGGCCAATCGTAGGGCCAGAATTTTTGTGAACACTCGTGGTGCTGTGGCCAGACCGAAAGGTAAGGCTCTGAACTGAAAATGGCGCCCTTCTACTGCAAAGCGTAGAAATTTCTGGTGGGCCGGACAGATGGGAATATGCAAATAAGCATCCCTTATGTCGATCGAGGCTAACCATTCCTGCCCTTGTAGGGCGGTGGCCACCGATCGGATCAACTCCATCCGAAAAAGTCCTGATATGTAGGAACTTGTTTAGCCCTTTTATATTTAATATGGGCCTCACGTCCCCATTTGGTTTGGGGACTGTGACAAGGTTCGAGTAAAACCCGAACCCGCTTTCTTCCAAGGGAACCTTCATGATTACCCTTGGAGCAATAGTTGTTCTAGTGCCAGAAGGAGGGATCCACTCTTCTGGGGATCGCTTGGCACGTTTGACCTTATAAAATGGGCAGGAGGAATGCCTTTTAACTCCAGCCTGTATCCCAGACTTACTGCGGAGATCACCCATCTGTCTCTGATGGTGTCCCGCCAGGTCTCTGTGAACAACTGAAGTCTTCCCCTCACCCGATTGAGTGGGGGCAACCCTTCATGACTTGGGGGGAGGTTTTGTACCTCTCTTGACCCAGGGTTTCTTGTTACCCTGTGATTGTCCCTGATTTCTGCCCCCTGGATTTGACCGCGGAGGCCGTCGGAACTGTTTCACAGCCGATGTGCCAGGGACTGGAGAAGTAGGCCTCTTAAAAGAAGGACTTCTACCCTTATTCTTAACCGGCAAGAGTGTACTTTTACCGGCAGAAGTTTTCTGGATATATTTGTCCAGATCTTCTCCAGATTAGCTTCCCATTTCATGGAGAACGCTTATCAGCAATTTCTTACAGGGAGCTTCAGCAGACCAGTTTTTGAGCCATAGAAGCCTACGCATATGTCTACAGACAGCGTAAAGCGGGATGCCTGTTGGATTGTATCCTTTATGGCTTCCACCGCAACACAAGGCTCTAGGTAGGTCAGCTAGGGCAAGAGCCTGCTGATCTGGTAAGTCCCTTAAGACTTGTTTCAACTGATCTTTCATTGCTTGGCAGACTCCAATCGCTGCTACTGCAGGTTGTGTCACCATACTTGCTGTAGAGAAAGCAGATTTTAGTAAAGACTCCAATTTTTTATCTATTGGGTCTTTGAACAATTGGAACATTATCTACTGGACATGTCAGTGATTTGTTAACAGAAGAGATGGCTGTGTCCACTGTAGGGACCCTCCATTTTTTTATGAACTTATCCTCCATGGGATAGATCACCGGAAATCTCTTGGGGGGAGCAAATATTTTATCAGGATGCTCCCAATCCTGGTAAATAAGCCCTTCCAATAAAGGGTGGATTGGGAAGGAACAGACAGCCTGGGGAGCTTTCAGCGACCCCAGCGAGGAAACCGTAGTGGTTGATGGTTCCGCCAGAGGCATTTTAAATGCTGATCGGACCATGTTAGTCAGAGACTGAACCCATAATCTTTCAGCCTGAGATGCTGAGAAAATAGGATTTTTATAACAGCTTACCTGTAAAATCCTTTTCTTGGAGTACACCACGGGACACAGAGCTAGTCATTACATAATGGGTTAAGGGTCACCAGCGGTGATTGGACACTGGCACAACCAATGGAAGACAGTTCCCCTCCATATAACCCCTCCCATCAGGGAAGTACCTCAGTTTTGTAGCAAAGCAGTAAGGTTCCCATAAGAAGGGGGGGACCTCTGTGTCCCGTGGTGTACTCCAAGAAAAGGATTTTACAGGTAAGCTGTTATAAAAATCCTATTTTCTTTATCGTACACCACGGGACACAGAGCTAGTCATTACATAATGGGACGTCCCAGAGCAATGCTCATATGAAGGGGGGGAGACACAGATCAAAACAGGCCGCTTGCGGACCAGAAGCCCTATACTGCTGCCTGCAGCACACTTCGCCCAAAGGCGGAATCCTCATGTCCTTTCACATCTATTTGATAGAATTTGGAAAATGTATGGACTGAAGACCAAGTTGCAGCTTTACAGATCTGAGCCATCGAAGCCTGGTGGTGCACTGCCCATGAAGCACTTATCGCCCTGGTAGAGTGCGCCTTAACAGGAAAAGGAGGAGTCCTGTTCTTTAAACCATAAGCTTGAACAATTACTTGTCTAATCCACCTGGAAATGGTGGATTTTGATACCGCTTGGCCCTTCTTGGGCCCATCTGGTAAAATAAACAAAACATCTGTTTTACGTATCTGAGCGGTTGCTTGCAGATACACCTTTACCGCTCTCACTGGATCTAGAGAGTGTAATAATTTTCCCCCGCCGTCCGCGGGTTTGGAAAAAAGGAAGGCAGAACAATGTCTTGATTCAAGTGAAAAGCCGACACCACCTTAGGTAGAAAAGCCGGATGGGGTCGTAGTACGATTTTGTCCTTGTGACAAATTAGATAAGGCTCTTTACAAGAAAGAGCTGCTAGCTCTGATACTCTCCTAGCAGAAGCTATAGCAATCAGAAAGGCCAACTTCCTACTTAATATAATTAAAGGAATATGGCGAATAGGTTCAAAAGGTTGCTTTTGCAACACTGACAATACCAAATTCAAATCCCATGGACACAAGGGAGTCCTAACTGGAGGATTTATCCTCAGTACCCCCTTAATTAATGTCCGAACTAGGGAGTGAGATGCCAATGGTCTCTGAAAGAAGACTGATAGAGCCGATATTTGCCCTTTGATGGTGCTAAGGGCTAAATTCATATCCACTCCTAACTGGCAAAAAGCAAGAATCCTACTTATTTCATACTTCTGAGGATTCCAACATCTGGATTCACACCAGGAAACGTATGCTCTCCAGACTCTCTGATAGATGAGTCTGGAGGCTGGCTTTCTAGCATTAATGAGCGTAGAAAGAGCCGGACCAGAGACCCCTCTCTTTTTAAAAATGTGGGTCTCAGCAGCCAGGCCGTCAACTTTAGCCTTTGTAAGGAAGGGTGGAATACTGGACCCTGTGACAGCAGGTCGTGTCGAAGTGGAAACTTCCAGGGCCTTCCTATCGCCATTTTTACAATCTCGGCGTACCAAGGCCTCCTGGGCCAGTTTGGGGCCACTAGGATTACTGGTATTCCCTCCTCCTTGATCCTGCGAAGCAGTCTTTGTAGAAGAGGGATCGGAAGGAATGCATAGATCAGTGAGAACTGATTCCATGGAGTTATTAGAGCGTCTGTATTATTAGAGCGTCTGTCCCGTAGGCTAGAGGATCTCTCGTTCTGGACACAAAGTTGTCCAATTTCTTGTTGAACCTGGCAGCTAGCAGGTCTACATCTGGGTTTCCCCATCTCAGACATATGGCCTGAAAGATCTCGGGGTGAAGAGACCACTCTCCTGGTAGCAGCTGCTGACGACTCAGGTAGTCTGCTTGCCAATTTTCTATCCCTGGAATGAAGATTGCAGAAAGGCAAGGTACATGCTCTTCTGCCCATGCCAGGATCCGGTTCACCTCTCTTTGGGCTGCCCGACTGCGGGTGCCTCCTTGGTGATTGATGTAAGCTACTGCAGTAGCATTGTCGGATTGAACCCGAACTGGGTAGCCCTGTAACCTGTATGTCCAGGTTTTGAGGGCTAGATATACCGCCCGGATCTCTAGCACATTGATGGGCAGGATCCCCTGAGTCTTGGCCCAGGTTCCCTGGGTAGAAGCCTCCTCGAATACTGCACCCCAGCCCGATAGGCTGGCATCCCTAGATACCACCTTCCAGGCCACTGGGAGGAAGGACTTTCCCTTCCGTAAATTCCTGGCTTCTAGCCACCAATCGAAGCTGTGGCGTACTTGTGAGGACAGGCGCATGGGTATATCCAGAGCTTGGCTCTTCCTGTTCCAGGAAGCTAAAATATTGCCTTGAAGTAGTCTCGAATGAAACTGGGCGTAAGGTACCGCCTCGAAGGAGGCTACCATCTTTTCCAATAGTCTCATGCAAAGGCGAATAGACGGCCTCTTGTTTGCTTTGACCTTGTGGATCAGGTCTTTCAGAGACTGTATCTTCGGTTCTGGCAGGTATACCCCGTTTTGGGCTGTATCTGTGATCATGCCCAGGTACACTATCCTTCTTTGGGCCTGGAGAGAGGATTTTTGTAAATTTATAATCCATCCTAAATGCTCCAGGTATCCTACTGTAGTGTGTACAGCGTGACGCAATCCCTCCTTTGACTGATCTATTACTAGTAGATCGTCCAGATAGGCTGTTACCGCAATGCCCCGTGTTCTTAGGTTTGCTAACAGAGGAGCTAGCACCTTTGTGAATACTATGGGCGCGGTGGCTACACCAAACGGCAGAGCCACAAATTGAAAGTGGCGATCTTCTACCGCAAACCTTAGGAATCTTTGGTGAGCGGGGAGGATGGGTATGTGTAAATGTGCGTCCTTGATATCTATGGGCGCCATGAATTTTCCGCCCTTTAAAGTGGCGGCCACGGATCGGATCGTTTCCATTCGAAAATGGCGATCGTTCAGGAACCGATTTAGGGATTTTAGATCCAGGATGGGTCTGACATCTCCATTTGGCTTTGGAATCACAAAGAGGTTTGAGTAAAAACCTGAACCTCGCTCTTTTTGGGGTACGTCTGTAACTACCCCTTGAGCCATTAAGTGATTCAAACCTTTGAAGAAGGATTCTCTTTTTTGTGGATCCTTGGAGAGTCTTGAACTTCGGAATTGAGAAGGTGGGATCTCTCGAAATTCCAGTTTGTACCCTGAGGATATTGTGGATACTACCCAATTGTCCTGGATTTCTGACCACCAAGTCGCTCAGAACTGACAAAGCCTTCCTCCCACTCGGCCGAGCGGGGGCGCCCCTTCACTGAGAGGCTTTGGGGGCTTGCTTATTAGCTCTTGCACCCCACGGCTTCTTGTTCTTCTGAGCTTGCCCCTTGGCTTTTGTGGGTGGCTAAAACAGGCCGCCGCCACTGGTTGGAGTCAGATTTCCCGGGAGCTGGGGAGAGAGAGCGTTTAAAACAAGATCTCTTGTTTTTCTTTCTCTCAGGTAAAAAGTCGTTTTACCACTTGATATCTTCTGTATATATTTCCCCAAATAGGCGTTCGCCATGGAACGGGAACTTGCCAACAGCTTTTTGCATGGGGTTTCCGCTGACCAATGCTTAAGCCAAAGTACTCTGCGCATCTGTACCAGCTGGAGTGTAAGGCGTGATGCCTGTATGATAGAATCTCTAATGGCATCCACTGTGAAGCATAAGGCTTTAGGCAAATTTTCCCAATTTCTAGCCTGCTCTGAAGGCAGTTCCTTCAGCCCCTGCTTTACCTGTTGGCTGATGACCTGACACATACCGACTGCTGCTACTGCAGGTTGGGTAATTGAGCCGGCCAAAAGGAAGGAGGATTTCAACTTCCTCTCAGAAGGATCTTTTAAACCCTTGTACATTATCCACCGGACATGTCAGGTTTTTATTTACACAAGAAATAGCCGCAACTACCGCAGGCAGGCTCCATTTCTTTAAAAAAATTTCCCCCATAGGATAAAGAATGTTAAACCTTTTTGGAGGTGAGAAACGCTTATCTGGATGTTGCCAGTTTGCGTATATTAGATCCTCTAGTAACGGATGAACCGGGAAGGAGCATGCACCTTGCAGGGATCTTAATGACCCTAGGGAGGAGACAGGTAATTCCGTTACCTCCGCAGAGGTTAACTTAAATGCACTGCTATAGCATTGTACCTGTGACCTTAAAATCTGGCTCCTCATCCTCTGCTGATGTAGCCTCCTCCTCCTCATCCTCCTCCCTCAGGTACTTCTGAAGGGAGGTCCAATACTGGAAGAGACCTGCTTCGCTTATTGTCCCTTTTTAGAGGACTTAGCGATTAAGGTAGCAATTTTTTCTTCCAGATTATTTAGGGCAGCTGATAAAGTGTCCTCAGTGACATATACAGGCCCAGGCTCCACTGAGGAAGCCGCCATACCTGACAGAGGTAATGGCTCATCCTGAACAGGTGCATTTAGCAACACAGGAGAGAAAGGTACCGAGTCAGCACAGTTAGAGCCTCCTCTCAGGCGGTGGTGCTTTCTTATCTGTTTTTGTCCGTATTACTTCCCCTGGAAGGCTTACTGTTTAGACAAAATACAAGGTACCTAAATGCATATACTACCGTGTTCAGTTTAGCAAATACATTAAGTATGCAACTTTTAACACATAACTATGCATAACATGGATGTCTTCTAGGAAGTACCCAATCCAACCACATGGAGTCTTACGTCCCTGTATAGCTGCTGTGTTTCTCTGCCAGGAACAAGAGAACTAACGAGCTTGCTTGCTGCTGCAGTGCTTCTCACACTGACAGTCTTTTAAATTTGGCGCCGTTTCTGTGCCTGCGCGCGCCACGTGCCCGCGCACGCCTTCGCCCCCCCCCCTCCGATAAAGCGCGCTCCCGCACGCGCGCGCGGCCCTTAGCGCTATGGCGGTGGCCATAGTGAGAGAGGACTCTCATCAGCCCTTGTTCCCACTTACCTGCATCTGCAGGTGTCTGGTCGGCCACCGAAAGGAGGATCGGGGTGCCCCAGCAAGCTCAGCAGCGGAGGTGACGAGCAGTGTACTTCGCCGAAGCCGACACTGAACAGAGTGAGGTGAGTATATTCAGCTCTTTACTCCCCCCAGTGGTGGAAAAAAAGAAGACATCCATTTTTTGAAAAAGGTCCCAACCTAGTTATGGACCTTCTAATCTCACCTTATCCACGCCGCAGGTTTTTCTGCTGAAAGATTTCAGACAGATACCAAACTTCACCCTTCACGGTGGGCTATGTGTGCCAACCTTCAGGGATATGGGTTCCTATTTAAAGGATACCTCTCCCCTGGGCCTTGTACAAGACTCTTACCAGGACTTTATAGCGAAATAGCGAAAGTGCTGGATCTTAGAGCCCAGTCCTCCGAAGAGAGACATTACAGGCGACGCCTCATGGATGAGGCCCGGATCCCATCCAGATTCAGCTCATTTGTAGGCGTCTTGGATGGATCCGAAAGCATAGCTCTTTTACCCCCAGCCTTTAGCACCTCCTAACGCGTCCAACACCTTTCGACACTGGCGAAAAAACTGAGGTACTTCCCTGATGGGAGGGGTTATATGGAGGGGAACTGTCTTCCATTGGTTGTGCCAGTGTCCAATCACCGCTGGTGACCCTTAACCCATTATGTAATGACTAGCTCTGTGTCCCGTGGTGTACGATAAAGAAAGGTTCTTCCACTGTTGATTCCTCTATAACTGAATCAACCTCATCCTGATCCCCTTCAGGTAGGTCGATCTCTGTGTGGGGCTGTTCCTCCACTAACAGGCACTCTGAAGGAGGAGACGGAGATCGGACGCGCTTTCCCTGTGACAGGGAAGCAGCGATCAATGCTGTTAATCTCTCTTCCAATCCTCCCAGAGTTGAGGATAAAACCTCCTCTGTTATATATATACAGGAGCAGGTGGACTGGGGACAGCCGCAGCACCAGGCACTCCTGCGGGGTTCCGACGGCTACTGACCTCTGAATTTTCAGGGGAGATTGGTGCAGTACAAGCATGCCCAATATCCTCAGAGCCCGATGGAGACCCCTTTGGCTTCCTGGAAGACTTATTTCCGGAGTGTCTGGACGACATATCCTTTAAGCACAAAGCTGAGGTATTCCCGTCGTCATACACCAATTTTGCTGGTAATAGTCTAACACAGTTGCTGCTATATACCAGCTGGTGTCCACTAAAGTGCCTTTCTATGGGGATGCCTGCATCAACCGCCTCTGTGTGCCACTGTTTTGTTGCTAGCTCTGTTTGCATCCAGCTGACACTTGTACTGTGTATTTTATACATGCTGGGACGCCTGCACATGCGCAGAAGCGCCGCGGCGCGCATCGAGCGTCATCCACCCGCCCCGCCCCTTTTTTTCCATAGGAGGCGCGTGCGCCCGTGCACCATTGGCGCCCTTTTTTGAAACCAAGCAGGGACTAGGAGCCAGGGCCCTTTTTGCCGGAGGGCCTGTGCGGTGGATGAGCGCAGCAACAGGGCAGAGGAACTGGATTCCCACAGAGAAACTTACCAACTGCCTGGATCTTTTGACTTGAGAAAACCAAAGAGCCACATGACAAGAAAAATGGACCACAGCGGCCTCTAGTGGTTTAACACAGGTACCGCGGTCCTCTTTTTTTTTTTTTCTTGACTACTATTAAAATTTTACATTTTCCAGTAGTTATAGGCATACACAGATATTAGCGGTTATACCGTTAGGTAACAGACAGAAAGACAAATTAGGCTTGGGGGTCCCCCAATAGAACCAAGTTCCTGGGGGCCCCCACTTACCTGTTCCCCGCCGCAGGACTCTGTTTGGTCCACAGAAGCCCAAACTTCACCTATCACGGCAGGCATTGTAATTAAACCTTCAGGGACCGGGTTCCCAAGGATTCCACTCCCCTGGACCTGTATAGCACCCTGCACAGAAAACATCTTGGTCGTGGGTATGACCAGAGCTCTGGATCCCAGGGTCCAGCCCTCCTAAGAGAGGCATTACAGGCAAAACCTTGCTCTTCTGTTGCAAGGCCCGGGTACCGACCGTTTAGCTATGAAGCTTTTTTGGTGGGATCCGGAACAGCTTACTAAGGCCCGTAAAAGAACCTGTACGCAAGCCCAGGAAAACACATGTTACTCTTTGGCCAACACCTTAGACACTGGCAAAAAACTGAGGTGCTCCCGGATGGGAGGGGCTTATATAGGGGAGGGTACTTCCGGTTTGGAAGTTGCCAGTGCCAGCACCTGAAGGTAAACTATATAACCCATTAGTAATGACTATGCCGCTCTGTGTCCCGTGATGTACGAAAAAGAAAGTTCCGAAATCCGAAGATCCGAAAGTTCTATTTTGGATCCCTGGGCCAGCGTGTCCAAAATAAATGCGTTTTCCGTCACGCTTGCCCAAAGAGGAAGGAATTTTTGAAGCCTTCCCCCACAGGCAATGACAAGTCATTGCGTTTTATTGGTTGGCGCAGGAGGATTGAAGAGGACATTCCCTCTGCCTTTACCCTTTTGCGCCGACCAATTCTTTCTTTTTTCTTGGGGCCTGCTTCCCTGATCCTGATTTTTTGGAGGTCGAAAAAACCGCTTAACTGGTTGTTTTTTCTTTTTAACAGGAAAGGACTTCTTTTTGTCCGCTGTCCTATCTAAAATAGAATCCAGATCAGGACCGAACAAAAGATCTCCAAAAAAAGGAATTCCACATAACCTACTTTTGGAAGCTGCGTCCCCTGGCCATGTCTTAAGCCATAGAGCTCTCCTGGCTGAGTTGGTTAAGGCCCCAGATCTGGCCGACATCCTAATTGATTCTGCAGAAGCGTCAGAAATATAAGCCACAGCTGCTGCTAGGGTAGAAAAAGAATCAAGGATCTCCTGCTTAGGTGAGTCTGCTATAATATGAGCTTTAAGCTGATTAAGCCAGAACTCCATGTTTCTAGAAACACATGTAGTAGCCATAGCTGGTTTAAGGTTACCCATAATGGATTGCCAAGCTTTTTTAAGCTGCTGATCCATCCTTTTGTCCATGGGATCTTTGAGTACACCCATGTCTTCAAATGCCAAGTCGGTTGACCTGGAAACTTGTGAAAACGCTGCGTCTAATTTTGGAATTTTATTCCAAAGCGCATCTGGCTCTTCATTGAACGGAAAGCATCTTCTATGCGATCTTGGGAAAAATGTTTTTTTCTCTGGATCAGCCCATTCCTTTTTAATGGCTTCCGAGATTACTGAATGCACAGGGAAAGTGCGACTTTTTGTTTCACTAAGCCCTGCATACATTCGGTCACGCAGCGATAATTCTTTCTTTTCTTCATCTATTCCCAATGTTGCATATATTCCTTTCAACAGACTGTCTACTTGCTCTAAGGACAGTTTGTATTTTGAAGGTGCATCTCCTACATCTTCTTCTTCTTCCTCTTCCTCTTCTCTGGAGTGAGAGGGGGAATGTTCCCTTTGGGTAGGAGGGCCAGCTTCAGCCTCTAGCCCTGGGATTAAGTGTGAGCCCTGAGAGGATCCTGAGGTAGTTGGCTGACTCATGGATGGTATTGCAAGAGAAGAGCGAAAAGATTGTATGGTAGCATCTAGCTCTTTCTTGACTGATGCGATTAAATCGCTGCATGCAGAAGAAGCCTTCCTTCACTAAGGAATCAACACAAATCTGGCATAAAGCTTTCTTCCAGCCCTCTGGTAACTTTGCTTTACATGAGGGACATCTCTTTTTGATAGGAGGGTCAGAGCTCTTAGCCTGCCACATAAAAAACACAAAAAGAGAAAAAAACACCAACATCCCTTTTTAGTGAGAGTCAAACCTGCCTCCTAACGAGCTCACCCAGGTGCACAGTTAGTCTAACAGCCAACACCCTGTGCCCAGACAGGCCCCAGCCACCAGGGGGGAAAAAAATACATATAGAGAGAGACACCTACAGTAAACAGGGTAGAATCCCACATACCCCCTTACCTGGGCCTTGCTGCTGCCTGTGCCTGTCCCACTCGCTGCTGTCACGTTCTCCATCGTGGATCAGCGCTTGTTCTGTGGCATCAAAAGCGGCGGTTCCAGGGTCCATAGACGCCGCTGCGTCGGACCGGAACCGCATTTATAGGCACCAGAACCTCTCCTCCCCTCTCCCCCTGCGCGAGTTCCACCGGAAATGACGTTTGCGCCTGATCCCAGTGCCGCCCCATTGCAGGATACCTCACTTCCTGCTAGCTGAGTCACTACTCAGCCTCCAAAAAGATGGCGGCGGCCTGTAACGCCGACATGCGATTAAAAAAAAAAACCGCGAACGGCTGCCGCCGCCTAAGGAGCGGCTCCAGGAACAGTCCTTGCTCCACTGAGCTGAAAGGGGAGAAGGAGCCCACTTACCAACTGCCCAATGGCGTGGTGTAGGAGGATCGGACTCTCTGGAGGACAAAAGGTATGGTGCGGTAGGCAGCCTTAGCCTCTCAGGATAGCACCTTAAGAGACCTGACTCCTACTAGGTGTTCCCTTGCCGGAGGAAACACAAACTGACGAGATGTGGGGAGTCGCCTCCTTTTAAATTATGGTGGAGATTGTGTTTCTTGTTTCCTAGTGGGTGGAGCCACTCTCTCATGTGCTGTCCTGAAAGACGATAAGGGAAAATAGCCATGCAATTGTGGCCACAACTGATCTAAACAAACAAATGTCCCCGGAGACAGCTACATGCTGTGCCTGACTGCACTCTTTCTAAACAAGGGTTAATAATTACCACATTTGTACATTCCATCTTGCTACATTTTTTAATTCTTTCTATTCATGTAGTTACTGTTTTTTGTCTTTTATAAATAAATTTTTATTTTTTTGTCTATCTACCGTGTCATTGCCTTTAAAGTCCGGCCTCTCTGGGTATTTCTCCTCCTTGAGTCTACCCTCCCATTTTTTCTCTGACAGCGTCAAAGACTACCTCCCCCAGTCAGGGGATATCCGAGCGGCTCCTCCACGACATCCACCACTGTCAGGTAGGAGGAGAGAGTGGGATATGAGGTCCTTTGGGTTATGGACACCCTCACGGTGTCCAGCACCACCAGTTTCTCAGGGGGGTTCTTGAAACACTGGTCATGTATTCCCCCCATGAGAATGTATGGAAAGGATGACCCCCTTGAAAGGAGCAAAAGCTCTGTCAGACCCTGCAGCCCCCACTGGCTGCTCATTGTCTGACATTCTAGGGGGGGGAAGACGTTGGTCCCAGACCTTGGTCTTTAAAATTTAGAAAAAACTAAAATTGTTTTGCTGCCATCCTGTGGGAAACGCAATCAATAACTGAGGGACAGAGGGAAGGGTGGGGCCTTTTAAACTCTTTTGTTGATTGTGTCTCTTGTCAGGTGGGACCCATCATCTCAGGTGTGCCGTCCTGGAAGAGGACTAGAGAAATTTGTGTTATCAAGCAATTGAACGGGTGTACCTAATAAAGTGGCCGGAGAATTTATACATATATACACACATACACTCTATTACACTGACTGAATTTTATATACGCACACGCGGTAGACAATGCTAAACCCGACCCTAATTGTTACACAAATCTATACAATAATAATATCATCATCTGACAAATGAAGGTGGACATGTCACCCCGCACTCACCCTCCACAGTGTGGTGATCCCCTCTTCTCTACTCATCCTTACTAGAGCATTAAACACATTGCTGTATCCTCTCCTCTGGTCAGCAGGTAACCTGCACGAGAACAAAGGTTTAAGTAGACATTTTTTGGGGTAAAAAAGAAAAGATGACATCTATGTAATGGAAATGAAAAGATTTTATTCATTAATTAGCATGAGGGAGGGGGAATTTTTTTTTAAAACCAATTAGGGCATGGAAAAGTTATGCAGATAAAACTTTAGCTTTAATAGCCGTAAAAAAAATTTTTTTTACTGTGTTGTGACACTTCCTCCTCTCACATCCTGTCTCAGAGACACTACAGGGATGGATTGGAGCAGTTCTGATTTGTCTGCAAAGTGCTGGTGCTGACCAGTCAGAACTGCTCAGATTCTTTCTGACGTCCCTAGGGAAAGAAGAGGAAGAACAGCAGGAACCCCGGGACTGCTGCACCGGGCTGCATGGATGGTAAGACTGTATAACTCACAGAGGGAACCAGGGAAGGGAGTTTTTCCCCCACTCTCCTTTTTTTTGTAGATTCAGAGGTTTAATCGTGCTTTTTGTTTTGCGTTCATACATCTTTTATGTGTGTGACCTTGCAATAAAGGACATTTATATTGATTATTCCCCGATAACTATTTAAATGTATATATATCTGATCATAGGCGTGCACACAGGGTGTACCGGGTGTGCCCAGGCACACCCCAATCATTCTGTGCAGCACAGATTCCCCCTACCGCCCTGGCTCCCCACTCCTTCCCTCTGCAGCACCTTCGGCTTCCCTCCTCTCCTGCCAGATGTGTGTGAGTGAGGGAAGGGGCCGGTAAATATGTAATTATCAGCCCCTTCCCTTTCTGAATGAACATGGTGAGCGATCGGTAGTGTGTGTTTGAGCTTTGGGGTGCACACCCTAATGCAATAGTCTGCGCACACCTATGTATCTGATACAATATGAACACTTTTTCATTCATGTTTTTATATTTTTGGGTTTATTATTTTCATTACATATTGCTCATTACATGTTTCTTTGACACCAATATTCTATACTTATTTCTATTTGAATGGGACCAAGGGGGTGTTTTTTCCACATCAAAAGGTTAACCTCCCTGGCGGTATTCCAGAGTCTGGCTCAGGGTGAATTTTTAGTACCAAAAGCGGTAACCCCGAGCCACACTCAGGATCGCATCGCAGGAGCCATGTACAGCTCTTACTTACCTTGTCCCTGCGATGTCTCCCCGCTGTGATCTGCGAGCCGTGTCTCCGCTTGATTTTACAGTGCCGAGCTCCGTTCCCTGCGACGCACAGGGATGGAGCTTGGCGCCAAATTCAAAAAGTGAAAAACACAGAATACATACAGTACACTGTAATCTTACAGATTACATTACTGTATCAAATAGTTTCACATCCCCTTTGTCCCTAGTGGTCAGTCCAGTGCCCTGCATCCAGTTTTATATTATAAATACTGTTCTTTCTGCCTGGAAACTGGAGATTGTCCATAGCAACCAAAAAGTGTCAGTTTATGTCAAAAGTGGTTTTAGACCAGCTAGAAAACAGCGATAATAAATTAGAATCACTTGCAGAATTAAACGATAGCGATTTGTGGAGAAATTCGTCATCAAACACTGAAAGTGACGACAGCGACAATTCTGCAACTGAGCAAAATTTCTGTGTATTATTATTATATTATTATTTGTTATAATTATTTTATAGTTCTTTATTATATTATAATTTCGTGTTTCAAACTTTATCATACCCAGGATGTCTACTAGACAGGCCTACCATATAAAAACGCCAAATTTCCATGCAAAATAATGGTACCGCTTTCAGCATCAAAAATCTGACATAATCATACCGCCAGGGAGGTTAATGGAGAACTCTGGCAGCAGCATATGGGTTCATTTGATTGCTTAAATCATCCTAATATCCTTCGTAAGCGTTCCATTGGCCACACGTGATAATGTTTAACCACTTCAATACCAGGCACTTCCTGCCCAGGCCAATTTTCAGCTTTCAGCGCTGTCGCACTTTGAATGACAATTGCGCGGTCATGCAACACTGTACACTTTTTTTTTTTTAAATAATTTTGTTGATATTTTGTTGGTATTTGATCACTGCTCGGGTATAATAGAAAAAAAAGACCGAAATTTTTGAAAAAAAAAAAAAAAGGTTTTCTTTGTTTGTGTTATAACATTTTGTAAAAAAGTATGTTTTCTCCTTCACTGACAGGCACTGATGAGGTGGCACTGGTATGTGGCTCTGATGGGCATTGATAGGTACTTATGGGTGGCACTGGTGGACATCACTAATAGGGAGACATCTGGCAGGCATTGGTAATGGGAACTGACTGGCATATTTTGGGCACTGTCATCCCTGGTGGCCATGAGTGGCATAATTGGTCATCCATCCGTGGTGTCCATTCCTGGTGGTCCAATGTGGGCATTCACGGAGGGGCTGTGCTAATAATCAGCGCAAGCCCCCCTGTCAGGAGGAGAGCTGCCAATCAGCTCTGCTCTACTTACGTCTGTCAGATGCGAATGAGGAAAAGCCGATACGCGGCTTTTCCTGATTGGACACGGCTGATCACGTGGTAAAGAGCAATTAACCCCTTGCAGGCCATTAACCATACATTTACTACGGCAGGGTAGCCACTCTGTGCCAGATCACGTATCTAGTACGTGATCGGTCACTTCTGGGTATGGGGTGTACATGTGCGCCGACAGCGTATGACTCCTGCTGTAAACACACACAGCAGGAGCCCAGTGGCGGGTATTGTGGACTCTATGTCCACCAGCACCCGCCGATTGTTCGTTACACAGACAGATAGGCGCTCTGCCTAGGTAAACAAGGCAAATTGATGTTCTGCGAGGAGGGAAGGCATGGATCCTGTGTTCTTGCAGAGCAGGGAACACGGATCATGCCTTCACCTAGTAAAAGAACCTCCTACACAGTAACCACCAAGAACTAGCTAGGAACACATTTAACCCTTTGATCGCCTCTGATGTTAACCCCTTCCCTGCTAGTGTCATTAGTACAGTGACCGTGCTTGCTTTTAGCACTGATCAATGTATTACTGTCACTGGTCCCCAAAAGTGTCAGTTCGTGTCCGATTTTTTCGCCGCTGATCGCCAACATTACTAGTAAAAAAAAACAAAAATAAAATATATACACACACACCATAGTTTGTAGATGCAAACTTTTGTGCAAACCAATCAATATACGCTTATTGGGATTTTTTTTTTTTTTTTTATTGGGATTGTTTTATAGCAGAAAGTAAACAATGTTTTTCTTTCAAAATTGTCGTTTTTTTTGTTTATAGTGCAAAAAATAAAAAACCAAAGGAGGTGATCAAATACCACCAAAAGAAAGTTTTATTTGTGGGGGAAAAAAAGGACATCAATTTTATTTATGTACAGTGTCACATGACCACGCAATTGTCAGTAAAATAACGCCGTATTGCAAAAAATAGGCCTGGCCAGGAAGAGGGGCAGAATCTTTTTCTGCACCCATGTAAACGGTCAGTAATTAAAGCGGAGGTCCGCCAAATTAAATATTTTTTTTTTAAAGTCAGTGGCTACAAATACTGCAGCTGTTGACTTTTAAAATATGGACACTTACCTGTCCAGCGTGCCCGCGATGTCCGCACCCGAGCCTCGGATGCTGCCGCCACCATCTTCGGTAAGGGAATCAGGAAATTAAGCCTTGCGGCTTCACTTCCCTGTTCCCTACTGCGCATGCGCGAGTCACGCTGCGCAATTAAAATGGTCCCTCCTGTCTTCTGGAACCCGTGCATCTCCCAGAAGACAGCGGGGGGAGTGACGTAACTCCCGCGGGAGTCTATGCCCGGAAGTGGGTGCAAATACCTGTATTACACAGGTATCTGCACGCCCCTCCCTCCTGAAAGGTGCCAAATGAGACACCAGAGAGGGGGAGGATTCCGAAAAGCGGAGGTTCCATTTTTGTGTGGACCTCCACTTTAAACATTTAGTTATACATAAACTCTTTAATTGTACTATTTAGCCCTGTAATATGCAGGCTTTGGCTCGCTCTTATATTCAGTAGTGAGGTTATCGTCTAATGTTATTATGTCTTTTAAAGATTAACTCGTCTGTCTTGCTCTCCAGCTAAATCAGTAATGTCAGAAAATCCTTCAGGCAAGTTAGGAGATTACTACTACCTGTAGAAGCAGGTCTGCGACGGCTCACACCGAGGTGGCCTCCGCAACTAAGAGGGGAATTCCCGTCACTGTGTAGATATTTCTTCTTACTTCCCGTAGAAACTCTGGGACAGGAAGTGAAGGGAAATCTCCCCAACAACACACAATCAGCAAAAACAGTGGTTGTAATGCTTCTCTTTTTTTTATATATATCCAAAACCAAAAAGAATAGTTTTGGCTATGCAGTAAAACACCACAACTGAGGTACAAGGGAGGGGAGGGCCCTTTTAAACACTTTCTGATTTGTTTTTCCTGCAGAGGACGGAGGGAATCATCTCTCAAGTAAGGATGAGCTACGGCGTGTTCGCACACCCCACGTGCAGAAGTCGGCACTGCGCTGCGCTAATCACAGGCAGTGAGACATTACCGATCTCTGCAGCCGCGCATCGGGACAATGTCTCACTGCCTGGGATTAGCGCAGCGCCGACTTCCTGGCGGGCTCTGCACGTGGGTGTGCGAACACGCCGGAGCTCATCCTTACTCTCAAGTAAGTGGTCCTGGAAGATGATGGGAGAAAATTGCAATCAAGTGTTGTTGCTCCGCAATCTAGATTGATCATATCTAAACCCCAGCCTTTCCCTTCCCTTAAAATTGGTCCAAATAGTTAATACAAATATGCACTCACAGGGCATGGTGCCCCCAGCATCCGGACGACTTTGCGACTTGTTCCTAGAAGCGACGCTGCTCTGGTCTGGTCAGGTGCCAGTGTGCATTTCAACTGGCGGAAACTGCATAACCAGGAGTCCCCGCCCCTAAGCGTTTAGTCACTTCCTGGACATCATCTGGAGGTATGGCTTCAACCGTGTGGTACTCAACTTATATATCGGCCATCGGATAATAAAATCCTAGTGTTATGACCGATTTTGCTTTAAAATCTTTAATGATAGTTAAATCGGCAAGTGCTGCAAATTAAAATTGGGGATAATAGGGGGGGGCATAGCTTATGAGTGCATATTTGTATTTAATATTTGAAGCAATTGTAATTAAAAATACTACACTATTATCAAATCTGGCTTCTTCTCGTTGATGAACACTATAGGGCACAGATTGTTTTTGGCCACTGGAGCGTGCATAATGGATCCGAGCTAAAAAGTGCAATTTGACCTTCCTGGGCATAACCTTAGGGAGTCAACTATTTTTGGTACTATGGGAGACTAGTGTACTTTTGCCCCGAATTTCTTTGGCTTCAGGTTCTGTACACCAGCCCCAAAGGTAACAGAAAATGTGTAGTACTGCAATGTGCTTCGTCTTTTGGCATTCTGCAAAATCCTCACATTTTTGTCATCCCATAAGCGATTACGTACCATGCATTGTCTATTTCTTACCTTCCATCTGCGGTCATTCTAATAAGAGCCACTTCTGCTGGTGTCCCTACAAAGGCTCCGGTAGCCCCTGCCGTCATCCCGATAGCAGCTTTCATTAAGAAGTTAGGGGGCGTGCCATCAGCCTTCGTCAGCTTCTCGAACAAGATGGTGTAAATACCAAGACGTGTAGTGGTATAGGTGGCCTGGCGCAGAAGACCAGCTGATAACCTGTGAAATACAGAACATGCAGAGGTTACAGAAAAGGTTACACATTCCTTGATCAAAAATAACTCAAGAAAGCTATGAGTCTGGGTGATACAGACAGAAGGGGCTATGAGTCTGTCCTCCTCCTGCAGGGTAATATAGGTAGAAGGGGGCTATGAGTCTGTTCTCCTCGTGCAGGGCGATACAGACAGAAGGGAGCTATGAGTCTGTCCTCCTCCTGCAGGGTGATACAGACAGAAGGGAGCAATGAGTCTGTCCTCCTCCTGCAGGGTTATACAGACAGAAGGGAGCTATGAGTCTGTTGTCGTCCTGCAGGGCGATACAGACAGAAGGGAGCTACAAGTCTGTCCTTGTCCTGCAAGGTGACAGATTAAGAACACTGATAACCAATTCTCACCCTGTATAGATGCCTCCCACGCCTTCGTTTTTCAGGATACTGCCAACAGCATGGAAACTGGTTTTGTATTCCTTGGTTTTGGCTCCTTCTCCGCTCAACTGCATCCGATTTTTCACCAAATCCAGTGGCTGTACGAAAACTGTGGCCCCCATCCTTAAAAGAAAGACAACAGCAACATATAAGCATGAATGGTTTGCTGACAAACGGTTATAAAACGCGCTTCTTCATTTCCTGAATAAAAATAATTTTAAAGAACCTTTTGAATGGAACAAAACGAAATGTAATTTTTTCCTGCAAAATGCAATGAGCACCCAGTCAGTAAGTGCCCAGTACAGTCCCCTGAGATTTAAAGCATCAAGACTTTTTTCTATGACGGTTCTCCTGTGACTGTGCAAAGTGTCATTGGGTGCATGACCCATGTCCTCTGACCTACAACAGGTGCATGACCCATGTCCTCTGACCTACAGCAAATATGTGATCCACATCCTGTGACCTACAACAGGTGCATGACCCATGTCCTCTGATCTACAGCCTGAGTAGCAGCAATCGTCAGCACCCAGTAGGGTTCCCATTAATCATTAACTGTATACCATTACCCGTCACTCATGCATTTTAAACTAGCTGTAAAATTTCTGATTAAACTTTGTTGCCTACATTTGGATGGCAGAGAGAAAAGATAGAAGCTGCCAAGTAAAAAAAAAAAAAGTTGTCACTAGAATTGAAGGTGAGAGTAAATCTTCCAACAGGGGGACGACTTTCCTTAAACTTTGTATGAGTGGCAATCTTTCCCCACTGCATCTAAAAATAAAAATAAACCCAAAATGTCATATATTGCAGCTTACCGGTCCTTTGATGTGGTGGAAGCATTCATTTTTTTCCCCCCATTTATTGTAACATGGTGATCCTGCCAGTAGCACACTTTTGAGTTGATTTACTAAAACTGGAGAGTGCAAAATCTGGCGCAAATGTTCATGGTAGCCAATCAGCTTCGCACTTCAATTAAGCTTTGACAAAAAACCTGGAAGCCGATTGGTTTCTATGTAGAGATTCACCAAAATGTTGCACTCTCCAGTTTTAGCAAATTAACCCCTTTCTATCCTAGCGTGACAATGTTCACTGGCGGAACTGTATCTATGGAAGCGCAGCGTGGTCACTCTGGCACAGGAAGTGAGTCAGTTAAAGACAGGAAGTCACCATAACTCCAATGAAATTCTCCCATATAAGTGGAACCTCACATATTTTGATGTTTTACAGCCTTGTAGGGTCCCCTACATCAAGGAGACACTCAAGGAAAGGACTTTATGTCCGGAAAGTCAACAGACATTCCACAAATAAATGTAGGAGAATTTCAATAGTGCACCGATGACTCTTTTTACCTTGGTTTCCCATGGTACCATCTGTTGCAGGAACAACAAGCACCCTCCTGCTGCATTGGCTGGTGCAAGGAGTGCAGCTCAGATCTGCATTGTTAGGACTACAGAACACCTCCTCGTCTCGTGAAAGAGGTTTTCAGAATGAATACCAGTCCAGAAAGTACTGTGTTGCTATGGAAATTTTAGTGATTTTTTTGATAGCTGAGATATAAATGAATTATAAGATTTCAGTTACATGTTTTTTTGGAAGCTAGGCCTTTCATTCATAAGCAAATGAACTTGTTGAGCTGGTTTGTAAAGCTCAGGACAGGAAATTATGCTATAGGAAATGATGTACAGGAAGTGGGGAGAACTTGAACAACCATGTCATAAGAGAGACAAAGAAACTGTTGTTTGGAGGACTTCAAAAAGGCAAGAAACCGTCTGGAAAGAGATCCTGGAAGATAACTCCATCATAAAGAAAGACTCAAGTCAAGTAACTGTTTAGTGTATTCCTATCACATACATTGTACATGCTTATTTGCTAGGAAGGAGATATGTTGTAGGCATATTTTTTACGTATATCCTCCAGTCTTGTACTGTTTTCCTATATTTGTAATAGTTTGTATGTACGGCATTTTTGTTTAATAAAAGCATTATTAATACACTACAGAGGTCTAAGTTGCCTTGCTTATACCGCAAAGAACCTTAAAAGACGCAGAGAAAGTACAGGAAGCTATCAGGTCAAGCTTTTTGGAAGGGTCAGCAGTTTTTTTGCACTTATTGAGCAGATAAAACAAAAAGCATACATTGATACATTTAACAGATCAAAAGGGATTCATTGTTCGTATAAACTTTTCTTTCTTTCTTTTGTAGGTGAAAAAGACACGTGGACAATTTTCGGCATACGGCTGAATGGTTAGAGTCTTGGACCTGGAGGAATTTTAGGAGGTTTTGCTACATTTGCCAATTAGAGTCCAACAGCCCTTTACTGGAATGCTCATCAAACTGGTCCGCAAATCATTAATAATACTCTATTCTACTGCCAAAAAAGCAATGTCTTCATTACGGCACTGTACAATATTCCTCTGAGAGGCTCTTTGTTGAGCACTCTGGACAACGGCCTGTGAAATCTGGCTGACATCATGTAAGGACAAATTTTACGACATCCATGCTAAGGTCACCAGCCTTTTTTAGCAGAGGAACGCAAGAGGCCGTATAGAGGCCCATCACAACAAATCAAACATTGCTTGGGACAATGGTGCTGTGCTTTCAATATAGGGCAATAATGAGCATTTCCAACCGTTGGAAGCACTTTTCACTGTACATGGTGATTTCCCAACTTATCCTTGATCTCAATCTCAAAAGCTGGAGAAAATAGGACAGCAAGTGCCAGAGGAGATGAACAGAAGCTGGGCTGAGAGGTGGGATGGAGCCCATTAGTTTGTGAAGGCTCTCATTTATTCAGGTCATCGTATATCTAGTCATAGAAAACATACAACTTGACTTGTTTGGTAATGTTGAAGATATTTTGCAACGTCTCCAATCAACAGTTCCAATGAGCGATAGGAACACATCCCAACATTTATAGCCACACAGGTAGAACAGACACATTAATCCAATCGCCAGAATGTGGCAAGGCATATGTTGGATGTCCAAGGACAGGTTGAGAGTTTTTGGCCAGTCAACATTTGACTTGGCACATCCCATGGCAATTACATTAAGGTCTCAACGCTATATGAGTGGATACACATGATGATTGTTCGGAACCGCTTGACACTCTCTACCGGTTTACCAGCTCCTACCTCCGCTCTCCATCCTGAGATACCGAGCGGGACAGCAGCACGGAGGGGGAAAAGAGAGGAGGGGAGACGCGGAGAAGAGAGGAGGGGAGACGCGGAGAAGAGAGGAGGGGAGACGCGGAGAAGAGAGGAGGGGAGACGCGGAGAAGAGAGGAGGGGAGACGCGGAGAAGAGAGGAGGGGAGACGCGGAGAAGAGAGGAGGGGAGACGCGGAGAAGAGAGGAGGGGAGACGCGGAGAAGAGAGGAGGGGAGACGCAGAGAAGAGAGGAGGGGAGACGCAGAGAAGAGAGGAGGGGAGACGCAGAGAAGAGAGGAGGGGAGACGCAGAGAAGAGAGGAGGGGAGACGCAGAGAAGAGAGGAGGGAGGCGCGGAGCAGCATGGAGGGGGACACGGAGAAGAGAGGGGGACAGTTGCACGGAGAAGAGAGGGAGACACGGAGCAGCATGGAGGGGGACACGGAGAAGAGAGGGGGACAGATGCACGGAGGAAAGAGGGAGACACGAAGCAGCACGGAGGGGGACAGCAGCATGGAGAAGGCGGATGGGGACTGGAGGAGGATAGGGGACAGTCAGCGGTGATCGTGTGTGGGAGAGAAGCACCGCGCTGAAAGCCACGGTGGGGGTGTATTAACCTGCAACTCGCAACGTGCGACGCAGCGACACCTTTCACGCACGTCAACGTATTTTCGTAGTCGACGTAATCGATTACGTCGATGCGTCGTGGCAGCTCTACTATACATGTACCAATTGTCTATTTATATGTATGTAGTTTTATAATTGGCCACTGTTGATGATATCTATGCATGCATTGCATTACTTTTATCTGAATTAACGCATCTACTTTATACTGCATTTACTGCTACTATGTTTACTGGCCCAATGGTGTCCACCTCATTTAAAGTCCCAAAGGGCAAATCTTTTTTTTTTCCCCATAGAGGAGAGCGAAGATCTGACAGTGCAGGGACCGCCCTGTCATCTACCGACTCAGCGGGGATCAGCGGAGCGATCCCTGCTGAGCAAGTGGATGTTTAAGGAACGGATCTTAACGGGATCCGCACGTCTGAAAGGGCCGTGACTGATATTTGCCCCGGGATCTCAATCCTTACATTATCTGCTGCTGGCTACAAATGTTTCCAAAGCTGGGCAAACTGGTAAATCTCAAGTGTGCCACTTATTTGATAAATCACTCTGTAGCAGAACTTCCAACACAAATCCAAGTCCACAATTTTGGGTTTGAGAAATAGCACGCTCTCTGTAGACCACTGTGGTTCCTCCAGCCAACCATTGAGTCACTATTGTGTCCTGCAGTGACTAGGGGGTCAGAAAAACAAACCACAATAGGGGAACCTGCTATCTGACCAGCCAGAGGAGTTGGATTGGCACCAGGAGCTCTGCTGGTCCGTTTTTGCAAACAGGCCAATGGACAGAAAAGTCTAAAGCTGCTTTCTTCTTAGGGTAGTACCCGTGTAATCTTTGTTGACAGCATGACAGGTTCACTTTAAATCTATGGTCATCTTTAGAGGGATACTTTGGGTGACAACAATATAGTAGAAAGTACAGGTTAAAGTATAATCCTAATAACATGGCAATGATTATTTCTTATCTTGAAAGGGATATACTTTGACCTGTGTACACAAACCTGAAAAGCCACTTAAAAATTACAATCCATTACCTCGTCAAAATGATTAACTTTCAACAATTTGCTTAATGACCACTTGTCTTCTAATATTGTGTTACTGGCTGAATCAGTGGGAGGTTGTCCTGTCGGCGATCCCTCGTTAGCAGAAAACATTTCTGCAGTGGCAATGAGGAAAGGACGCCCATTAAGGAAGGGATCAGTTGCACCATGGCGATTCTGCTGCTGGGCTAAGGCTTTGGGCTCTTTCATACCTATGCATAGCCAGTAACATGCATTTTTGACTTGAGAAACGTGCAAAATATGCAAAAAAAAAAAAAAATAACACAAACAAATGTGTTATTGCACATTTCACATTCATTTCAAAAAGGGAAGTGTGCAAAAGGGCTCATCTAAAATGCAGCATGTTTAAAAACTCACTTATCTGCATTGCACAGATGTAAACTAGCCACCTCAAAATGAATGGGATTTCTCCTTTAACCACTTCTCTACTGTGCACGAAAACCCCCTTCCTGCCCAAGCCATTTTTCAGCTTTCAGCGCTGTCACACTTTGAATGACAATTGCGCGGTCGTGCGACGTGGCTCCCAAACGAAATTTGCGTCCTTTTTTCCCCACAAATAGAGCTTTCTTTTGGTGGTATTTGATCACCTCTGCGGTTTTTATTTTTTGCGCTATAAACAAAAGAAGAGCGTCCAGTTTGGAAAAAAAACACTATTTTTTACTTTTTGCTATAATAAATACCAATTTTTTTTTTTTTTAATAAAAATTTCCTCAGTTTAGGCCGATACGTATTCTTCTACATATTTTTGGTAAAAAATAAATAAAAATCGCAATAAGCGCGTATTGATTGGTTTGCGCAAAAGTTATAGCGTCTACAAAATAGGGGATAGATTTATAGCATTTATTTTTTTATTTTTTTTATTAGTAATGGCGGCGATCTGCGATTTTTTATTGTGACTGCGATATTGCGGCGGACACATCGGACACTTTTGACACATTTTTGGGACCATTCACATTTATACAGCGATCCCTGCTATAAAAATGCATTGATTACTGTATAAATGTGATTGGCAGGGAAGGGGTTAACCACTAGGGGGCGGGAAGGGGTTAAATATGTTCCCTCAAAGTGTTCTTACTGTGGGGGGAGGGGACTGACTGGGGGAGGTGACCGATGGTTGTCCCCATGTACAAGGGACACACCATCGGTCCCCTCTCCCTCACAGGACGTGGATCTCTGTGTTTACACACAGAGATCCACTTTCCTGCTCGTTTCCCGGGCAATCGCGGGTGCCCGGCGGCAATCGCGGCCGCCGGGCACCGGGGCCTTGTGAACGCGGCGGCGCGCGCCTCCTAGCTCGTTTAAAAAGGGAGGACGTCATAGGACGTCCTCCCAGAACGAGAGTATCCTCCGCCCGCCGTCTATTGACAGTGGGCGGGGGACAAGTGGTTAAAATGTATATTCATGGAGTACAAGGTGTGCAATTTACTGCAAGACAAGGGTCAAGTGTGAAGGGGTCACTGTTATGGCCTTGGTTAACTCTCATGCCGCGTACACACGACCGTTTTTCATGATGAGAAAAACGCAATTTTTTAATTTGGTCATTAAAAACGATCGTGTGTGGGCTCCAGAGAATTTTTTGCGACGTGAAAAATGGCCATTAAAAATTTGGAACATGCTCTAATTTTTCTCGTCGTTTTTCACATCGTCGTTTTTCTCGTCGTGAAAAATGGCCGTGTGTAGGCTTTAATGACGTGAAAAAAAATGCGCATGCTCAGAAGCAAGTTACGAGACGGGATCGCTCGTTCTGGTAAAACTAGCGTTCAGAATGGGAGATAGCACATTTGTCACGCTGTAACGGACTGAAGAGCACGAGGCTGAAAAGCGCGAATCGTCTCTCACCAAACTTTACTAGCACGAGGATCAGGAAAAGCAGCCCAAAGGGTGGTGCCATCCGAATGGAACTTCCCCTTTATAGTGCCGTTGTACGTTTCGTACGTCACCGCGCTTTGCTCAAGCATTTTTTTTCACGATCGTGTGTAGGCAAGGCAGGCTTGAGAAGAATCACGTTAAGAAAAACATGGATTTTTTCAATTACATTAAAAACGGTCGCGTGTACACGGCATCAGAACAAGATATTAAGCAGGCAGCATTTAGGAACCTTTTGGCCAGATATGGCTGGACTTCCTAATTTCTGAAGTGTGCCTCTAAAGCAGTTAATGTATTTTATTTTATATTTTTTGTCTGTTTTGACTAGAGTAGTTAAGGGTTAGAACTCTGAGGCCCAACCTGAGGCCCAACCTGTGGCCCAAGGGTCATGTACAGGCCACCTCCAGGATCGCGCCGGCAGCCCCTGGCCACCTCCTCTACCGTCTCGGCAGCCCCTGGCCACCTCCTCTACCGTCTCGGCAGCCCCTGGCCACCTCCTCTACCGTCTCGGCAGCCCCTGGCCACCTCCTCTACCGTCTCGGCAGCCCCTGGCCACCTCCTCTACCGTCTCGGCAGCCCCTGGCCACCTCCTCTACCGTCTCGGCAGCCCCTGGCCACCTCCTCTACCGTCTCGACCGAGGGTGAGGGGAAAGCCTCCAATAGGGACAACGGTTTTGGTGACCAAAAATTTAAAGGGCCTCTCATCAGGAATCTACACTCAAAAACCTTCACTTCTTTGCTGACCCCGGAAGTGAGGGTTTCCAGATATGAAGAAGCACATGACCGTCCCAATGTTACAGTACTTGGGTCTGAGTGGCCAATTGTCAGGCCTGGCATGTCAGTGTGCAGTGATGAAATTCACCCAGGTTACTTCCATCACTAGAGCTTACCCAGGGTGGACCCCTGCAACAGGGAGGTAGCGAGGGAAAGTGGATCGATGAGCGGACCATCAGCAGATACGGTCATTTTATTCAGAATGGGCAGGTGAGATGTCTCTTTAAAGTGCATTTAAACCGTAATATAACTCATCTTACTGGTTCTTAGATATGGTGACTGCATTAGAGAAAATACCCATTAAACCCTGACAGAAATCCAGTGTCCTTGTAACTTTCTGTGCCCTGAACTAAAGTCTCAACTTTATCAACCTTCCTAGACTTCTTCTGGGAACTACAGAACATCCCTCTATGTTATGGAAAGGAGGAGATCGAAGGGCGTACTGTAGACCTATCACACCTTCTGTCCTAGGGTGACAATGCTGCTGCCCTATAGCAATAAGTGAACAATGTCACCATAGAGGTGAAGGAAAAATAAATAAAGAAAAAACTTAAAAAAGAAAAACGAATGCAGCGCCACCACAGTCAACAAAGGTTAAAGTACAAGATCCTTCAGGCTGAAATAAATAGCCCTTAAGGCGCAACATTACATTTTTGTTCAAAGGTTAAGATGGTCTTCAAAAACGTTCTGCAGATAGAGCTCTGTAGGGCCTGTTACACCATTTTTCCTCACTACCGATAAGGTTCTTTAACCTCATATCTCCAGGAAGAAAGGTTGCAGAGTTTACAGTCACAAAACTCTCACCAGCAGGAGTCTCACTAAAAACAGAACGCATTATCTGGCCTTGAAACGCACAACAAAGAGCGAATACGATAGAGAATCACTTTTACTCCCAATTATAAAGATCATTGCTTTACTTCCTTCGGCTCTAAATTTCTCACGCTTCTTCCCCAATTCACCCAAAACGTTGTGCTGTGCCAACAAAAAAGACGGAGGTCAAGACTGGCCAAAAAAAAAAAAAAAAAAAAAAGGACTTCAGCTTTAGGAAAGTTGTAGCTTGTAGTAGTCACGTGCCACTGGACCTGACCTGTAACTTTTTCCAAGACATTTTGTAGCTCCTCCAAGCCACTTCTTCAGTTCTGAGTGGTAAAAACATAACTCAACATTTGTAACCAAATAGGTAGCACCAATACCTTCATCTAATCACCATGGAATGTGGAGATGTTGATTGTCCAAGAACAGGATAGGAGATCTGAAAGTCGTGAAAGTCATGGAACCCCCTCCCGTTCTAGTTACATCATCCCATCCTTGGTGTCAGACAAGCCACCGGCATAGAGAGGTTAAAACGGTATTATGCATGGAAGGCATACGTAAGGCAGACTGTGTTGAAGGCACCACCCCTGTTGAGGGATGGTTACTGTTTTATTATCTCCACCCTGGACAACATTTCACACCTTCACCCATGCAAGTCGAGGAAGTCACACCTATTCAGACCTCCTGACACCAAAGATGGGATGATGTAACCAGAACAAGGTTTTGCAACTCCCATCCTGTTCTTGGACAACCAACATCTGCCTTGCCCTTGACACATCCCATGGTGATTGGATTAGGATGTCTGTGCTACCGGTGTTAGTAAAAAATACCAGGCGTATGTTCATGCCACTCATTAGAACTGAAGAAGTGGCTTGGAGAATTTACGAAATGTCTTCAGCATTACAGAACAAGTACAGGCGAATACGACCAATGGCAAACATCTTCAACATTAAACGTTCCTGTCTGTGAAGGTGCCCATTGTTTCCAGCTCATGGTATATCTAGTAGAAGTTGGTCACATTCGCCTGTACTTCTTCTGTAATGTTGAAGACATTTTGTAGCTTCTCCAAGCCACTTCTTCATTTCTAAAAAATGGCAAGATACCCCTAACATTTTGTAATAAAATATGTAGCACCAACACTTTAATACGATCACCATGGAATGTGTGACGGTAGATGTTGATTGTCCGAGAACAAGACAGGCGCGTGAAAGTTGTGGAACCTCCCTATTCTTCTATTCCAGTGGTCTCCAAACTGTGGCATGCAGGCCAGATGTGGCACTTTTCTTGTCTTATCTGACCCCTGGGGCACTATTCTTCCCACAAACAATAGGGCACTACCCCTCGTACTGACGCCAACCACGGGGCACGTCCCCTCGTACTGACGCCAACCACGGGGCACGTCCCCTCGTACTGACGCCAACCACG
The DNA here is from genome assembly GCA_029206835.1 of Rana muscosa. Taxonomy (NCBI): domain Eukaryota; kingdom Metazoa; phylum Chordata; class Amphibia; order Anura; family Ranidae; genus Rana; species Rana muscosa. Next base: position 347,692,856 of record CM055118.1, on the reverse strand, counting down.
GGGCACGTCCCCTCGTACTGACGCCAACCACGGGGCACGTCCCCTCGTACTGACGCCAACCACGGGGCACGTCCCCTCGTACTGACGCCAACCACGGGGCACGTCCCCTCGTACTGACGCCAACCACGGGGCACGTCCCCTCGTACTGACGCCAACCACGGGGCACGTCCCCTCGTACTGACGCCAACCACGGGGCACGTCCCCTCGTACTGACGCCAACCACGGGGCACGTCCCCTCGTACTGACGCCAACCACGGGGCACGTCCCCTCGTACTGACGCCAACCACGGGGCACGTCCCCTCGTACTGACGCCAACCACGGGGCACGTCCCCTCGTACTGACGCCAACCACGGGGCACGTCCCCTCGTACTGACGCCAACCACGGGGCACGTCCCCTCGTACTGACGCCAACCACGGGGCACGTCCCCTCGTACTGACGCCAACCACGGGGCACGTCCCCTCCCACTGACGCCAACCACGGGGCACGTCCCCTCCCACGGACGCCAACCACGGGGCACGTCCCCTCCCACGGACGCCAACCACGGGGCACTTCCCCTCCCACGGACGCCAACCACGGGGCACTTCCCCTCCCACGGACGCCAACCACGGGGCACTTCCCCTCCCACGGACGCCAACCACGGGGCACTTCCCCTCCCACGGACGCCAACCACGGGGCACTTCCCCTCCCACGGACGCCAACCACGGGGCACTTCCCCTCCCACGGACGCCAACCACGGGGCACTACCCCTCCCACGGACGCCAACCAGGGGGCACTACCCCTCCCACGGACGCCAACCAGGGGGCACTACCCCTCCCACGGACGCCAACCAGGGGGCACTACCCCTCCCACGGACGCCAACCAGGGGGCACTACCCCTCCCACGGACGCCAACCAAGGGGCACTACCCCTCCCACTGACACCAACCGGGGGGCACTACCCCTCCCACTGACACCAACCGGGGGGCACTACCCCTCCCACTGACACCAACCGGGGGGCACTACCCCTCCCACTGACACCAACCGGGGGGCACTACCCCTCCCACTGACACCAACCGGGGGCACTACCCCTCCCACTGACACCAACCGGGGGCACTACCCCTCCCACTGACACCAACCGGGGGCACTACCCCTCCCACTGACACCAACCGGGGGCACTACCCCTCCCACTGACACCAACCGGGGGCACTACCCCTCCCACTGACACCAACCGGGGGCACTACCCCTCCCACTGACACCAACCGGGGGCACTACCCCTCCCACTGACACCAACCGGGGGCACTACCCCTCCCACTGACACCAACCAGGGGGCACTACCCCTCCCACTGACACCAACCAGGGGGCACTACCCCTCCCACTGACACCAACCAGGGGGCACTACCCCTCCCACTGACACCAACCAGGGGGCACTACCCCTCCCACTGACACCAACCAGGGGGCACTACCCCTCCCACTGACACCAACCAGGGGGCACTACCCCTCCCACTGACACCAACCAGGGGGCACTACCCCTCCCACTGACACCAACCACAGGGCACTACTCTTCGCACCAACACCAACTGTGGTGCACTAGTTTACTTTCTATTGAGCACAGGCGCAATGTAATGGCTTTACTCCTACTGACCAAACTTGAGGCGCTGTTTACTGTTGCCAAAGCATTTTCTACTACCACTGGCCACAATCCTGCCCCCTAAATTTAGAAGTACAGTAAACTGACCCTTTGTTTAGAAAGTTTTGAGACCCCTGTTCTATTGGCTAAAGGTGTGTGTGCTACCTGTGTGGATATAAATGTTGGGGTGTGTTCCTGACACTCATGAGAACTAAAGAAGTGATTTGGAGAAGCTACAATAACCTATGACCTGGATCACCAAGATCCTTCACAGACATTCAGGAAAGTTGATTTTTCAGCTTCCTTATGTCTTCCAGGGTGGAATTAATTCTTGGCAACATTCCTGGCAGGAAAACAGGTTAGAGCTCGTTCACAACCAGTCTTTGCTTTGGGACTTGCCCAACGCAGCCCCATACAAAATTGTGCGAATGGGCCCTAAAGGAGATATATCTTTACTTCCTGTCTTGCTGACAATGTTTCTCCGCGGACAGCAAGTAAGGGGAACGTTCCAACAGCAAAAGACATAAATAAAAATGATTTTCTTAGAGTAAGGGAAGGCTAGAATCCCTTATTAGATTGTTACCTCTGTTTTTGGGACAGTTCACCTCACTTCCTGTCTGGTGGAACATTGTCATAAGGACAGGAAGTGAGGGGGAAATCTCCCTAATAGAGCCTCAGACAGCAGTAAAAGCCAGTTATAATCCTTCCCTATTCTATTCTAAGATTGATATTTTTTTCTAGCTTGAGATGCACTTTAAACAATTGACCTCTGGAAGATTTTACTCCCTACATGACCAGGCCATTTTTTTTAGCACTACGTTATTTTAACTAGTAATTGCGCGGTCATGCAATGCCGTACCCAAACAAAATTTATATAAAATTTAAAACACAAATAGAGCTTTATTTTGGTGGTATTTGATCACCACTGGGTTTTTTATAATATAAAAAAAAAAAAAAATGAGATATAGGATTATATATTTTTTTTTAGTTTCTGCTATAAAACATATCCAAAAAAAAAAAAAAAACGAATTTCTTCAGAACGTTTGGCCAAAATGTATCTTGCTACAAGTCTTTGTTTAAAAAAAACAAAAAAAAACAATAATGCTGCGTTCACACGACCGTTTTTAATGACGAGAAAAATGCAATTTTTTTAAAAAGGTCATTAAAAATGATCGTGTGTGGGCTTCAGAGCATTTTTCACGATGTGAAAAACGGCCATTAAAAAATTGGAACATGCTCTAATTTTTCACGTTGTTTTTTACATCGTCGTTTTTCTCGTCATGAAAAACGGCCGTGTGTAGGCTTTAACGACGTGAAAAAAAATGCGCATGCTCAGAATCAAGTATGAGACGGGAGCGCTCGTTGTGGTAAAACTAGCGTTCGTAATGGAGATAGCACATTCGTCACGCTTTACCTGACTGAAAAGCACGTGGCTGAAAAGCGCGTGGCTGAAAAGCGCGTATCGTCGCTCAACAAACTTTACTAACATGAAGGGTGGCGCCATTCGAATGGAACTTCCCCTTTATAGTGCCGTCGTACGTGTTGTACGTCACCGAGCTTTTCTCGAGCATTTTTTTCCACAATAGTGTGTAGGAAGGCAGGCTTGAGAAGAATCACGTCGAGAAAAATGCAGTTTTTTTCAATGACATTAAAAACGGTCGTGTGTACGCGGTATAAGTCTACAATCTATGATAGGAAAAGAAAAAAAATATATTATATATACACACATTTTTTTTTTTTTACACTAGTAATGGTGGCAATCAGCAACTTATAGCAGGCAGCCTGACACCAAGGGGGGGATTTACTAAAACCAGTGCGCACAGAATCTGGTGCAGCTGTGCATAGTAACCAATCAGCTTCTAGGTTTAAGCCCTGGTTCACACCAGTGCGACTTGTCGTGCGACTTAACATTCAAATTCGCATGACAAGTCGCACACCATTTGTGGCAATGGAACCATTCAAATTGCTACGACTCAAGTTGCCGCAACTTTGAAAAAAAAGCTTCCTGCACTATTTCAGCACGACTTGCATTGACATCTGTTAAAATGAAGTTGCACAGATATCAGCAAGCTGCACATGAAATCGCACTGTGCTGCTGAAGTAGCGCAACTTCAAAACCGCACTGGTGTGAACGGGGGCTTATTGTCAAAGCTTAATTTAACAAGCTGAAGTTAGGAGCCGATTGGTTACTATGCACAGCTGCACCAGATTCAGTGTACACCAGTTTTAGTAAATCTCCCCCCTGACACTGGCATCAGAAGCGACACTTGGGCCCCTTTCACACTGCTACGACTTCAAAGTTGCGTGATTTTACCACGATTCAAGGCCGCGATTTCAGGGAATGCCCGTGTAGCTGGCATCAAAGTCTGACCAAAGTAGTGCAGGGACTACTTTGAAGTCATACTAATATGAATGGTTGTCATTGGAAACCATGGGGAACGACCTGTCATGCTACTTCGCAGTCCCAAATCGTGGGACAAGTCGTATAAGTGTGAAAGGGGCCTAAGGTTCCGTTCACACCATCCCTAAACGTGGGATGCGTTTGTGATGCCATTACTTCCAATCGCTCCATGATTTTGGTGTATATAAAAGTTCTTCAAACCTCTTCAAACCTCTTTTACATCCAACTTTGGTACGTATTGAGGCTATGTTAGCCCTACATATGGGACAAATATTGGCTCTGCGAGAGTTATTTGTCTCTATTCAATATTCTCTCTTTTTAAAGTATATACTGGTCCCCTTCTGCCCCCTGAAGCCACACTACGATGGTGGTTCGACATCCTTGGGGCGGACCTCGTTCCGACCTTGCCATTTGGGGTAGGCGTGGGGATCCTTTTCTTTGGGGGATTGGGGTGTTGATTCCCACCTAGTGGTGGGTGGGGGATGATATTTTTAATGCCTTGTCGCCTAAATTCCCAGTATCACGCACCATGTTTCTATTACCGTATATACTCGAGTATAAGCCGAGTTTTTCAGCACATTTTTTTGTGCTGAAAATGCCCCCCTCGACTTATACTCGAGTCTGTTTCCGACTTCAACTTTGTGCGCCTGATCCCGACCATCCGTAGGTCCCCTGGAGCGAGCCCAAACTTGGCACACATGTAGCCTATTCCTCTACAAGTGTGCAAAGTTTGGTGTCCGGAGGACCTATGGACGGGGAGCACCGATTTTTCAAAGCCGGGCACCCCTTTCCATAGACTCCCATGTTAAACGGTCATTTCTCCAGTGATATTTGGGGACCCGATACTGGCCGGCCCTAGGTCCCCTGGACCCCAAACTTGGCACACATGTAGACCAACTATTCATCTACAAGTGTGCAAGGTTTGGTGTCTGGGGGACCTACGGCCTGGGAGCACCGATTTTTCAAACCCGGGCACCCCTTCCGTAGACTCCCATGTTAAACGTCAGTCTAGTCACAGTGAGGCATGGACACAGTGAGGCATGCAGATGGACACCCTAGGCTTATACTCGAGTCAATAAGTTTTCCCATTTTTTTGTGGTAAAATTAGGTGCCTCGGCTTATATTCGAGTCGGCTTATACTCGAGTATATACGGTATGTTATTTTGTAACTATTCATACTGAACTTATGCTATGTTCCTCATTTTTCTTTCTTTTTTTGTAGAGTTATATTTACTACATTGGTCACGTCTCATTTCCCTGAAGAAGCCAATGTCTTGGCGAAACATGTAGGGAAGACCTGACCTCCAATTATAATAGGCCAATACCATTCCCGCCAATAGTAAACATTATGTGCTCCTTCTTTGCATGTTTAATTTTAATAGGAATTTGTGTATGTACTACCTGTCTATAATATATTGTAATACAATTTATCTTTTTAAACAATTCTGATTGAGTTGTTCTGGCACCATAATAATCCCCATCCTCTCTGTTCTTCTTACAATAATAAAAGCAAAAAAATAATAATAATACTAATATAAAAAAAAAAAAAAGAAGAAGAAGGGGGGGGGATTATAATACTAAACAAAAAATGCAAAAAAAAAAAATTCTAAAAATTATTTTTTATAATATATATATATATATATATATATATATATATATATATATACACACACACGTGCATGTGTTCTGAAGGGTGGAGATATAGCTATAATAAATAATAGTAAAAAAAAAAAAATATTATATATATATAATGATTTGCAAACAAAGTAACATACTGTACTGTATAAAAAGAATGAAAAAAATATTCTAAGGCCCCTTTCACACGGGCGGACCGTATGTCCGTTTTTCACCCATCCGTTTTCGCATGAAAAACGGACATACATGTATCCCTATGGGACAGCGGATGTCAGCGGATGAACATCCGCTGACACCCGATCTCACCCGTGTCCGCTACGCTCCGTTTTTCAGGATAGAAAAATTTCTTTTTTTCTATCCGTCTGCGGAGCGGATCGGATGAACACGGACAGACGGTCCGTGTTCATCCGATCACCCATAGGGGAGAGCGGAGATCTGACAGGGCGGTCCCTGCACAGTGTGCGGGGACCGCCCAGTCATCAGCCGGCTCAGCGGGGATCAACGGAGCGATCCCCGCTGAGCAAGCGGAGGTTCACGGGGCGGATCATGACTGATCCGTCCCGTGTGAAAGAAGCCTTATAATACTAATAATAAAACCAAAAAAATAAGACTAATAAAAAAAAAAAAAAAATGATTAGAATAATACTAATATATATAAAAAAAAAAAAAAGGGGGATTATAATAAAAAAAAAAAAATATATATATATATATATATATATATATATATATATATATAAAAAACACACACGCGCGTGTGTTCTGAAGGGTGGAGATATAGCTATAATAACTTTTAATAGTAAAAGAATAGTGTGTGTGTGTGTATATAATATATATATATATATATATATATATATATATATATTATTTGCAAAGTAACATACTCTGTAATCTAATAGTATTATATAGTAATATCTGATACATATAAAATGTATTACCATAATAACATTATTCATACCTATGATTGAATAAGAATTATTTATTACTATTATGATAATAATAATAATATTAAATAAATAAAATATTGTTATATTTATAGTAGGTATAAGTAATCTATGTATTATATTACATATATTATAAAAAATATTACATGTTATGATGAATATATATATATATATATATATATATATATATATATATATATAATAGACTCTCTCTGTGTTTTGTATATAAAGTATAATAATAATAATAATAATAATAATAAGGGGGTTGTAATCCTCCAGGCACACATGACCCCCATACATCCTAGTGGTGGTTGGTGGGGGGGTCTTGCGCACACACACACACAGGGAAGGACATTACCCGGCCAGCCCCCCGAAGAGGAACTTGATGGATTTGGGGGAGCTCTTCCTTTCCGCCATCTTGCCACCGACTGACCGGACTGAGACCCCCAAGGTGACACAGGAGGTGTGCGAGCACTGGCCGGGAGGCGGGGCTGCTGAGTCTGGCCAACGTCACTTCAGAGAGGGAGAGAGAGGCGGGGAGGCGGACATGATAGAGAAGGGCGGCGGCCATGTCAGGTGTGGGCAAAAGCCGCGAGGAGCTCTTTGTTTTATTTTTTTTACCAAAACCTGGCTTCGTTTTCACGCTGGATTCATACATTGAGAATACAAAGTCCGATTTTGCAGATATAATTCGGCAGCTGCTGCAGACTGCGAGACATAGCAAGGTGATAGAGTGTCCGCCATAATGGAAGCAGCGGAAGCCATGTTGGTTGTGGGAAGAAAAGAAACAGCGCTTAATTTTTCATTTGTATTCCCTTTTTTTTTTTACGTCAAAGATAATTTCTAAAGGTGGGGAAAATTATAGATTTGTTTTTATAAAATAAAACGTTATATTATGTTTAAGCGTCACACGTCGCCATATTTGGTGTGGGCAAAACGCATGCTATGAGGTTAGACGCTCTGAAGGTAGACGAGCATTTTAGATTCTGGAAAAAAAATGAATGAAGTTATGTAAATACTGATGGGTTTTACACATATAGTTTATGATTATGTCACAACATGTATAGCAGTAATTGAATTCACAGTGACAGTAACTAGGCTTATGACCAGTGGCGGCCCGTGAATTGTGGGCGCCACCGCTGCCCCCCCTATCCATCCGCCCGGCGGTCCCTTTAAGGACGCCGGACACATGGATTCCTATGGTGGGGCCGGACGGGGGCAGGGGGGGGGTGTTTTTTGAAGCCCCTGATTGGAGCCAGAGGCTTTAATAGGCTTGAAAAAAGGGTGGGCTCAGGGCGCAGAGAGTGCGCCCCGATCTCACCCAATTGTGTGACCACATAGCAAATGAATTTTCGCTATTTTCACACTACAGTGTCTCCCTGCCAATCAGGAGGCAGGTCAGTGAGTCCTGTTTCCCGATTGGCCAAAGCGCCAGGAGATCCTATTGAATGCCTAGCATTGTGGAAGAGGAGACACTGGAGCCGGACCCACCACTGCCCAGAGGACACAGCCAACGAGGAGAGGAGAACACAGCCAGTGAGGAGAGGACACAGCCAGGCCGCCCGTTGCATAGTAAGTGACGGACCTGGGGGAGTTTAGCTGGCTGACAGTGCAGCGAGTCCCGCGGCCGCCTCTGGTGCGGTGGGGGGTGCAGGTTGATTGCCGCCCCCCCCCTCAGGAGAAAAGCCCACTAGCTGCCACTGCTTATGACATCATGCACAGCTCTCTCTCTCTTTCTCTCACTTTGGTGAGAGATTGACAGGAAGTGAGAGGCAATACAAATAATGAAAAAAATAAAATAAAACAATTTAACCACTTGCCTACAGGTCACTTTCACCCCCTTCCTGCCCAGGCCAATTTTCCACTTTTTGCGCTGTCACACTTTGAATGACAATTGTGCGGTCATGCAACAATATGCACATATGAACTTTCTATTATTTTTTTCACACAAATAGAGCTTTCTTTTGGTGGTATTTAATTACCACTGGGTTTTCTTGTTTTTTTTTTGCTAAATAAACTAAAAAATTATGCAAGTTTTGAAGAATAAAAAGCGTTTTTCATAGTTTGTTAGAAAACAGGTAATTTTTCTGCTTCACTGATGTGCATTGATGAGGCTGAACTGATGGGCACTGATAGTCTGCACTGATGGGCACGGATGAGGCAGCACTGGTGGGCACCGATGAGGCTGCACTGATGGGCACTTGTAGGTGGCACTGATAAGCAGCATGATAGGTGACACTGATGAGGCTGCACTGATGGGTGGCACTGATGGCATAGCTCCCAACTGTCCCTGATTTTGAGGGACTGCCTCTGATTTTGAGCAATGTCCCTCTGTCTCTCTTTCCCCCTCATTTGTCCCTCATTTTGGTCTGATTTATACAGTTGTATATAAAATGCACTTTTTATCTTTCAAAAAGTGTTTCCTGGTGCTAAACCTTTCATCCAAATTCTAAATTGCTGCATTTGTAAATGTTAAAAGCCAATATAAAGAAATAGTAGTGGTAAAAAAAAGCACTTGTGGATTTAATTAACCTTTTTTTTGGTAATTCTCCTTTAAGGGGGTGTGACAGGGGCGTGTCCAATGCCTACATATGTTTGCTAGTAGGTGTCCCTCATTCCTATTTCAATATGTTGGGAGGTTTGCTGATGGGCACTGATAAGCAGCACTGATAGGTAACACTGATGAGGAGGCACTGATTGGCAGCACTGGTGGGCACTGTTGGGACTGCACTGATAATCAGGATACTGATAACCAGTGCCTTGATTTCAAGCAAGCTGATTACCAGCTCTCCTCATGCTGTCAGCATTAGGTTGACCACATTTCCAAACTGCCATTCAGGGACACCCCCCCCCCCTTCCCAAAAATCAGCTTGTGCTGTAACGAATCACAGCACAGTGATTGGACAAAAGAGGCGGGATTTATGATTTCTCCAATCACAAGCAGGGGGCAGGGATTGTGCTCCTCCAGGCATTCCCGGCCAGGACAAGTACTGTCAGTGAGTAAAGCGGTGATGTGGCGGCCTTTTTTGGGGGCATCAGATTGGCCCGGGGGGTGGCTGTGTCAGTTTCATTCCGGGACACTGTATTGTCCTGGAATAAAGGTGCCCGGGACAGACCTGCAAAATGCGGGACTGTCCCTGTCAATCCGGGACACGTGGTCACCCTAGTCAACATGAGGAAAGGAATGCCAATAACCGGCTTGTGTTTACATTGTGATAAACTGTGATTGGACACAGCTGATCACGTGGTAAAGAGACGCTAATTGATTATTTACCCTGATCGGTAATCAGCTGTGTGCGGAGGACAAAGGGATCACAGAGCACGCCACCCGTGCACAGTAGCAGGCGTGCGGAGGGCACGATCACAAGAGGATGTCATATGACGCCCTCCCAGAACTGACTGGCCGTGCTGCAGCCGCGATTCGGCTATAGCATTGTCATTAAGTGGTTAAAAGTGCCCCACCTCTATCCCCCTAATAACCTGTAAAGGCTTTTAAAGTGTCACCAATGAAACATTTTAGTTTTTTGCAGGTGCACACAATTTTGTGTATCAACATGTTAGGTATCTATTCACTTGACACAACCCCATATTTTATAATTTACCCCAAAAAATGGGTATTGTGTGCACTAAAATTCATTTTTAGCGCATTGTCTTTCCTGATAAGAAGCTGTGCAAGTATCATGCAGTATAAAAAAACTGAAACGACCACCATGGTATTCTCCAGGGCCTGTGCTTTCAGAAAATGTATAATGTTCTGTTATTGTCTAGCAAAAAAATAATAATTAGATTTTAACACGTGTTTGAAAACGAAAAAATTTCCCCGGACACGAGGCGGTTAAACTCATTGGAGTATGAAATGACTCATACAAAGACATCAAAGTTTTTGAGTGACAAACAGAATGACAATGACTCAAACGTGTCCAATTGTAGCCGGAATAACGATAAAAGGGTCATGTTGTATCACTTTTAGATGGTCATAAGGACCCTATTTTGTGATCTAATTCCACCCCCAATTAATTCCGACAAAAGAGTCAGCTCTTCAGATGCTGAAGGAGATTCTTCTTCTTTGTCAGCGTTCTCATCTGAATCACATTTGGGAATCGGAGATAAGAAAAGGAAAGTGATGGTCACCTCTTTAGATGACGTGGAACACAAAGAGACAAAAACAAAAACTCTATACATCAAAAGCACACACAAACAAAAAGGAAATGATTGAGATGGAGGGGAGAGAAAAAGAAGAAGGATAAAAGATTTTTCACTTGATGAGACTCATCACTAATTGTTTGTGTAGCAATACCCTGTTCAGGGCCGCTGGTTAGTTTTGGGTTTTGCACGTTACCTCTTCAGCTGCGTTGTCCGGGTAGGAAAGTCTGTAGTAATGCAATGTCCACACAGATGTAAAACCTCAAAAAGTTAGGCTTTATTTTTCTTATGCAGTAAACTTTGAGAAGTAGAAGGTACAGAAGAGTAGGGGAAGGTTCAGGCACTCACCACAAAAGTTGACAAAGGTACAAGTTCAAAGTCACTCACCGCTCTCAATGTTAAAGTGGGTATTTAGTCACCCGGATAGTCCCCTCTCACATGGCCTAGCAGCCGGGATGACACATGAATCAGCAAGAGGGCAAGTCTCTGCCACAGACTGCCCAAGTAGGGTGACCACGTGTCCCGGATTGCCCAGGACAGTCCCGCAGTTTGCAGGTCTGTCCCGGGCACCTTCATTCCAGGACAATACAGTGTCCCGGAATGAAACTGACACAGCCACCCCCCGGGCCAATCAGATGCCCCCCAAAAAAGGCCGCCACATCACCACTTTACTCACTGACAGTACTTGTCCTCGCCGGAAATACCTGGAGGAGCACAATCCCCGCCCCCTGCTTGTGATTGGAGAAATCATAAATCCTGCCTCTTGTGTCCAATCACTGTGCTGTGATTCGTTACAGCACAAGCTGATTTTTGGGAAGGGGGAGTGTCCCTGAATGGTAGTTTGGAAATGTGTTCACCCTATGCCCAAGGTGAAGAAGGTCTCTGCCACAGACCTGTTTGAAGTTGAGCAATGGATAGTCCAGGAATCCTATGCCACAGGATTTCAAAGTCCCAAACTTCCCGCCTTACAGTTAAAGAGCCTTTAAGCCAATCCGGCGAACTGCAGGGCTTGTAGTGTAATGGATCCCTCCTTAATAAAGTTGCCAGGCCTCTCCCGAGACAGCAGCGTTTTGCCGGTCTCCTCCGGGGCAGGTCCTCCCCTGGTCTCCTTCATTAAGATGATTCCTCCCCATTTGAATGGACAGCTTGGGATCCCTTCTCTGGATATAGGCCCCAGCCAGACTGGCTGGGCCCACTAAGTAGCGATGCAGCGTCGGGCCAACGTGGCCCTGAGACCAGGACCACACACACACCTCGCGCCCGGAGGGCTGCGGGGCGAGAGCGAACCCCAATCAATGGTGTCTGCCCCTTAAGTATTCCCTACCAGCAGGCACAGCGGGTTGAACACTCCCACTATACCACTGCCGAGAGGGGCCACTCAATGTACCATGATCAGCCCGTGTTCCAACAAGTGCCTGAGGTGGTAAGGCCACCTACAGGCAAAAAAGGAAATCACTACCAGGCAAACCATAACTGAGACAGAGGCGAATTTGAGTGTAATTATCAACCATCTGAGCCCATCTACTGGCTCAGACATCCCTCTAAATTTAAAAAGCATCCCAACCTTTTGGGATGGGTGCTACAGCGGCCATTTTCTTGTGGTTTGCGCCGCTCGGCGGCCATTTTCTTGTGGTCCGCGCCCGCTTTGGCCTCTGTCGACTGTTCGGCGGCCATTTTCTTGTGGTTCGCGCCTGTATGGATCTACGCCATTTTCTTGTGGTTCGCGGTTGCTTTGGCCTCTGTCGACTGCTCGGCGGCCATTTGTTATGGTCACACTGTTCTTCAGCACGGCCGCTCGGCGGCCATTTTGTGGATGTCTTCGGCCTCTAGGGTGCATTCCACAGGTGCGGAAGCATACAGAGACACGCTGATGAGGATCAGACTGACACAGGCAGCGGTGGGAGAGCATCTCAGGCGGGAGCAGATGGCAGCAGTAGCGGTACCGTTCTATGGGTGGCGAGTCCTCTGGGAGACCTCTGCATCTCTGTAGCAGCTAGGAGGGTGGACTATTGATACCTTGCCTGGAGTCCCTGTGGGTGTCAGGCGCATGGGTCAGCATGACATCAGAAGCACACGTCTTTTTTCCCTGAAACACCTGAGTTGGCAGCTGGTGCCCCTGATGTATCTGTGGGCGCTATGTCGGCAATCCTGAAGGCTTTGTTGCCAAGGTGGAAGCGGCGCATGGGAACACGGGGGGTAGGAAACGCCCCCTTCCAACGCCATCTTCTGGGGATAATTCTGATGCAGAACCAGGCCCGGCTATGGCTCATGGCCCTGATTCTGATGCATCAGAGACTGCGGACCATGACCGGTCGGACAGTGAGAATGACTCCAGGTCCGGGTCAACGCGCGAAAAGGCTTTGGTATCTGACTTTATCACTGCAGTGCAGGATATGCTGAAATTGGAAATGCAGCAGAGACGGCGATCTCCTTTGGGTTTCGTAAGCCGGCCCGCACTGCTAAGGTGTTTCCATGTGTGTCTTATCTTGATAAACTTTTATACAAGGAGTGGGAAATCCCACTGAAGGTTTTTTTGCAGCCCCAGTACCCCTTTGAGGAGAGTTCCTGAAAAAATGGTCCTCTTTCCCGATAGTGGACCCCCCCTGTGTCCAGACTTAACAAGGGGGCTCCTGTCTTCAAGGACCCTGTGGTCAAGAAGGCTGAGGCACTCGCTCGCTACCTATACACTGTGGTGGGCTCAGTGGTGCGTCCAGCATTGGCTGGAGCTTTGGTGTCTCAGACACTTACTGAGTGGGCAAAGATGCTACTCCAGGGGTTAAAGGCACGGGAGGCTCCTCCATGAGGTAGCTTTGGCCAACCAGTTGGTACAGGGCCTTAAGTTTGTCTGCGAATCAGACATGGATACTATCCCCTTGCTGTCTATAGCCTCGGGTTATGCGGTGGTGTTATGCCACCTAGTATAGTTAAGTGCTGGTCTACGGACCAAAAAACTTCCAAGAAGGCCTTAATGGACCTGCCCTTTAGCGGTGACAGTCTTTTTGGAGCCTCTCTGGATGACATTGTTAAGGATGCCACAGGAGGTAAGAGCTTGCTGCTCCCACAATCCAAAAAGGGGTAAGGAGCCACGCCATAGGCTAGGGCTCTCCTTCACCGCGCACAGGTGGTCTTTCGTCCGCCTAGTGCAGCAAGTAAACGACCCCAGGCCGATAAAGTGCCTGCTGAGGGACAGAAGCATCCCTGGGTTCGCAAGCCCAACCTTGCTTGCCTACCGAACAGATTTTTTCCCTCTAAACCGCCAGCTTCAGCCGACTCGTCGGGAAGTCCTATATGGGGCGTTTCAAGACCTGCTGATACGCAGGGTGGTCCTTCCTGTCTCAGTACAGGAAAGGATTCAGGGGTTCTACTCTAATCTGTTCGTAGTTCTGAAGACGCTCTGTTGTCGCTGCCCTCCATCCGGGGGATTTTCAGGCATCCTTGGTCATCAAGGGCGCATGCTTGCATGTTCCCATATGCACTAGGCATCAGAGATGTCTGGGTTTAGCGGCCGGGGAAGACCACTACCACTGGTGGCTCTCCCCTTTGGCCTGGCATCGGCACCAAGGGTATTCACCCAGGTGCTTGCCCCGATACTGGCCCTACTACTAAGACAGCGTAGCATCGCTATCATGGGCAACCTGGACGTTCTTCTTCTGAGGGCCACCTCAAACTCAAAATTAGAGGTGAGCGTGTCTATAACCTTTCAGACCCTCCATTTCTTGGTTGGGTGCTGAACACTCAGAAGTCAGTATCGGTACCGTCTCAACTCCTAGTGTATCTAGGGTTGATTCTGGCGAAGGTTTTTTCCTCCCTATAGGAAAGTTGCAGACCCTTCGGGCTGCGGTGCGGCAGTTGACACCCCAAGATGGTTGTCATGCCATTTTTTTCAGGCGAGTCCTGGACCTCATGGTAGTCTCCTTCGAGACGGTACCATATGCACTATTTCACACGCAAGTGTTACAGAAGGTAATTCTGTCCAGAGTGTCAAGTGCCCTTCATCCCTGGATTGTCAAAATCCGGGTGAGCCACCTAGTCAGGACCTCCCTAGTTGGTGGCCGACATCACCGGCATTTCTGTCTGGGAAGTCGTTTCTTCCTTTTTACTGGATGGTGGTCATGGCGGACGCCTGTCTTCCGGTTGGAGAGGAGTCTGGGGAGCTCAGTCAACCGGCGTCGCTGGACTCCGGAGGAATCCCACTTGCCGATCATTGACCTGCAACTCCGGGCAATCTGGCTTTACCTCTCCACATGGTCTCAGAGGCTACAGGGGCGTCCAGTCAGAATCCAGTCAGACAAACGCCACAGTGGTGGCGTATGTCAACCAACAAGGAGGAACAAGCAGCTCAGCTGCAGCATCGGAGGTCGCTCACCTCCTAAGGTGGGCAGAGAGGAGCGTACCAGGCCTGTCAGCTGTATACATTCCGGGTGTGGGAACTGGCAGGCGGACTACTTGTGTCACCAGATGCTGGACCAAGGAGAATGGTCTCTACAACCGGAGGCATTTCAGCTCCTTTGCCAGAGGGGAGGCACGCCAGTCATATATCTCCTGGCTTCTCGACTCAATCGGAAAGTATTGAGGTTTGTGACCAGGTCAAGAGACCCATGGGCAAACACGACAGATGCGTTGATGGCACCGTGGAGTCAGTATCGGCTAATCTATGCCTTTCCTCCTCTGAAGCTCCTTCCTCAGCTGCTTCGCAGACTGGAGGCAGAGAGGATTCCAATGGTCCCAATTGCTCTGGATTGGCCTCGGTGTCCTTGGTACGTCAATCTAGTGCGTCTGGTAGCAGACTCCTCTTGGTGTCTACCGCTAAGAAAGGACCTGCTGTAGCAAGGTCCCATACGCCATCCTGTTTTTACAGTCACTGGCTTAATGGCATGGCTATTGAGAGCTAGGTGCTAAGAGACCGGGGCCTGTCAGACTTGGTGATCTCTACCATGAGGCATGCTCGGAAATCATCCCCTAGGAAGATTTACCATCGCACTTGGAAGACCTACATATCCATTTGTGAGGAAATGAGGTGGCATCCGCATACTTATTTGGTTCCAGAGTCCTGCTGTTCTTTCAGCAGGGAACGGGCCAAAAATGTTACTTTAAGTACAATTTGATGGCAGGCTGTCTTTTTCAACGACCCCTGTTGGCTCACCCTCTAGTGAGAACGTTTGTACAGTGGGTTCGGCAGGCGGCCCCTCCGGTCCACCCTCCACTACCTCCATGGGGCTTGTGTAGCAGATGTCCTTTTGGCGTCTACTACTACGAGAGGACCTGCTGGCGCAGGGTACCATATGCCATCCTGCTTGCAGTCAATGGCTTCAACGGCATGGCCTCTAAGTGCCTCAGAAACCACAGTTTGAGAACATCAGGGAGATTCCCTTGTTGACACTTTCTCAGAAAGTGGTCCTATTGGTGGCTGTTATGCCAGTAAGACGGGTTTCTGAGCGGGCAGCCTTGTCATGCAAGCCTCCCTATCTGATCTTCGACGAGGATAAGGTGGTGCTGCGTCCGCAGCCTTCTTTTCTTCCTAAGGTCGTGTTTCGACCTTCCATCTCAAGGAAGACATTGTACTGCCATTCTTGTGTCCTCCTCCGTCGAATACTAAGGAGACGACGGTGCATTTCTTGGACGTTGTCCAAGCTCTGAGAGTATGCTCGTCTGGTACTGCTTTGTTCCGGTGTCCAGACTCACTGTTTGTTTCGGTGGCTGGTCCCAAGTAGGGCCCAGCGGTCTCTTGGCCACCATCTCTAGGTGGATCCGACAGATCGTGATCAGGCTTACGCCATGAAGGGTCAGGCGCCTTCTTTTCCCAGTGCATTGACCAGGGCAAGAGGTGCCTCTTGGTGTTACTTCAGTTAAGACGGGTTTCTGAGCTGGCAGCCTTGTCATGCAGGACTCCTTATCTGATCTTCCACAAGGATAGGTGGGACTGCGTCCGCAGCCTTCTTTTCTTCCTAAGGTCGTTTCGACCTTCCATCTCAAGGAAGACATTGTTCTGCCATCCTTATGCCCTCATCTGTCGAATCCTAGGAGACGACGTTGTACTTTTTGGACGCTGTCCGAGCTCTGAGAGCATCAAACGTCTGTTTCACCAGGTGTGTAAGGCGGCGACCTGCCCGTCCGTTCACACTTTCACTAAACTTTACAAGTTGATGTGTGTGCATCTTCGGATGCTTCTTTCGGCCACAAGGTATTGCAGGCGGCTGTTTAGAGTTGCAACTCCTCTGTTGAGGAGCTCTGTTTTGTTTTGGGGTGAAGTTGTTTTAATGCTGTTCCCACCCCTCGTTTTTGACACTGCTTTGGGACATCCCACTTGTCAATGGGAAGCTGTGTCCGTCCATGAACGAAAGAGTAAATAGGATTTTTGTACTCTCCGTAAAATCCTTTTCTCTGAGTTCATGGACGGACACAGCACCCACCCCTCATTTTAAGTTTGTACTGCTTTTTGACGAACTGATCTGCGAGGTGCAGAGAGAGGGATTATACCCAGAGGGTCCGCCCCCTGGGCGGTGCTGTATAGGGTGTGGTGTGTTAACACTTTATACAAGTTTTCTGCCTAGTCACTCCTAAATGAAGGATAATACCCACTTGTCAATAGGAAGCTGTGTCCGTCCATGAACTCAGAGAAAAAGATTTTACGGTGAGTACAAAAATCCTATTTTCTCCTTCATCTGTGGGATCAGCCAGAGTGAAGGAGTCTGTGCTCCGGCTGCCTCCAGAGACATTGGAGATCCCAACGGGGGAGTGGTTACAGGCAGCCTCCCCCACACAACTTGGTGCCCTGCTCACACTTGCAAGCACAAGCAATTTAGTACAGTATGTAGCGGTGGGCGGCGGCCCCGGTGTCACACCTCTGGTGGGTGTCCCCTGGTGCGGCCCGCACCCCCATAGCAACGCCACTGGCAGTAGGGGGCCCTGTGATTTCTAACAGCAGCCCTGTTCATGACACAAGTAAGAGATTGGACCTGTTTCATAAATATGCTGAACAAGATTTAATGTCTCTAGCTGAGTGTTTGAAGTTGGATGTTACACACAGTTACATAGTAGGTGAGGTTGAAAAAAGACAAATCCATCAAGTCCAACCTATGTGTGTGATTATATGTCAGTATTACATTGTATATCCCTGGTATGTTGTGGTCGTTCAGGTGCTTATCTAATATTTTTTGAAACCATCGATGCTCCCTGCTGAGACCACCGCCTGTGGAAGGGAATTCCACATCCTAACTGCTTTTACAGTTCAAGGTTAACTGCTACATAGTTCAAGGTTAAACCGCTTTTCTTCTAGTTTTAGTGAATGTTCTGAATAAAGGTCCAACATCACCAAACAGAAAAGGAAAACTTTGAAATCCCTTAACTGGTTCAATACCGGGTACTTTCACCTCATTCCTGCCCAGGCCAATTTTCAGCTTTCAGCGCTGTCACACTTTGAATGACAGCACTGTACCCATATGAAATTTTTATCATTTTTTTCACACAAATAGAGCCGTCTTTTGGTGGTATTTATTCACCACTGGGCCCAATGTTTCTGCCCTTGTTTAACAGGGCCCGTTCCTGCGCCCAACAAGAGTAACTGTGAGGGGTTATCGTGTTCTGGCGCCACCAACACCCAAGGCCCAATTTTTTAGCAGAGTATATAGTGTAGTCTGTATAGTATATATACACTGCAGTTCAGAGTATATAGTACAGTCCATATAGTATATATACTGCAGTCAGTGTAGTATATATAACAGTGCAGGGTATATATTGCAGTGTACAATATATAATATCGTGTATTGAAGTGGTTAAGGGGAGCCCTATGGCAGAATTATTAAAAAAAACGGCATAGGTTCCCCCGTCTATACCAGGCCCTTCGTGTCTGGTATGGATTTTGGGGGGACCCGCATGCCATTTAAAAAAAATAAATTGGCGTGGAGTTCCCCTTGATATTCATACCAGACCCAAAAGGGCCTGGTATGGACGGGGGAACCTATGCCGTTTATTTATTCTGTCATAGGGCTCCCCTTAACTAGTTCAATACACTATATTATACACTGCACTATATATCCTGCACTGTATTATATATACTACACTGACTGCGCTATATACTCTGAACTGCAGTATATATACACACTATACGAACTGTACTATATACTCTGAACTGCAGTGTATATATAGTATACAGACTACACTATATACTCTGCTAAAAAATTGGGCCTTGGGTGATGGTGGCGCCAGAACACGGTAACCCCTCACAGTTACTCAACGTGAACCCACGTTGTTTTTTTCAGTGATTTTTAATGTATAGTGCTGGGATTGGCAACACATTACAGCCGACAGCAATTTTAAATGACATTTTTCTGCGGTACTGTTCTAAACATGGGAAAGCTGTACTACTTTACAGGCAGACCAAGGGGACCCCCCCCCCCCCCCAGGCACGAAATTTAAAGGAATATTTAATTTTTGTTTCACTTTAAGCATTCTTAAAATCACTGCTCCTGAAAAAACAGCCATTTTAAAAACTTTTTTTTGCATTCATACATGTTCCCTTGGGCAGGACCCGGGTCCCCAAACACTTTTTAAGGCAATAACTTGCATATAAGTCATTAAAATTAGCACTTTTGTTTTTTCACGTTTGTGTCCCGTAGACTTTAACGGCATTCGCATAAATTTTTAGTCTGTTCGCAATTTCTGGTGCGAACTGAATCTGGGGGGGGGGGGGGGTTCGGCTCATCCCTACTTGTGGGTAGTTTCATTTTATCTTGTAATAAATCCTTGCTACTAAGCTAAACGAAAGCCTCGTACACATGATCGGAATTTCCGTTGGGAATAGTGTGTTGACAGACCGTTAGCCGAAAATCCGACAGTTTGTACGCTCCATCGGACAATTGTTGTTGGATTTTCCGCGGACAAATGTTGGATGGCAGGCTTTAACATTTTCCGTGGACAACGGTTTGTTGTCAGATTTTCCGATCGTGTGTACACAAGTCCGTCAGACAAAAGTCCAAAGTACAAACACGCATGCTCGGAAGCTATGGTCACCAAACACAACATTAGCAGAAGGAGAGCAAAGGGTGGCGCTAAAAAGCTGAAAAACTATGTAGTACGTCACTACGTTCATGTTTGTTGGCCGACAGTTGTGTGCCGTTTGTATGCAAGACAAGTTCCTGGTCAATGCCCTTCGGACAAAAGTCTGCGGAAAATCCGATCGTGTGTACGAGGCTTTAGAAGGCGCCTGTGCTTCTCCTTCTGTTTCTTTTAGAGCCACTTCTTGCTTCTACATAGAGCTGCCCCCGGACCTCTATGGACTTTTAGAATTATTGGACTTCGTTCTATGAGCCATTCTGTTTACAGCTTGCCACGTATATATTGTTTATCAACTGGTTCCTTTTAAACTTGGACAGTGTTTGCAAAGCTAAGTGCCCATCTTGCGCCAATAATCACCCCTTTTTCCTAATAGTTATTTATTGCTGGATATTTTATTTATGGGACGTTGATTCCTTACAGTACTTGATATTGCTACTTTATAATGTTTTTATTTGAAATCTCAATAAAAAGACTGAAACAGAATATCTCGAGAGAGGACTTATTGTGGTTCTGCCCATTGATCCAGGCCTACATGGGTAATGCTCATGTTGTTCAGTCATTTGCTAATGGTTCCTTCTACCTCAGTTATTCAACCATCACACAAGATACAGTATGTGTTCTACATTATCTCATGGCTGTCACGTCACGTGCAGTGTGGGTAGGAAGACCAGACATTGTTCTGGAGACCATCTGTCCAACATTAGGACCAATAAGGCCCCTTTCACACTGAGGTGCTTTGCAGGCGCTATTGCGCTCTAAATAGCGTCTGCAATGCGCCCCAAAAAAGCCTCTCAATACTATCCAATGTGAAAGCCCGAGGGCTTTCACACTGGAGCGTTGCGCTTGCAGGAGGCTCAAAAAACTCCTGCAAGCCGCATCTTTGAGGCCCAATAGGCGCGCTAAAAATAGCGCTCCTGTAGCGCCCCTGCCCATTGAAATCAATGGGGTAGCGCCTCTAATACGCCCGCAAAACGCCTCAAAGAGGCGTTATTGCGGGCGTTTTTAACCCTTTTTCGGCCGCTAGCGGGGGTTAAAATACCCCCGCTAGCGCCCGCAAATCACGGCAAAAAAAAACGGTATAGCGGCGCTAAAAATAGCGCCGCTATACCGCCAGCGCATCCAGCGCCTCAGTGTGAAAGTAGCCTAAGAATACCAACGTAGCAGAACATTTTGTTAATAGACACGGATCCAACACTGAAATGTTTAGGGTACAGGTTATAGAAAAGATTGATACCCCTATCAGAGGAGATCGGTTCTCTTTGTTGAGCAGATCCAAAATTAAAATGAATTTGTGGGAGATTTTTTTTTTTTCCCCTTTCGCACAGCATACATTTTGATTTTACTTATTTGTATTGCTTTAGGATTTAAGCAACATTATGTATATGTATGTGGCGGTCTCACCCGCTCTATCCCTTCTTCTCGGCTGGTTTACTCGTCTAGGGAGAGGGGTGAGATGCTGCCACCAGCTTGCCTCTCTTATGTGGGTAGAGGTTTGAGCTAAGATCTTTACCTTCGGGTCTGTGTTCCTGTCCAGAGATTCCACTTCAAATATGACCGGTAGATAGGCATACCTCCCAACAGGCACGGATTCTGCGTTTTTTTTTCCCCGCATAGCCCCCTCCTTCCCGCATTCCCACGAGAGTATTCCCGCATTCCCGCAGAGCAGGCACAGCAGGAAGTGGAGGAACTACGACCCAGTGGAAGCGGGTAAGCCCCCCCCCCCCCGCGATCGGCGGCATCCCCCCCTCCGAGTTCGTCGGCAGCGGCGAAAAATGTCCGCGGCACCCCCCCCGCTCAACAACTTTCGTTTGCAGGACGGGAAGATCATCAACGTCCCGCGGTGGGACTTTTAAAAGTTGTGAGGTATGGATAGGTGAATGTAGAACACTTTGCTCCCAGAAAAGTAAGCCCACACCAGGTGACAGTACAACATCTATATTTATTTCCGCAGAGATAAATATGCCTCTTTGCAAGCAGACAGGTTGATACAAACACAAAACTTGGTAGGGTGAGGGTCCAGGCACAATTCCTTTCGGATCAGAGAAGCGGTTAGGAGTTCACAACAACTTTTGGCGCACGGTCGCTGCCACCGACCGTGAGGTTGGTCCCTGCCACAGGGCCAGTGAACGATGAGGTCTCTGCCACTGACCTGATGTAGCTGGGTCTCTGCAAAGACCATAGAACATGGACTACCTTCTAATGGCGACCCCTGTTAGGGAGATGATCCATCCCGGAAGGTCCCCCCCCCAGAGGCCTGCACTGTCACCAGCCAATGCTGCGCTGGATCTTCAGGCCAGGTCACCTCCCTGGTTTTCCTTGCCCGAGACTCGGGTCCCCTCACTCGGTGGGCCCCCTAGGTATCTTCTCCCATGCGGGATTCAGTCGAAGGTACTGGGCCCCAGGCCTCGGATAGTACCTCACCCCAGGCCTAAGGTGCCCGGGATGGAACTCGAACTCCCTCGAACCCAGGCCGAGGGCACCTGGGCTGAAGGTGCCTGGGGCACGGACCTCGTGCGCAAGATGTCCGCCCCCTTTATACCCTGTCCCAGCAGACACAGCGGGTTCACCCGCCGTACTACTGCCGCGAGAGGACACAAAGGGCACGGCCCTACAATGATGGTTCAACCCCAGCCCAAGGCGACAGCGCCACCCAGAGGCCGCAGGGAACTGAACACCATTATATCCTCCACAAATCAAATTTGCCACCGATTCCTAACAATTAGTGTATTTGGGCCATGCTACCGCCCAGATACTCCCCCTAAATGTTAACCCCCGCTACATGTATGTATAAATAGCTCCCATCTCTTCGATGAAGACAATGCTCGGGTAAATCGAATCAGAGCTGGGAGATTTCCAGGCACTACTTCTTGGTGCATGTTATCCAGAACAACAAAGCTTTATTGAAACGCTGAAATTATTGGCGTGTTGCCAGTTTGATCTGTTTTATTATCATAAGGAGAGCAAATCAAATTTGGCAAACTTTACAGAGCCTTGTGCCTGGTAGTAATAGTCTCAGGACATCGCTGTTCACAAAGGGCCCTTGTTGGAATCATAACTCCCTCTGTTCATAGTGTATTCATTTCTTCTACTGTATATACAGGCAACGCTGTTTCCTGGCCTAGGCCAACAAGGCCCAGGCCTAGGGCAGCACTTTGCAGGGGGGCAGCACGGAAAGAGTCCCTGCTGGCTTACGCTACACTTTTAGTGTAGCGCCAGTCTTATGGGGCATACTGGGCTAAGAGGCAAATTAGTCTAGCGTCTCCATAAAGCAGCCGCACTGCTTCCGGTATGCGGGCGGCCGGCATTTCGTAACTGTGGGGGGGGGGGGGCTGCTTCTAATTTTGACTGTCCGATCATCCTGGACCATAAACCTTCCTCACTGTCCTATATGTTTTCTGCTGCACCATTGGCATAGTTATGTCTTCTTAGTCCTCTCCATAAAATTATCAGAAATTTGTGCTTAAAGTAGAACTATAGTCAACACTTTTCTTTTTCCTTTTGGATAGAGTAAGGGAGGGTTAGAGCCCCTTTCAGGTTATTTTTTACCATCCCTGTCCCATTACAGAGATTTCCCTTCACTTCCTGCCCCATAGCCAAACAGGAAGTGAGAGGAAATCTTTGCAAATTAAGGGAATCCATTCCCCCCCCAGGCCCTCAGAACTAGTGTCCCCACTCGAAAATTTCAGGGCGGGTCTTAAACAGAAAGGGACGTGGTCTTGACAGGAAGGGGTGGGTCATATTTAAATTAGGGGGTGCACGAGTTTAGTCAGGCCTAGGGCAGCACAAAACCTAAATACACTACTGTATACAGGAGGCATCTGATGTATCCTGTGTACAATTATTAGGGCTCAATCACATGTGTGGCCATTATTGCTGCCCCTCTGAAATGTGATTCGTGGCAGATCGCTTTTCTGAGGGTGTTTGACAGGTGGTGAGGAAACAATATTCCCCTCCTCACCGCCTGTTTTAACCCACAACCATATGCATTTCATATGGTTGCAGGGTGGTGGTAGCGCAGCCCCACTCACTTGAATGGGTTGAATTCAGTGGTGGTAATGCTTTTCCGAACACAAGAGGGTTTAATTTTGTGTACAGCCCTGAGTCGTCTGGTAAAACCACAGCTCAACTGCCTGCTTTTATCTTCCCCTGGCTGCGCGTAAGAACAAGCCCTTATTATCTGTTCTTAAAGTGGAACTCTGGGCACATTTGGCCCCTTCTCCCTCCCCCACAGGGGGCACAATGCAAGAGGAGGGGGGACCTCCTACCCTGCTCCTCTGTGTACAGCTCCCTGAACCTCACACCTCATTCTTCTCTGTGTATATATCCACTAACCACTCACCCCTCTACTCTGTGTACAGTTCCTAGAACCTTATTACATCTTCTCTGTGTACATGTCCTGTGACCTCTCCTCTATGTACAATTCCAGGGACCTTTCATTCCTCTACTCTGTGTACAGCTCCTAGAACCTTATCCCTTCTGCTCTGTGTACAGTTTCAAGGACCTCACACTCCTCTTCCCCTGTGTACTGCTCCCGGAACCTCATATCGGTCCTTGGTGTAGAGCTCCAGGGATCTTTCTTGTGGGTGTAGCACCTGTGACCTTTAACCCCATTCCTCTTGGTCAGGGCCGGACTGGGAATAAAATCCAGCCCTGGAAAAAATTTCATACCAGCCCCACAGCATAACGTCATTATTTTCTTGTTCATGAAAGGGAAAACCATACATTTTAAAGAACATTTGAAGAGTGTATTATATATAGATAAGACAGATATGAAAGCACATAGGGCTTTATACATATAAAACGCAAATTCCAGTTAAAAGTGGTCAATCATCAAGGGGGACCCCAGAAACTCAGAACGTGTGGGGGGGGGGGACCACCTTCCGCAGAAAGAATACACTAAGGTACAGGGGGTGGGTTACTGATATAGGGGGGAAACCTTTATATCAATGTCCCCTTAAATTATCATATTCACTCCCCCCTTACATCAGTGACTCCCCCTCAGACTGGCCTAGCGGTGCTGTCACTGACCTCCTCTCAGGTACACCGTGCAGGGCTCAGTCAGTCGGCTCCAGCTTGGTGGCTCTGGTTTTATCCAATAGTCTCCTCTCCACAGTCCCCACACATTTGACTTCTCCCATGACCCCCTTCCCGGCGGTGCTCCCACTCTTGACTCCTCTCCAGACTCCCTCAGAGACTGCAGACATGATACAGGAGATGGCCAGAGGCTGCGGACATAATACAAGAGCTCAATGCAGCCCCACCAGTGCCCATCAAATGCATCCTCATCAGTGCCCATCAAATGCAGCCTCACTGTGCCCACCATTGCAGCCACACTGTGCCCATCAAATGCAGCTTTACTGTGCCCATCATTGCAGCCTCACTATGCTCATCAAATGCAGCTTTACTGTGCCCATGAATGCAGCCTCTCCTATGCCCCATGTCCCAGTCTGCAGTCCCTGTCTGTGGGAAGGTGTGTTGTTCATGCTCGGTACGGTACCTTCAATGCCAGCAGGATATCCATGATCGCCATCAGCAGGCAGGGTCTGTTCTCGTTTTGGATGGGGACAGTGCTCCTTCCAGAGGATCTGTTTGCTGTGAGATGGAGTGGTCCCTGGCCACCTGCACCTTCAGCCGTCCTCATTTTCCGGCCCCAGTCAGCCTGTCCTCTGGTCCTGGGGAAGCGAGAGCACTGGAGGGGGGCTGGAGAGAAGGGGGAGCGGAGAGCACTGGTGGGGTTGGAGAGCACATGGGTGGTGGCAAAAAGCAGGGGGGAGGGGAGATCACAGGGGCGGAGAGCACTGGGGGGGGCTTGAGAGCACTGGGGGGAGCCAAAAAGAACAGGGGTGGAGAGCACGGGAGGCTGAGAGGGGGGGGCTGGAGAGCACTGAGGGGGGCTAACAGTGTGGGAGGTAAAGAGCACTGGGGGGGGATCTTGAGAGCACTGGAGGGGAGAAAGAACAGGGGTGGAGAGCACTGGGTGGTACAAAGAGCAGGGGGGAGCTGAGAGCACTGGGGGGAGCTTGAGAGCACCAGTGGGGGCCAGAAAAAAAACGGGTGGAAAGTACAGGGGGATGGAGAGCACTATGGGGGGCGGAGAGCACTGGCGGGGTTGGAGAGCACATGGGTGGGGGCAAAATGCAGGCGGAGCGGAGAGTACTGGGGGGGGAGCTTGAAAGCACTGGAGGGGGAGCCAAAAAGAACAGGGGTGGAGAGCACAGGGGGCTGGAGAGCGATGGGTGGAGCTCGAGAGCACTGGGGGGGCCAGAAAGAACAGGGGTGGGGGGCTGGGGAGCACTGTGGGGGCGGAGAGCACTGGGGTGGGGGCTGGGGAGTGATGGGGAGAGCACTGGAGGGGGGAGAAAGAACAGGGGTGGAGAGAACTGGGGGGAGTGGAGAGTACTGGGACGGGGGGGAGAACAGGGGTGGAGAGCACTGGAATGGTGGCTGGAGAGCAGGGGGGGGGGCAGAAAGAACAGAGGTGGAGAGAACTGTGGGGAGGCTGGAGAGTGTGTTGGGGGAGGAGAGCACTGGGGGGGGAGCCACAAGAACTGGGAGGGGCCAGCAAAAGAAGTTGGATAGGAGGAGAAGCAGGGGGACCGCATATAGAGGAAATTAGCTTTCTATATTCCTCCATACAGCCGCTGAATGCTTAATTCTCCTCCTCCCCCCTCCCCTTCCTGCAACCATTCAGCAGCTGTATGGAGGAATATAGAAAGCTAATTTCCTCTATATGCGCCCCCCCCTGCTTCTCCTCCTATCCAGGCACACTGCGGGCTGTACGGCCAGCATCTCCTGTAGTGCTCCCCTCTCCTGCTCATGTTGATCACGGAGCTGCCTGGTTGGATCTGTGTTCGGCGGTGATGCTGTAACACGGTCCCGCCCCCCTAGACCGGCTCCTGTGATAGGCTGAACGCTGACTCTATCACACGAGCCGGTCTAGGGGGGCGGGACCGTGTTACAGCGTCACCGCCGAACACAGATCCAGCCAGGGACCGGGAGCACTGCTGCAGCCGCAAATGAAACCTGCCCCAGGACAGGCAGCCTACCGGGAAATCTCCCGTTATCCCGGTAGGCCAGTCCGGCCCTGCTCTTGGTACAGTTCCAGGAACTTCTCCCCCCTCTCCTCTTTGTACATCTCTAGGGACCTCTCCTCTTTGTTTAGCTCCAGGCACCTCTCACCCCTCTCCTCTTTGTACATCTCTAGGGACCTCTCCTCTTTGCATAGCTCCAGGGACCTCTCACCCCTCTCTACTGTGTAGAACACCAGAGAACGTAAACACCTCTCCTCTTTTGTACAGCTACAGGGGCCACTCGCCCCTATCTACTGTGTATTTCACTGGGAACCTCAAGTTTTTTCCCTGTGTACAGCTCCTATGTACCCTCTCATCCCTCTTTGTATACAGCTTCAGGGACCTTTCACCCCTCTTCTGTGTACGGATCCAGAAATCTCTCCTTTGTGCACTGCTCCAGGGACATCTCATATCTGTCGTTGGTGTACAGCTCTAGGGACCCTTCTTTCACGTGTAGCACCTATGAAGGCCTACCCCTCTCCTGTATACTGCTAATTTGACATCTGGCGCTTGTTCTATGTGCACAGTCTAAGGAACCTTTCACCCCTCTTCTCTGTATACAGCATTTCTAGGATTCCCTTCTATGTAACCTCTGGACCCCTCTATGTGCAGCTCCTGGAACCTCACATGCACATAATTTGCAGCCTTTGGGACCTCTATAGGCTGTTCCTGAAACCATCATCCCTCTGTGTGCAGCTTCTGGGATCTCCCTTAAGCTGGCCATACACTAGAAGGATGTTCATATGTAGCGCCCTGATGTTTAGGCAGGGTGGCTATTAAATTTAATTTAACTAAATGATAGTTGCCTTGGCCAATTGATAGGTCAACTGATTTTGCCCCAAATCTGGAATTGCTGCACTTCTCTCTTCTGTCACTAGATGGCCAGGTATCTGGTGGCATTAGATAAGACAAAGGCATTGCAAGGACAGATTAGGAATGAATGGGGTGTCTCAGCCAATGGGCAGGGATTTTCTTGGGTCCCTTGGCCTGCTGAGAGAGCCTATTTGGGTGGAGTCAGGCGCTCAGGGTTTTGTGCCACCTGGACGGCTGTCTGGACATGTGTTGTAATGCCCCGGGTTGCTAGGCCATAAGCCCTGGGCCTATCCCGGGGACATCTGGCTGCAAGGCTGTCTGAGGGCCTATCCAGAAGCAATAGAGCAGCGCAGGGTTGGCACTGCATCTTGCAGTCCAACCAGAAGTAACGGTTCTGCTGGCCGGGAACCAGGTGTGGTCGGAGGTAGAAGGAAAGCTGTCGCCACTAAGGGACCATCCACCTTGTTACCGGAGACCACCGAGTAAGCTGAGGCTAGTACCAGAGCAGACTTCACCAGCTGGGGATGGTGAAGAAGTGGGAAAACTTCAGCAAGTGTCAAGTCAGGGACCCAGCGGGACAGCAGAGGTGACGCTTGTGGAGTGCCAAGCCAGGGACCTAATGTGTCAGCAAGGGTGAAGCTTGAGGAGTATCTGTGTGCCAAGCCAGGGACCAAACAGTGAAGCGGGGGGTGACGCTTGAGGAAGATAATGAGTGCTAGATTGGAAAAACTCAGGGGATCCAGTGGCAGTGGATTAATAAGTCTAGTGAAAGACTGAGGGCTCAGTGGAAGTGAAAGAGTTCATTGCAAACCTTTGTTAGAAACTGTTACAAGACTGTTGCCATAGGAGACAGCGTTCCTACTCATGCAGATGTGGCATCTTGCTAGATACCTTTCCCTGCATGGCTAGCTGCCTATAGAAGTCTCAGAGTCTGCCAACATT
This sequence comes from Rana muscosa, assembly GCA_029206835.1. NCBI lineage: Eukaryota > Metazoa > Chordata > Amphibia > Anura > Ranidae > Rana > Rana muscosa. The sequence goes on along the minus strand of CM055118.1, from coordinate 347,664,252 downwards.
GCATCTACTTAAGAGTGTCCTGGCCCCAACCCTCTCTCCCACAGTTCTAAGAAACAATAAATCTCTTTGCATTCAAGAAGTGTCTGGCGCCCATGAATCTACTTTGGGTTACAAGGCATGGTGGGTGTAATGCACTCTACACAGAAGGATGTCAGCTGTCCCTAACCCTGGAGGTCACCATTAGGCCTAGAGTGACCCGGGACTTTGCTACACATACAATCTTTAGTATGAAATATCTCTTCCATAATCCTATTACAGGCAGTACTTTAAATATTCATCTGCTTTTAACATTCAAAATTTTTAAAATTATTGGAATTTCCTAAATGAAAACCACATTCACTGTTAGAATATTGTTAGTTCTAGACACATTGTCCAGCTTGCTCCTTCAATGCCTATTGTCACTACAGTCGAAAACGGTCGATTGGAACTCATTAACTATTACAAAATTGAACATTTCCAAAACAATGAAAATTTGCAATCAACTTTTAACTGGCGTATGACCAGCTTTACTCCCTGGTCTTGGTGACTGCACATGAAGTAAAGGGAGACATCCCTAGTGAGGGCACAAGACCGAAATAAAGGACCTAACCGAGGTTTCAAAACCCTCACCGCGCTATCCGAATTCCCAATTCTATACCCAAAACTAAACTTTTGCTGGAGTTTTAAAACAAAAGAAACTTTGTTTAGTCTGGTCTGTATCATTGAGTTTTATGTAACAAACAAAACATAATTTGGAAAGTTAGGATGCGACAAGTTATTTTTTTTTATCAAAATCTTTATTTTTTCATCAGATTTATTAATATCACAAATTCACAAAAAAAAAGGCAAAAAAGAAAATTTCGCTGGCTCAGTTAAAAAAAAACAATAAGTCTTGAGTGATGGTCTTGAGAAGGAAGGGGGGGTTACAGACATAAATTAAAACCTGGGGAGTGGGGGTGGAGGTCTTGCCTTGTTGGCTTCCTGGTAGGGTGAAGTGCACTACCCAACAATGCATAAGACACAAATGGAAAAAAAATAAAAATCAACATTTCCCATCAAGGCCATTGCCTGTTTTTGGCTAAAACTCCGCGCTTGACAATTCAGTGCTGTGCTTTAGATACTATCTGTGTTGTGTTTAGCGGATCCAGCCATGTGACATGAAAAGGGCATGCACACCTTTGACAGGTCCTACCAGACCAAGCCCCCCCACCTCCCATCAGCCCTCATTTACACACAAAAAAAATAAAATCAAGTTTAAGAAAAAACAAAAAACATACAAGGTAGGTAATTAGCACCAGATGATCAGTTAAGAGCTTAACTACTCTGCAGACCTGGGATAACACGAGGGGGTCATTAGCACCTAAGACCTGCAGAGCATTAACACTTTCAAATCTCACCCCCCCATAAAAAGACAGCTGCATTTGCCCCAAAACCCCTGAATGGCCATGGCGCTGCAGTGTAACACTGTAACCCCCCTCTTCCTGAAGTGTTGTCGTTTTCCATTCCACTCTCACTTATTTCGGCTAGCTGCCGACATTCTTTAAAAACATCCATCCCACCACTGTCAACTGTAGAACATCAACTTGAAACCCTCTCCCACCAGCAAGTCATAGACTTTTCTCACCTATACTCACCCTCCCTCTGGAGAAAAAAAAAAAAAAAGAAAATGTAAAATAAAACAATGAAAACACCCCTTTTAAAAACAGCTACACCCACCACCGTTTTGGAAAAAATGTACAACAAGTTTAGGAACCATAGCACCATTGAAAAAAGAGATTTACCCTACAAAATGGAAAAAAATTAAAGGTAACAAATTTTTATTTCTCAAAAGCACACAAAAATCTCACTTGAGGCTTGTGAGGAGGGGAAAAAATTGCAAGGAACAATAAATAAAAGCATAAAAAAAAAAAAAAAAGTAAAAAGAAGGTCGTTAGCTGGATCTCCCTTCCCCCTTTTGCGGTGCCTGGTAGCGTGCCGTGCAAGGCAACCGACTGACCGTGGCCATGAAACTGTGTAGTGGTTACTAGAGAAAAAAAACGGTTTAGACTGCAGTATCAACATCCCGGGGTGCGCACTTTGCACCCGGTGTCCGCAATATGTCTTATTTGTATTACCCATTTACTGGTTATAAGCAACGCTAACATTAGCGATCAATATCTGAAAAACAGAGTCTGGGTGTCATTTCAAATATATATATATATATCAATTCTCAAAATTTTCTGGGAGTCTCCCCAACAAGGCTTTCATTGGATGATTCAATCAAATCGTGGCTTCATTTCATCCATTTATATGTTCCAAATCAAAAAAGAAATGTAGCAATTTTTATTGTCCTTGGGTGAAAAAGTTGGATAGCACCAAAAAAAGACCTTTGAAATGTTTTATAGTAATTCGATGCACACTTTTTTTTTTGTCAATATAACTTTTATTTCAAATATTTGATGTAAAAATAGAATTCGATTTTATGTTGACCATTTGGTATAGGGTAGACACCGAGTCAGTGACCAACAAGGATTTGAAGCAACATTTACCAAAATTTTACAACCAGCCAGAAAATTTCTGCCATTAAGTTTGCAAAAGAAGTGAAAGCTTTGTAAAGAAATGAATCCCTTCACCGTGCGAGACTGGCGCCGTTTTTAAAAAACAAAAAAACAGTTAGAGTGGAAAAATGACGCCCCTTGCAGGTGTCAAATGCTATTGCATCTTTTGGTCTCATCTGTCAAATGTTTTAGCTTTGTTGACTTTATGAGGGTTTATAAATTTATTGTTTAGGTACTTTTTTTTTTGGAGTGTCTTTAAAATAGTATTTTAAAAAGGAATTTTCAGTCTTTTTTTTTCACACAAACTTTATTTGCAGAGCAAAATTTTTTTAAAATGAACAGTCCTCATACAGGACTGATACAAACAACTCCACCAGAGGGAGTGTTTACTAATCAATGTAATGCAATGCTTAAAATACAGAAAAAATAAGAAAATGCATGTCAAGTCAAAAAGTACTTTCAATTATCACAGTTAAAAATGCAAAATGTATGCTTAATAGAAAAAAAAAAAAATGTTTCCTTTAAACTGTAGACAGACACAGTTTTAAGGAAATAAATGCTGTATGTACACCCTATAGATTTAACTATTATTATTTCTCTTAATTTGTTTTTATTTTTTCCTAGCCCTAGATTTCTTCACTGATAATTGGGATTCTGTCTTTTTAAATGAACCACATGCAACTGTTCCCACCAACGGAGAACGTCTGGTGGGTGTAGGATAGCGCTTGACCGCTGCAAGTAGGGTTTAGTCAAGATGAAACGTATTTTCTAAGCCAGAGCTTAGTTTATGGTAGAGGTATGGACCACGTTTTGGGCACTACTAGGCTGTTGGCTCTCTGGTCACAATGGCCAAATCACTCAACTGATTAACAAAAGTCTGGGAGTGTGTGGTTTGGATCGCCTAGTACAAAGTTCCCATCTCGCTTGAAATCCAAATCTTTATTAAATAGAAACAACTGATACAGCCAATGTGTTTCTTGGGACAGAACTCCCTCCTTTTTAGGGCTTGGGCAATGATTGTTGAAATGCTCATCCTGGTCATTTCAACAATCATTGCCTGAGCCCTGAAGTAGGGAGGAGTTCTGCACCCGGAAACGCGTGGGACTGTTCTTGGCAAATATTTTTAATAAATTTCAAGCCAGGAGGGGAACTTTGTATTAGGCACCCCACAAAAGTGAGCTGGCTTTACCTACCCTGTTTCAAGGATGACGCCTGGTCCTGGCCTATCCAACAAATTCCAGTAAATGGACACCACTAATTTACTCTATTTGGCCTATTGTAAAAGCGGCACAAAAACATGCACAAGTGAACAGACATAAAAGAAGAATCCTTGACGCATTTTGCACAATTGCAAAATGCGTCAAGGTTTTTCTACTGGATTTGATTTAAGTAACCATGGCATGTTTTTGTAGTGTTAAACGCTTGGTGAAAGGATCATTTTCATAACAAATGGTACGGTTCCCACTGCTTGCAAGCAAGAAATTTTCTAGCATGGGTATTGTTTCCCTGTATTTTTTTTTTTTAAGGGTATTTATCAGTGTGCATCACCCACAAGGTCCAATAAAAACTCAACTCTTCACCGTGACGGCCAAACTCATTCTGTCTTTTGCCCGGAATAAGTCATCAATGCAAGTGCAGACAAAAGCCCAAAATTTGCTTTTCAGATATCAGCAAAGCAAACAAAAATAAAATGATTAAATATCTGCCACAGATCAGACAATGATAGCAACAGGAATAGGAATTATGGGTAACACGAGTCGGACAATGCAATGTTTTGGTCTATACAACGTCATCCATTTTTCATTTACAGCACACATCAATAAACTTTGTCTGAATATCCCCTATGTAAAATTGAGCAATTCATGTACCCCCCCCCCTCCCTTTCAAATAATATTTACAGCTATATACATTTTTTCCCCCTACTAGACTTTTTTTTATTTAATATTTTAATAATAAAAATAAATTTTCATTTATACAAGCCGGCCCTGTTATATATTCTAAACATTCGCTACGACGAACAGGCCGTGCGGTGGGAATAACAGTTGGGCTACAAGACATCTGTAATATCACTTGTATATCTTTTTTTATATATCGATATACAGCACAGCGCTATATAAATATATGTTTTATTTAGGGATCCAGCTGTAGTGGTTGCGTGAACAGCTGGCTATTTTGTACAGTTTGTAGCCCGAGAGGCCCCGAAATGGCCAAATAAAGGACTACCACACAAACATCGATCCATCCTCTGTATGCAATAGGGCTATCCCTTCCAATCTATCTCTCTATGATGTTTAAAATCCATGAACACTAACAAAATGGGGAACTGATGCGCCTTTAATAATCTGTGCACGGTATATGGCTGCTCAGCTAGCCAATATGGCTACCACCATGATTCCGTGACATTTCCAAAATGGGAACACCGTTATCTCTACGAATGCATGACCCGTTAAATGGAGATCCAGTGCGGTGACATCACTAGATTCCCCCAATATGGTTTTTGTGATGTCAAGGCACAAAATGGATATCCAAGATCGACCACTATGACTTAGATTACCGTGGTGTTCACATCTTATAGCTTTTTCAAAATACATGGGCATTAGGACTCTATAAATTAACAAAATATGGCCAAGTGTGTGTGGACGTCTATAAATTAACAATATGGCCAAGTGTGTGTGGACACCCATCACACCTAAAAGGGGCTTGCTGAGTATTCTATTACAAAACCATGGACGTTAATATGAAGTTGGCCTCCCTCAAGGCTATTCCAGTCTTGAACATCGGTTTGTGGACACCTGACCATCACACCTACATGAGTTTTTGACATTCCATAACCATAGGACATCAATATGCAGTTGGCCCCCTTTTGAGGCTATGATATCCTCCACTCTTCTGGGAAGGCTTTTCACAAGAATTTGGGAGAGTGTCTGTGGGAATTTCTGCCTGTTTAGCCAAAGTGGCATATGAGGAGTTCAGGTTTGATGAGAAGACCTGGCTCACAAATGGCTTTCCAATTGATACTTCTGTAGAATCGAGTTCAGACCAGGCCACTTAAGTTTCTCCATACCAAACTAATCAAACCAGGTCTTTATGGAGCTGGCTTTGTGCACAGGGGCACAGTCATGCTAAGGAAAAAGGGGCCTCAAAGCTTGCCGTTTAAAAGGTTTTAGCATTCACTTAAAACCTAAACTCAATTTAGTGTGGTGTGCACTTTTGTCCATATACCATTGTGATGGTCAGGCGCTCACAAACTTTTGTCCATATAGTCCAGATGTGCCGAAAATGACTTTTGTCTCAAACTCAACAAAAAGTACAAAAAAATTGTCAAGTCCTTGGCTCCATGTTTTATGAAAACAGTCATAATCAGTATAATTCGGTTGCAAACGTGTGAACACCTTTAACAGATATAATCAAGAATTTGGGTTAGCTCCAGACAAAACGAGGAAGACCAACAAGAAAGTTAGTCGAGCTCTAAGCATGCTCTCCCTTAGGAGGCGCAAGTGTGAGGAGAAACAAAGGCAGGCAGAAAAGGGACAGAAAATGTTAGATGTGCGCGAAACCTTTGCAAATGAAGAAAACTATAATAAAAAAAAGCACAAACTAAAAAAAAAACAAAAAAAAAAACAAACAAACACAAGCAAGATGACATATTTATAGACAAGCAAAAATAACCAGCAGATGGGAACTTTCCATAGGCAAGTTAAACCAAATCTCTCTATATATATTTATATACTTATATTTATTTATTTATAAAATTTCTATTTTACAGAGGAAAAACAAGGAGGGAAAAAAGGGGGAGTGAAAAATGTCCAGGAAAATGGTTAAAAAGGAGGAAAAAAAAAACACAAAAAAAAAATGGGCGAATAGATATTCATCTCTCTCTCTCTATATATATATATATATATATATATATATTTATATATATTTATAAAAACCCGTAATCTCTCTCAATTTTAAAACATTGCGGAGAGAGGTCTTTTTCTGTCGCAGTGGTAAGGGCGCCATTTTTTTTTTTCATTAGGAAAAAACTTACAATTTTTTTTATCCTTACGTAAAAAAACAACAAGCGGAGGGTGGCAGTTGGGCCTTCGGCTTCCCATCTCGACAGTGTTCTCATGCTTGACCTTCAACCTTGAGTTGCGCTGGACTCGCGAGTGATAGCTTTACGTTTCAGTCCTGACTGATCAGAGTTTGTAAAGTGTACACCTTCACTGCGAAGTGGCCATTTTGCAAGGCAAGGCCATTTTTGCTGCCTATCAGTTTTTGCTAGAAGAAGAGGTTTTCGGAGGTGGGTGATAGGTCGCATTTTTCATAAAGTTTTGGTCTGGCCCGGCCCACAAAAAACGGACAGTTTCAGCGCGACCGACACTCGTAAATGACAGCATCGCCTATGGAGCTCCCCCGAAGAAACCCCAAAAAAGATAGTTCTACCCCCCCCTCACAACAAATCCATCAAATAACACATCTGTTTATCAAACTGCCCTCCCGCCAAGAGCCCTGTAGGCCACGCCCTACTTCCCATACCGGAGCACCACTCTGAACTGAATTTTTTTTTTTTCCATTTAAAAAAAATGTTTTAAAAAGCATACTGTGCCCCCGATCTTAGGAAATAAACAGTCCCAAAAGCACCCGACAAATTAATACAACCCCCCCACAAAAATAAAACACCGCCCCCCCCCCTCTTCAAAAAAAAATAAATCACAAATTCAAGATTTCAGAATAAATATTCCTGATAAAATTACAAAAAAAAAAAAAAAAAAATGAAACAGAAGGAAAATAATAAAATTATTGACAAAGACATGTAGAATCCTGCATCCTGACTGGCTGTTCCCGCAAGGGGGGCGGGATCTGTGTAAACAAGGCTTGTGATTGGCTGGAGAGAGTGAAAAATATGGAGCTGCCATTCAGTCTAAAAAGACGAAAAAAGTGTAAAAAAAAATAATAAAAAAAGTGGCTCCTCTCCCTCCCACCCCGTCATTCCGTGGCTCTCTCTTGGTCACATCTGTTTGGCTGGTTGATTAGCACCGCCCCTCTCCTCCCTGGGTCCTGGGAAGAAGGGGGAAGAGTTTTGATTGGCTGGCTCGTGGTGGGTGGAGAAAGGGGTGGGGGGGGAGAGAGACTGTCGTAGAAGAGCAGGGAGAAGATCACCGTGTGCTTGGAGGAGGGGTCTAAAGGGGAGAAAAAAAAAAAAGAAACAAGACATTATTTTGGACAAAAATGGGAAAAGAAATATGATTTTGTTTACTTACCGGTTAAATATTTTCTTTTGAAGCACAGTGCAGAACACAGGATGTTTTAGTTATAACCATGGATTCTAGGCAGCTACCATCAGGGAAATGGATGGTGGCAAACTCTATGATCCTCCCTATTGCTTGCTGCAAAACTGAGGCGAGTGGGAGGGAAAATAAGAGATGGGACTGATGTCCTGTACTCCAAGAAAAAGATTTACAGGTAATTCTAAAATCCTGTTATTGTAAATTGTACAGTAAAAGGACAACGTTTTTTTTTTTTTTTTTAGGCATAACCATGTGACTGGTGGTGCACCAAAATGAAAATTCCGGTGCCGAAACCAAAAATTTAGGATGCACTTGGCCGAAAACCAAAATACAGTTTTAAAAACACTTGTTTAAAAATGTAATCAATGAGGCTGGCGTTTTTACATTGAAGTTACAAAAATTCAAAAAAGGCGCAATGGCATGGAAAGGACTCATCAAACCCGATGTGTTTTGTCTACAAAGACTTCAACTGGGGTACCCCAGTTGAAGTCTTTGTAGACGAAACACGTCGGGTTTGATGAGTCCTTTCCATGCCATTGCGCCTTTTTGAATTTTATGCTTTTGTGATCATAGGAGATTTTTTACATCTTGGAATCTATATGAAGCCTTTTTATTCCTTAACCATATGGTTTTTCACTATGTGGAGGCTTTCTGTTTCTTTATGGATGCTGTTAACCATAAATCTACCAAACGGTTTTGTGGTGGAAGACATCTGGGACATTGCCATCCTGATCCATAGTCTCGCATGCCAGGTCGAAAGTGTCCTGAGGTGGCTCAGCTGAGGAGGAGGAATTGCACCACTCACTATCCAGAGCTTTGATATCACATGCCTGATTGATGCTACCTTTTGGTAAGCATATTTAATCTTCTCCCCTGGGTGGAGGATGTACATACGGCGGCAACTCTTGGATTTCTTCCCATCAATATATACTTATGGATTCATGTTTTAATCACAAATGGGACTATACTACCAATGTTGATTTACAATTTTCACAGTGCACTTTATTTAGAGTCCCATCCCTACATGTGACGTCCCAGAATAATCTAACTGGAGGGTGGGCAGCACAGCAAAAAATATGATACCATGCTCATGTAATAAGATAAAAAGAAGCTTGTCAGTGCTCAGAACAGCTTATGGTGCCTTACGTTTGAAACTGGCATCAGGAGGAGGCCTGAACCTGGTAAAAACCTAAAAAGTAAGAGCAGAAGATCAGTGCCAGCCTTGATAAACTGGAAAAACAGATGCCTGATGCTTAAAAGCCCATAAAGCCCGCTGAAGGAACCCTCAGAAAGGACAAAAAAAATGTATCCAATTGCCTAAAGTAGGTCGTAGTTGGCAGGTAGACGCTGACGGCACATGCTAAATCCAAACAGTGGAGAGATACAGTGAGGGGAAAACGTTTTTGATCCCCTGCTGATTTTGAACGTTTGCCCACTGACAAAGAAATGATCAGTCTATTATTTTAATGGTAGGTTTATTTTAACAGCGAGACAGAAGAACAAAAATATCCAGAAAAACGCATTTTATAACAGTTCTAAATTGATTTGCATTTTAATGAGTGAAATAAGTATTTGATCCCCTATCAATCAGCAAGATTTCTGGCTCCCAGGTGTCGTCTATACAGGCAACAAGCTGAGATTAGGGGCACTCCCTTGGTCTTGTAATCTTTTACAAGACCAAAGAGCTGTCCAAGGATGTCAGGGACAAGATTGTAGACCTACACAAGGCTGGAATGGGCTACAAGACCATCACCAAGCAGCTTAGTGAGAGGGTGACAACAGTTGGTGTGATTATTCGCAAGTGGAAGAAACACAAAATAACGGTCAATCTCCCTGGGTCTTGGGCTCCATACAAGATCTCACCTCGTGGAGTTTCAATGATCATGAGAACGGTGAGGAATCAGCCCAGAACTACACGGGAGAATCTTATCAATGATCTCAAGGCAGCTGGGACCATAGTTACCAAAAAAAAAATTGGTAACACTACGCCGTGAAGGACTGAAATCCTGCAGCGCCCGCAAGGTCCCCCTGCTCAAGAAAGCACATTTACAGGCTCATCTGAAGTTTGCTAATGAACATTTGAATGATTCAGAGGAGAACTGGGTGAAAGTGTTGTGGTCAGATGAGACCAAAAACTAGCTCTTTGGCATCAACTCAACTCTCCGTGTTTGGAGGAGGAGGAATGCTGCCTATGACCCCAAAAACACCATCCCCACCGTCAAACATTGAGGTGGAAACATTATGCTTTGGAGGTGTTTTTCTGCTAAGAGGACAGGACAACTTCATTGCATCAAAGGGGACTAAAAATGGGGCCATGTACTGTTAAATCTTGGGTGAAAACCTCCTTCCCTCAGCTAGGGCATTAAAAATGGGTCGTGGATGGGTATTCCAGTATGACAATGACCACAAAACACACAGCCAAGGCAACAAAGGAGTGGCTCAAGAAGCACATTAAGCTCCTGGAGTGGCCTAGCCAGTCTCCAAACCTTAATCCCATAGAAAATATGTGGAGGGAGCTGAAGGTTTGAGTTACCAAACAGACTCGAAACCTTAATGACTTGGAGAGGATCTGCAAGGAGTGGGACCTATCCCTCTTAAGACTTGGGTTTAAACAGCCACACCATAAAAGCTAGCAATCAAGAGGAAGGATGGTAGATCAGCCCTTGGGCCAAAATTCCTGGGTAATCCGGGAGAGCCCACTGAGTGTCTGCCAGGAGTCTGAGAATGTCGGAGTCTGAGAATGTTTGAACACCAAGTTCTCCTGGTCTAGTCCTGTACAATGAGAATCACTGCAATGCCCTCCATCTTGATCCTGCAGAGCAGAGGAGAGGAGGATGGAGCTGTAGAGGCAAAAAAGGGATAAATCAGATGGGACTGATCTCACGGAGACACCAGAGCATACACTGTGAAGGCACGAGGGTCACTGGACCTGGCGAGAAGTCTGTCCAGTTTGTGGTTGAACCCGGATGCCAGAAGATCCAGTGTCCCCCACTTGTGGTAAAGAGTTTGGAACACCTCCGGGTGGGAAGACCATTCCTCCGGATCCAGGTGTTGATTGCTGAGGAAGTCTGCCAGTTTTCCACACCTGGAATATGAACAGTAAATGGGGCAGAACATGATGTTCTGACCAAAGCAGAATCCGCTTCCCTTTGAGTGGTGGGACTTCTGGAGCCTCCCTGGTGGTTTGATGTAGGCTACTGCCATGGCATTGTTCAGCTGAATTCTGGTTGAATGGCCCCACAGAGGTTGCAACTGTAGAATACTGGTTCTAAGAGCACGTGAACAGGAAAGGTCATAGGCTGTCTGGGCAGTTTCAGGGAGCCCTTGCTGAAGACCTAGGGTGGTCCAACACAGTCTGATATAAGGCAGGATTGCACATCAACAAGAACTGAAAGGGTTTCCCTTTCGTTTTGGAGATCTCAGTAGAGAATGCCTCCCGAGTCTTATTCTACAGAAGCAAAAGACTCCTCACCTACATACTCCTTGGCCCCCCTTCTCAGGCAGTGAAGTGGCCACAATGGAAATAGAGACAGACCCTGAAGAGGAGGCCAAAGATTCCCATTTGCATCCCCTGAGATGAACAGCCTCCAAAGAGACAGAGAGCCTTTCTAAAAAGTCAGACATGGTAGCAAAGAACAAGCCTACATCCTGGCTTTGCCCACTTGGATGAGCATACTGTACTTCAGAAGTGGCCTTCAAAGATGGGACTCAAACAGCTGATGGACCTCAGCCATGGAACTGCATAGCACCCTGTGCCTAACCCGATACACATTGTGCCAAGGTGAGTGCCCAAACAGGATCCAGTGCCTGAAGCAACATTACAGGCAGGCAGTTCAGGCATCTTCTTCCTGGCCTCCAAGGCTCAGCCAAGGAGTAAAACGGATGCAGAAACCTACAGTGACTATGGAACAAACGGTTTTTGATAGAAGCATCTTCCAGAACAAAAACCAAAGCAAAAAAGGGGTAAGCAGGTTCACTCAGGAGAGAGAGCGTTCATCACATAAGGACACAAGCAAAATCTGAGGCTAGGTGGGACTGAGACGTGTTAGAGGGGATGTCCCTGCAGCTTTCTTATGACAGTGTCCAATCCCGGAGGCTAGTTGCCTAGATTTCTTGGTTATGACTAAAGATCCTGAGTCCTGTACTGTAAGAAAATAAAGAAAACGTAAATCGTTTTGACACATTTATACAATCTGTTCTGACGACAAATTAGATTTTGTACCATAACTATTTCTTTGAATCCATTGAGGGACAAGGGACAATTCAAGAACAGTCTGGATATACCGTCTGTGGTGGCAGCATAACTCGGCTGTTTCTGAACTCCCGTGTCCCTCACTGGACAAAGAAGAAAATGAAACTCTTGCACAGCTTACAGATGTGCTGCCAGTCTTTCCCATGTTCCGAATACCTGGAAGAAACCAGCACTGCTGGATTTTGTAAAACGGCAGAGATCGAAGGAGGAGTGGGTTTCTCCTTCATTTTTTTTTTTTTTTGTTTTGCTTTAAGGACCTGATAAAGTTACAAAACACTGAGCGGCGACATACAGAATAAGAACAGATACTGAGAATTACACCCGGCATACAGGACGAGAGAAGTGGTACTGTGCAGAGTCCATACGTACAGAATAGGAACAGATACTGAGAATTACACTGAGCACACAGGCACATGAATACCATTCTTCATTCTGCCCCACCCCAAATTCTTACCAGGTGAAAGGTGTCATAAATATGCATAAGCTCCTCCATTTTGTACTGCTCTAGGATGACCACTCCATTCATGTTGCTGTTGACCTGGCGGGCACAGCTTTCACAGTGGACCAGGTAGGTGTTTTTCCCCCCACTCTCACTGGTGACAAACAGGATGTTGAAAACCTCCATCTATCAGACAGAAAAGTCATACAACCGTTAGAAACGATATCCATGGATAACCCTTCCCTACAAAATAACCACTGTAGACTGGTACTCACATCACACTCATTGCAGTAATACGCAGGTTCATCCTTCACTCTTGCCTGATAGGCCAACTTCTTTCCGCTGCGAATCAGGCTGTCTCTCTGTATCTGGCAACGCTTAATGGACTGTAAGAGGCAGTACCTGCAAGATGAGACCGCCAAAAAGAGAGGTGAATACAAGTAATAGCAGAGACCAAAAATCTGAGCTGAGACTGGAGATAAGACGAGAGAAGACCAGAGATGGGAGTATAGATAACATGAATATGTGGATGCCCCCATTCTTGGCTTCCTTGTGGTCGGACTTTAATATTTACCCCTATGTAAAGTGGAACCTCGGATTACGAGTATAATCCGTTCAAGGAGAATGCTTGTAATCCAAAAGCACTCGCATAGCAAAGAGAGTTTCCCTATAGAACTCAATGGAAGCGAAGATAATTTGTTACGCTTTGACTTCTATTGCATGCAATACCGCATGTGGCCAGAGGTGAAGGAACAGAGTATTTTCGAGTGTTTCCAAACGGCTCCGAACCGTTACGAGTGTCACCGGCGCCCCCGCACCTCTGGCCAAATGCCGCAATGCAGAGGCTTTAATCCTGCTGGTTTTACGAGACACTCGCAAACCGAGTCAGGATTTAAAAAAATAAAGTTGCTTGTCTTTCAAACTGCTGGTAAACCGCGGTACTCGTAAACCAAGGTTCCACTGTATACTTGCCTAAGTAATAATATACTTCTTGTTTGCTGTGTTCATACTTTATGTAATGCTAGTGCAGTCCACAGCAACACATATTTGTGTGTATATATATATATATATTTATTATAGTGTGTGTGTGTATGTATGTGTGTGTATGTGTTGTGACAGCAGGCAGGTAAAATCACCAGGTTGCATCCAGGATAGAAGGCATATATGTCCTAGATTCAGGCTTTATGCCGATTTATACCACTAGGGGGAGTGCTGGGAGTCTTGCAGGGGAAGAGTTAATGAGCCCAGCTGAAGTAAGTGGGCTCATTAGGGCCTCTACAAGAACTCCCAGCATGCTAAGGGAGATGCTCCAACCTGGAACCAGATCTGTGTGGATAGTCTGGGGAGTGTGATCGCTGTGCGGTGAGCCAAAGCCTGTGTGGTTATTGCTAAGAACTTCTAAAAGCAGGGAGCTAGGGACTGTGACAGCACAAGGCTGTACCCAGATGTTAGTTAGGGACACCAACGTGTGTAGTGAGCGGTCAAGTTGACCAGGATTTATTTTCCTGTTTCTTTTGTTTTTGCTGTATTTTTTTTGTCTGTATATAGTTCAAATAAAACCACACCCTTTTGTTTTCTCCTACCACTGTCTGCTGTGCCTGTTTTTGTGTGGTGAACCCATCCAGGGGGTCACACACACCCGCTGCTGAGTTAACCCCCTCACAGTGTATATAAATATGTGTATGTATATATATACACACACACACACACACACACACACACACACACACACACACCTCCATCCATCCTTTTTATCGGACTGCCTTTCCATCGCCATGCTTCTCCCTCCTCTGATGTGTATTCTAGCAGGTCTTGCTGGACCTCATTCAGGTGTTGATACTTCCAAAGCCATCTCCCTTCCTGGGCAATGCAATGGTCATCATTAATTGTTTTTAATTCTTCTGGCTGATGTATGAAAGTTCCGATGGTTGTCAACATGCAAGTGCAATTTATAACCAAGGGAATAATAATAACAACCTTTTTCACGGTTATATGATTATTATGGGGTTTATAATCCTTTTTGCTTCATTATAGAAGTTATCCGCTCTATTTAAACATACACCCCTGAGAAAAGATTGAATTCTGAAACTCGTCGGTGGTCCACCATGTATGTTCGGCCACGGTACTCTCATCAAGGCAGTCCCTGAACTCTGTAGAACTGTATGCACTTATGTAAACTTGTACCATGTTGGACTGACTGTACACCAGCCCTCAACCATTTCTAATGATTTTGTTCTATACAAATTTTTACTTTTTAAAAAATATTGTTCTGGAAATGTATATCATATTGTGTTTTTGATTAAGCAGCATAGGCCGCTAAAGTCCCACTAGGGGGATGTCCTTGTATTTTCCATTTAATTGGGGATGTTGGCCTAATTACCATTATCGACCATACCTGCATCTTTTTTTCTTCTTGGCTTTCTAGTCTACCAATTTCCATTTTATTTTATTTTTAATTTTTTTTAATATGGGGGATCCATTTTATAACCACTACATAATATTTATATAAAAGAGTTGGCCAATTGTGAATAATTGTGCACTGAATGGAGACCAGAAAGAGGCATGAATAATAGTAATACTGGACCCTGGATACAATAATGGAGGTAGGACGAGGAGATGTCAGCAGAACATGGACAATCTGGCACTATGCTGGCAGGATATGAGACACAAGACATAGAAATAGAAATATGAGCAGATCGAAGATAAAGTCACGGTGGTCCAATGAACACGAACAAGAACAGAGAAACAGAGTAAAGGAAGGTGAGACAAGGTATAGATGTAAAACAGAACATGGGGATACCATGCTTAAAGAGAAGCTGCACTTTAGGTTGTTGTGCAATACAACAACAGGTACGCTTTAATGCCAGCCTCACCAGTTGCCCCTAAATAACCTTCCCTTTACTACCATGCAGCTCCAGTTGGAAGTGAAAAGAAATGAAGCCCTGTTCAGTATCCGAGTGGTGGCTTGGAGCATTACACAAGGCAGAGGACTCCTGGCCTATGACCAATATGGCAGTGTTGGTGTGCGAGCATCCAATCACCAAATTCTAGCGTGGTCATGTGAAAGGAAGTGGGACTGAGACACAAGCTCTTCATACATGGAAGTACTGGATACTCTTCTTCGTGGATAAACAGAATGGGAAGCTCAATGAGGGAAGTGAAGGATAGGCTGATGCGGGCTACTGGTGAGGCCACCACTAAAGTAACCCTGTTTGCTCTGCAAGGGCAAACCACCAATTTATTTAAAAAGGAAATGAAGATGAGACCAGAGTCAGAAGGAAAAAGGTTTAAAAAAAAAAAAAAAAGGCAGCTACAGATAAAATGACAAGCCACCAAAATCTGGACATCAAAAAAAGGTACAAAACAAAGACCAAGGCTGGGCTCTTACTTGATCATGCCGTACAAATCTGGATCTGTGATCTTCACAGTTCGCGATACGTTCCAGGAGACATGGATCATGGGTACGATGGACTTGACGTTCTTCACCTCGTTCCACTCAAAGCGCTCCAGGGCCAGTTGGTACTGATATGCTGCGAGACAACAAAGAATCATCTTGTTATGAAAACATTATGGTGGATGCAGAAGAACCAAGAATGTACACAATGAGCCATAAAGACGGTCAATAGACTCTCATACCCCGCTCCGTCAAAACTGGCCAGCGATGGGAGCCTCTGAATGTTTGGAAGCCTAGTGTGATACTGCTGTGAGCCAGTAGGCACACCCAAGGCCATAAATCCAAACAGCACTCTTTTTTAAAGCGGATTTTTTTTTCCCCCATGCAGTGGTGCTCTGGGTTAACTGCTTGTTTTTGTCTAGGGGTTTGGAGAGCGGAAATATACTCACCTAATCCTCCAAGTTCAGCTCCCGCCCCCAAACCCCCCCGTGCAGCGGTCATGTAAGGTGGACTGTTCCTGTCATCTTCACGCCCAGCTCCCAGCTCTGGACATGAAAACATCAGGAACAGTCCACCTCTGGATGTGGGGGAGCGCGGTTTTTCGGAGGACTGAAGGATCAGATGAGTATAGGCTCTGTGTTCACCCCTAGACAAAACGAGCAGTTCACCCATGCATGCAGCGCGGGAACAGCCCCACTGCATGGGGAAAAAACATTTTTGCCTGGAGCTGGGCTGTAAACTTAAAGACTACCTACCTCCTACCTTTAGGACACCGAACTAAACCAAAGACTCACTTCCTGTGCAGGTGCGTATTGACCACAGGGGAGGTGCATAGCTTTATCTTCATGTCCATCCTCTTTGGGGCAGAGCTAAAACCTTTAGAGGTCTGCTCTGTCCCGCAATTAATGTAGAAAAATAATAGGATTTTATAACAGCTTACCTGTAAAATCCTTTTCTTGGAGTACATCACGGGACACAGAGCGACATAGTCATTACTATGTGGGTTATATAGATACCTTCAGGTGCTGGCACTGGCAGCTTCCAAAACCGGAAGTACCCTCCCCTATATAAGCCCCTCCCATCCGGGAGTACCTCAGTTTTGTAGCAAAGCAATAAGTGTCCCCAAAAGAGGGGTGGGAGCTCTGTGTCCCGTGATGTACTCCAAGAAAAGGATTTTACAGGTAAGCGGTTATAAAAATCCTATTTTCTTTCTCGTACATCACGGGACACAGAGCGACATAGTCATTACTATGTGGGACGTCCCAAAGCAATGCCCAATGAGGGGGGGGATACACCATACATAAGCTGAGCGCTATCAGACATGAGGATCTTTTGCGGCCTGCAACACACTGCGCCCAAAGGCGACATCCTCCTGACTTCTAACGTCCACCTGGTAGAACCTAGTGAACGTCTGTACTGAAGACCATGTTGCGGCCTTACAGATCTGAGCCAGGGAGGCCTGGTGATGCACTGCCCATGAAGTTCCAACTGCTCTCGTGGAGTGCGCCCTAACTTTGAACGGAGGCGGTCTCCTTCTCAAGCCATAGGCTTGCATAATGACCTGTCGAATCCACTTGGCTAAAGTAGATTTTGACGCTGCCTGACCCTTTCTGGGGCCTTCCGGCAGAATAAACAAAGTATCTGTTCTGCGAATCTGAGCAGTGGCTTTTAGATAAGCTTTAACTGCTCTTACTACATCCAAAGAATGTAATAACTTTTCCTCTACCAAACTAGGTTTGGGGAAAAAAGAAGGAAGAACCACATCTTGGTTCAAATGAAAACTCGATACCACCTTAGGAAGAAAGTCTGGATGAGGATGTAACACTACTCTGTCCTTATGGATAACCAGATATGGCTCTTTACAGGACATAGCTGCTAATTCAGACACTCTTTTAGCCGAACAAATGGCTACTAGAAAAATCAATTTCCTGGTGAGAAGAACCAAGGAAATATGCTGTAATGGTTCAATGGTTGTTTCTGTAGAACCGACAGAACCAGGTTTAAGTCCCATGGACATATGGGAATATTAACCGGAGGACTAATACGCATCACTCCTTGTATAAAAGCTTTGACTAGTGAATGCGAAGCCAAGGGCCTTTGAACAAATATTGACAAGGCCGAAATCTGACCCTTGATAGTACTCAAGGCAAGCTTCCTATCTACAGCCCACTGTAGGAAGTCCAGAATCCTACCTATTACGTACTTACGTGGATGCCATTTCTTGGCCTCACACCACGCGATGTACGCCTTCCAGATTCTATAGTAGATCTGCCTGGATACCGGCTTCCTGGCATTGATCATGGTAGATACCACAGGATTAGAGAGCCCTCTCTTTTTTAGAATGTGGGCTTCAATAGCCAGGCCGTCAAACCTAGGGCTGGTAAGGAAGGGTGGTATATCGGTCCTTGTGAAAGCAGGTCCGGATGATGTGGGAGGGTCCAAGGACTCCCCACTGACATTTTTACAATCTCCGCGTACCATGCTCTTCTGGGCCACGCTGGAGCCACCAGAATCACTGGTTTCTTTTCTACCCTGATTCTGCGGAGTAATCGAGGTAACAATTTGTGGCGGTGGGAATGCATATATCAGCTTGAACTGATCCCAAGGGAACACTAGAGCATCCGAGCCGCAAGCTAGGGGATCCCTTGTCCGAGAGACAAACCTGTCCACCTTTGCGTTGAATCTGGATGCTAGCAGATCTATATCCGGTGTTCCCCACCGCTGACATATTGTCCGGAAAACCTCGGGGTGAAGGGACCATTCCCCTGGGCATAATTGCTGGTGACTTAGAAGGTCCGCCTTCCAATTCTCCACTCCTGGAATAAATACCGCGGATATGGCTGGGACATATCTTTCTGCCCATTTCAGGATGTAATTTACTTCCCTCTGGGCTGCACGACTCCTGGTGCCACCCTGATGATTGATATATGCCACTGCTGTGGCATTGTCTGATAGAATTCTGACAGGGGACCCTTGGAGTTTGGATGTCCATGCTACTAGGGCATACCGGGCTGCTCGTATCTCTAAGAGATTGATGGGCAGGGCCTTTTCTGCATCCGACCATCTGCCCTGGAGAGACCATTGCTCCAGTACTGCTCCCCAGCCTATAAGGCTGGCATCTGTAGTGACCACCTTCCAAGAAATCGGACTGAAGGATTTCCCTTTTTCCAGATTCTGGAGAACCAACCACCAACGGAGGCTCTTGCGAACGGAAGGGGACAAGGACATTGGTAAGTCTAGGGCCTGAACTTTTTTGTTCCAGGCTGACAGTATAGCCCTTTGCAAATTCCTTGAATGGAATTGACTGTAGGGTACTGCTTCGAATGATGCCACCATTTTTCCCAGCAGCCTCATGCACAGGCGTATGGACGGCTGTCTTTTTGCACCCACTAGGTGGATCAAATCTCTCAAAGACAACACCTTTTCTCGAGGCAAGAACATTTTTCTCTTGCCTGAATCCAGCCTTAGCCCCAAGTATTCCAGACTTTTGACTGGTTTTAGGGCTGACTTGTCTCGGTTGATAATCCAACCGTGAGATTCCAGATACTTGATTGTCTTGTGAACGACCACTTCTAGTTTTTTCACTGAGTGGTCTATCAGCAACAAGTCATCTAGATATGCCATTATCATTACACCTTGTGTTCTTAGATTATTGGCCAATAATGGGCCAGAATTTTTGTAAACACTCGTGGTGCTGTGGCCAGACCGACGGTAAGGCTCTGAACTGAAAATGGCGCCCTTCTACTGCAAAGCGTAGAAATTTTTGGTGGACTGGAAAGATGGGAATGTGCAAATAAGCATCTTTGATGTCGATCGCGGCTAACCATTCCTCCCCTTGTAGGGCAGTGGCCACCGATCGGATCGACTCCATCCGGAAAGTCCTAATATGTAGGAATTTGTTTAGCCCTTTTAGATTTAATATGGGCCTCACGTCCCCGTTTGCTTCAGGACTGTAAAGAGGTTTGAGTAAAACCCGAACCCCCATTCTTCCAGGGGAACCTCCATAATTACTCCTTGGAGCAATAGTTGTTCTAGTGCCAACAGGAGGGACTCTCTCTTCCGGGGATCCCTTGGCACGTTTGACTTCAAAAAATGGGAAGGAGGAGAGTCTTTTAACTCCAATCTGTATCCTAAACATACTGCGGAGAGCACCTATCTGTTCTGATCGTGTCCCGCCAGGTCTCTGCGAACAACTGGAGTCTTCCCCCCACCCGACTGAGTGGGGGCAACCCTTCAATGAATTTAACTTTGGGGGAGGTTTTGTACCTCTCCTGACCCAGGGTTTCTCATTACCCTGCGATTGTCCCTGATTTTTACCCCCGGGATTTGACCGAGGAGGCCGTCGGAACTGTTTCACAGCCGATGCCCCAGGGACTGGAGAAGCAGGCCTCTTAAAAGAGGGAACTCTAACTCTGTTTTTAACCGGCAAGAGTGTACTTTTACCGCTGGAAATTTTCTGGATATATTTGTCCAGGTCTTCCCTGAATAAGCGTTCACCATGAAATGGGACGCTAACCAGCCATTTTTTACAGGGAGCTTCAGCAGACCAGTTTTTTAAGCCATAGAAGCCTACGCATATGTACTACAGACAGCGTAAGGCGGGAGGCCTGATGGATTGAATCCTTTATGGCGTCAACCGCAAAGCCTAAGGCTCTAGGTAGATCAGCTAGGGCAAGGGCCTGCTGATCCGGCAAGTCCCTTAAGACCTGTTTCAACTGATCCTTCACTGCTTGGCAGACCTCACTGCTGGTTGTGTCACCAAGCTTGCTGTAGAAAAAAGCAGACTTTCATAAGGACTCCAATCTTTTATCTATTGGGTTCTTGAACATTTGGACATTATCCACTGGACATGTCAGTGATTTATACACACAAGAGATGGCTGCGTCCACTGTAGGGACCTTCCATTTTTTGATGAACTTATCCTCCATGGGATAGACCACCGGAAATCTCTTGGGGGGAGTAAATATTTTCTCAGGATGTTCCCTATCCTGGTAAATGAGCCCTTCCAGTAAAGGGTGAAGTGGAAAAGAACAGTCTGGGGGCTTTTAGCGACCCCAACGAGGATACAGTAGTGGTTGATGGTTCCGCAAGGTGCATTTTAAATGCTGATCGGACCATGTTAGTCAGAGACTGAACCCATAATCTTTCAGTTTGAGATGCTGAGAAAGGTTCCTCCACTGTCGATTCCTCTATAACAGAATCAACCTCATCCTGATCCCCTTCAGGCAGGTCGATCCCTGTATGGGACTGTTGCTCCGCTAACAGGCACTCTGAAGGAGGAGACGGAGATCGGGCGTGCTTTCCCTGACAGGGAGGCAGCGATCAATGTTGACAATCTCTCTCTAATCCTCCCAGAGCTGAGGAAAAAACTTCCTCTGTTACATACACAGGAGCAGGTGAACTGAGGACAGCCACAGTACCAAGTACTCCTGCGGGGTCTCTACGGTCACTTACCTCCGAATTTTCAGGGGAGACTGGTGCAGCAGAAGCATGCCCAAGATCCTCAGAGCCCGATGAGACCCCCTTCGCTTTCTGGAAGATTCAGTTCCGGAGCTTCTGGACGGCATATTCCTAAGCCCAAAGCTGAGGTATTCCAGCCGTAATACACCACTTTTACTGATAACAGTCTAGCACAATTGCTGCTATATAACAGTTGGTGTCTACTAAAGTGCCTTTCTAGGGGATGCCTGCATCAACCGCCTCTGTGTGCCTTTTTACTGTTGCTAGCTCTGTCTGTGCACTTCAATAGCCAGCTGTGATTGTGCCTTTAAACACGCTGGACGCCCGCACATGCGCAGTAGCGCCGCGGCGCACACCGAGTGTCATCCACCCGCTCCGCCCCTTTTTCCAGATCGCCTTTATATATAGAGGCGCGTGCACGCGCACGCACGTGCGCCTTCGGCGCTCTTTTTTGAAAAAAATAAGGAGCTAGATGGGAGCCAGGGTCCCTGCCGCAGGGCCCGGGGATGGATGAGCGCAGCAACAGGGCAGAGGAGACAGCTTCCCAGCAGAGAACTTACCAACTGCCTGGATTTGATTTTGGAAGAAAAAAATCCACATTACAAGAAAAAGAACCATAGCGGCCTCTAGTGTTTAACACAGGTACCGCGGTCTTACATTTTTTTTTTGCCTACTATTAAAATTTTTACATTTTCTCAGTAGTAACAGGCATGCACAGAATATTAGCGGGAATACCTTAGGTAACAGGCAGAAAGACAAAATAGGCTTGGGGGTCCCCCAATAGAACCAAGTTCCCGAGGGCCCCCACTTACCTTTTCCTCGCCGCAGGACTCTGTTTGGTCCACAGAAGCCCAAACTTCACCTATCACGGCAGGCATTGTAATTAAACCTTCAGGGACCGGGTTCCCAAGGATTCCACTCCCCTGGACCTGTATAGCACCCTACACAGAAAACATCTTGGTCGTGGTATGACCAGAGCTCTGGATCCCAGGGTCCAGCTCTCCTAAGAGAAGCATTACAGGCAAAACCTTGCTCTTCTCTTTGCAAGGCCCGGGTACCGACCCTTTAGCTATGAAGCTTTTTTGGTCGGATCCGGAATAGCTTACTGAGGCCCAAAAGAACCTGTACGCAAGCTCAGTGAAAAACACATGTTACTTCTTGGCCAACACCTTAGACACTGGCAAAAAACTGAGGTACTCCCGGATGGGTGGGGCTTATATAGGGGAGGGTACTTCCGGTTTTGGAAGTTGCCAGTGCCAGCACCTGAAGGTATCTATATAACCCACATAGTAATGACTATGTCGCTCTGTGTCCCGTGATGTACGAGAAAGAAATAAACATTTATACCAGTCCGCCTATGTGTCGTGAAGACGGCTCTACGGTCCCACCAGCGGGTGTCATTGGGTAGAGGGGAGGGAGACTAGTGGAACATCCATTCACGTATCTCCCCTAGATAATAGAATAAACATGGAAGCGACATGTGAAAGAAGAAGGTCACCAGCACACCACAAATCTCCAAGATGGGTCCAAAGCTTTAATCACATGCCTGATGAAGGGGTCCTGCGAGGCTCCGAAACGTTGCTTCTGCTGTAACAATGTGAACTCCAATTAAAGCTTTGTACCCATCTTGGAGATCCGTGGTGTGCTGGTGACATTCTTCCACTCAAGATTGCCTTTCGGTTCCAGCCGATGATCACTGCAGCACCCGTCCACATACACAGCCATTTCTACAGGAACGTGTGCGTTGGGAATAATATGCTGGAATCTTTGGAAGCGACGTGCATCACGTCACCTCCGGGTTCGGCTGTCACTTTCCTCGCCCGCTGTGGCTGGGGGAAGAAGCAAATGCAGTGCGATCTGCACTTCATTAGCTTCAGTGGAAAGCAGGTAACACACACACACACACACACACAGATCCCTCATATCTCAAAGACAAAACGGTCTAAACAAAATTCTATCACTTTTGGTCACCTGTGTGAAAATCAAAGTTACATGAGAAAAAAGAATAAAACCAAAAAAAAAAAAACACACCATTGTAAAAAAATTCAAGTGACACCCAAGAACACAAACCTCAAAAAAAAAGTTTCAGCCCACTCCACCCCCATGTACATATGAAACACGCATGTCTAGGATGGTTACATACGAAAAGGTCAGCTGTACATATCGTCACGTTTGAGTGGGAGAAATAATTTTAGGCCCATTATTCGCGGTGAACCCTAGGCTGATGACCTGTAGGGGCTTTCAAAGTGTTGCCCATGTAAAATATAGGGTACTGAAGTTTGTCATTTACTCACACACAATTTCAAGGCTTGAATATATTAGGCTACTTTCACACCAGGGCCACCCGTGCGTTAGCGCTGTTTGGGGCCACTAGCGGGGCATTTTAACCCCCGCTAGGGGCCGAAGAAGGGGTTAAAAGCACCCGTGTTGCGGTTCTTTTCAATGGGCAGGGAGTTTTGGAAGTGCTGTATACAGCGCTCACAAACCACAAACCACGTCCTGCAAGCGCACCGCCCCAGTGCAAGAGCATTCGGGCAGCATGGGTTTTCAGGCACTATTTCTAGCGCTAAAACGCCTGAAAACTGCCACAGTGTGAAAGGGGTCTTCTATTTTTACCAAAAATAAATACATAGGGGAAGTATTTTGCATTTTCAGAAAAAGTCTGCCTGAAATGTTTTATTCTCTAGGCTCTCTGCTTGAACATTTGAGGCAAGCGAGCACATATCTTGCATGATCAGTGAATAACATACATTTTTAAAGTGTTACTAAACCCAGACCCTGCATTCACTATATCTGGTCTCCCACAGTACACAGAACATGGAAATGCGACTATTTTAGTAAATATAAACTGCTAAATAACTTTTCTCATCAGCAGTACAGTATATAGCAGTATTGCGACTTCTATCGGAGTCTGGTTAAAGCTTGTAGAATGAGATTTCATTCTACTCTGAATGTCCTATGAGGCTGCAGGACCCCTGACCCTCTGTCTGGACAGTGCTTATGCATGTACTTGCAAATATGTGCAGACTAAACCAGTTTTTAAAAGGCACATTGTTAGAGAGGTCAACTCAGTTGATCGCAGGCTGGTTGGTAAGTTGAGCTTGAAATTTTCTTTGGTTTTGTTTGACATGCGTCACCCTTCCAGAGCTCCTTGCTGCAAAGACCAGTTATAGGTAGGGGCAGTGGCCACTTAGTTGTACAGTGCTGATCACATGCACTCACCCAAGAAAACAAAAACAAACCACTATAGCAATATACACCAAACTGAGCATGTGCAGAGTGACTCCAAAGGCCCTGTACTATAAGGAGATGGATTGGGGACAGTGGAAGGAGGAGGATCAGAGAAGACCAGATCAAACATCCTTTTTACATAATGCGGAGGATTAATCCCTTAGGTCCCACAGTGAGTATAACAAGCATGCGTTACTGAATATAGAGTCTGAATTTACTGTTGTGGGTTTAGTAACACTTTAAGGTTACTGCCAGCAAGTTACATTGTAGAGGGAATCTTTGTACTGTATATACAGAAGTCCGAATGATGTGCTTGTCTGTGCAACTTACGCGTTAGAGGCCCCACATTCCAGGCTATGTTGTTGCACCACCCGATGGCCTGCACCCAGTGCACAGTTCCAGCGTTAATCCAGACCAGGTCTCCGGGACGCTGCACAAACCGATAGACGGGGATGTCCGCTCGGTACAGGTCCTCCAGGACTGGCCACCATGACCCAGTCAGGTAATCCAGGTTGTGCCTGAAATGATAAATTAAAAATCATCATTGGGGTCCATGTACACTGGGCTTAAATGAACGCCAGTATTTTTGTCAGAAAACCTTTTGATTGCCCCTGATGTTAACCCCTTCCCAGCTAGTGTCATTAGTACTACTAGTACAAAAAAAAAAAAAAAATCCCAAAAGTTTGTAGACCATATAACTTTTGCACAAGCCAATCAATATACTCTAATTGGGATTTTTTTTATTTATTTTTTTTAACCAAAAAAATTGTAGCAGAATACAATTTTGGCCTAAACTGAGGAAGAAATTAGATTTTTTTTGACATTTTTAATTGGATGCCTTTTATAGGAGAAAGTAAAACAAGATTTTTTTTTTTCAAAGTTGTCTTTTTTTGTATATAGCGTATTGTATGCAGTAAACCCCCCTCCATCGCGGGGTTACGTTCCGGACCCACCCGCGAAAAGTGAAAATCCACGAAATAGAAAGACCCCATTTAAATACACCCTAGGCATGTTTTGTTAACTTTTTAATAGCATTTAAAGGTCTTTAAAACACAAAACACACTTTTAAGCAATAGAAACACAGAGAGAGAGAGAGAGAGAGAGAGAGAGAGAGAGAGAGAGAGAGAGATTTATCTACACCTGGGGAAGACTCATGAAGAGGAGAGCTGGAGAGGCCCCTACTGAGAACTAGCATTTGCGGATCTATCCAACACCTAACTTCAGACAAATAATAGGATTTTTATAACAGCTTACCTGTAAAATCCTTTTCTTGGAGTACACCACGGGACACAGAGCTAGTCATTACATAATGGGTTAAGGGTCACCAGCGGTGATTGGACACTGGCACAACCAATGGAAGACAGTTCCCCTCCATATAACCCCTCCCATCAGGGAAGTACCTCAGTTTTGTAGCAAAGCAGTAAGGTTCCCATAAGAAGGGGGGGACCTCTGTGTCCCGTGGTGTACTCCAAGAAAAGGATTTTACAGGTAAGCTGTTATAAAAATCCTATTTTCTTTATCGTACACCACGGGACACAGAGCTAGTCATTACATAATGGGACGTCCCAGAGCAATGCTCATATGAAGGGGGGGAGACACAGATCAAAACAGGCCGCTTGCGGACCAGAAGCCCTATACTGCTGCCTGCAGCACACTTCGCCCGAAGGCGGAATCCTCATGTCCTTTCACATCTATTTGATAGAATTTGGAAAATGTATGGACTGAAGACCAAGTTGCAGCTTTACAGATCTGAGCCATCGAAGCCTGGTGGTGCACTGCCCATGAAGCACCTATCGCCCTGGTAGAGTGCGCCTTAACAGGAAAAGGAGGAGTCCTGTTTTTTAAACCATAAGCTTGAATAATTACTTGTCTAATCCACCTGGAAATGGTGGATTTTGATACCGCTTGGCCCTTCTTGGGCCCATCTGGTAAAATAAACAAAACATCTGTTTTACGTATCTGAGCGGTTGCTTGCAGATACACCTTTACCGCTCTCACTAGATCTAGAGAGTGTAATAATTTTTCCCCCGCCGTCCGCGGGTTTGGAAAAAAGGAAGGCAGAACAATGTCTTGATTCAAGTGAAAAGCCGACACCACCTTAGGTAGAAAGGCCGGATGGGGTCGTAGTACGATTTTGTCCTTGTGACAAATTAGACAAGGCTCTTTACAAGAAAGAGCTGCTAGCTCTGATACTCTCCTAGCAGAAGCTATAGCAATCAGAAAAGCCAACTTCCTACTTAATATAATTAAAGGAATATGGCGAATAGGTTCAAAAGGTTGCTTTTGCAACACTGACAATACCAAATTCAAATCCCATGGACACAAGGGAGTCCTAACTGGAGGATTTATCCTCAGTACCCCCTTAATGAATGTCCGAACTAGGGAGTGAGATGCCAATGGTCTCTGAAAGAAGACTGATAGAGCCGATATTTGCCCTTTGATGGTGCTAAGGGCTAAATTCATATCCACTCCTAACTGGCAAAAAGCAAGAATCCTACTTATTTCATACTTCTGAGGATTCCAACATCTGGATTCACACCAGGAAACGTATGCTCTCCAGACTCTCTGATAGATGAGTCTGGAGGCTGGCTTTCTAGCATTAATGAGCGTAGAAAGAGCCGGACCAGAGACCCCTCTCTTTTTAAAAATGTGGGTCTCAGCAGCCAGGCCGTCAACTTTAGCCTTTGTAAGGAAGGGTGGAATACTGGACCCTGTGACAGCAGGTCGTGTCGGAGTGGAAACTTCCAGGGCCTTCCTATCGCCGTTTTTACAATCTCGGCGTACCAAGGCCTCCTGGGCCAGTTTGGGGCCACTAGGATTACTGGTATTCCCTCCTCCTTGATCCTGCGAAGCAGTCTTTGTAGAAGAGGGATCGGAGGGAATGCCTAGATCAGTGAGAACTGATTCCATGGAGTTATTAGAGCGTCTGTATTATTAGAGCGTCTGTCCCGTAGGCTAGAGGATCTCTCGTTCTGGACACAAAGTTGTCCAATTTCTTGTTGAACCTGGCAGCTAGCAGGTCTACATCTGGGTTTCCCCATCTCAGACATATGGCCTGAAAGATCTCGGGGTGAAGAGACCACTCCCTGGTAGCAGCTGCTGACGACTCAGGTAGTCTGCTTGCCAATTTTCCATCCCTGGAATGAAGATTGCAGAAAGGCAAGGTACATGCTCTTCTGCCCATGCCAGGATCCGGTTCACCTCTCTTTGGGCTGCCCGACTGCGGGTGCCTCCTTGGTGATTGATGTAAGCTACTGCAGTAGCATTGTCGGATTGAACCCGAACTGGGTAGCCCTGTAACCTGTATGTCCAGGTTTTGAGGGCTAGATATACCGCCCGGATCTCTAGCACATTGATGGGCAGGATCCCCTGAGTCTTGGCCCAGGTTCCCTGGGTAGAAGCCTCCTCGAATACTGCACCCCAGTCCGATAGGCTGGCATCCCTAGATACCACCTTTCAGGCCACTGGGAGGAAGGACTTTCCCTTCCGTAAATTCCTGGCTTCTAGCCACCAATCGAAGCTGTGGCGTACTTGTGAGGACAGGCGCATGGGTATATCCAGAGCTTGGCTCTTCCTGTTCCAGGAAGCTAAAATATTGCCTTGAAGTAGTCTCGAATGAAACTGGGCGTAAGGGACCGCCTCGAAGGAGGCTACCATCTTTCCCAATAGTCTCATGCAAAGGCGAATAGACGGCCTCTTGTTTGCTTTGACCTTGTGGATCAGGTCTTTCAGAGACTGTATCTTCGGTTCTGGCAGGTATACCCCGTTTTGGGCTGTATCTATGATCATGCCCAGGTACCCTATCCTTCTTTGGGCCTGGAGAGAGGATTTTTGTAAATTTATAATCCATCCTAAATGCTCCAGGTATCCTACTGTAGTGTGTACAGCGTGACCCAATCCGTCCTTTGACTGATCTATTACTAGTAGATCGTCCAGATAGGCTGTTACCGCAATGCCCCGTGTTCTTAGGTTTGCTAACAGAGGAGCTAGCACCTTTGTGAATACTATGGGCGCGGTGGCTACACCAAACGGCAGAGCCACAAATTGAAAGTGGCGATCTTCTACCGCAAACCTTAGGAATCTTTGGTGAGCGGGGAGGATGGGTATGTGTAAATGTGCGTCCTTGATATCTATGAGCGCCATGAATTTTCCGCCCTTTAAAGTGGCAGCCACGGATCGGATCGTTTCCATTCGAAAATGGCGATCGCTCAGGAACCGATTTAGGGATTTTAGATCCAGGATGGGTCTGACATCTCCATTTGGCTTTGGAATCACAAAGAGGTTTGAGTAAAAACCTGAACCTCGCTCTTTTTGGGGTACGTCTGTAACTACCCCTTGAGCCATTAAGTGATTCAAACCTTTGAAGAAGGATTCTCTTTTTTGTGGATCCTTGGAGAGTCTTGAACCTCGGAATTGAGAAGATGGGATCTCTCGAAATTCCAGTTTGTACCCTGAGGATATTGTGGATACTACCCAATTGTCCTGGATTTCTGACCACCAAGTTGCTCAGAACTGACAAAGCCTTCCTCCCACTCGGCCGAGCGGGGGCGCCCCTTCACTGAGAGGCTTTGGGGGCTTGCTTATTAGCTCTTGCACCCCACGGCTTCTTGTTCTTCTGAGCTTGCCCCTTGGCTTTTGTGGGCGGCTAAAACAGGCCGCCGCCACTGGTTGGAGTCAGATTTCCCGGGAGCTGGGGAGAGAGCGTTTAAAACAAGATCTCTTGTTTTTCTTTCTCTCAGGTAAAAGTCGTTTTACCACTTGATCTTCTGTATATATTTTTCTAAATCTTCCCCAAATAGGCGTTCGCCATGGAACGGGAACTTGCCAACAGCTTTTTGCATGGGGTCTCCGCTGACCAATGCTTAAGCCAAAGTACTCTGCGCATCTGTACCAGCTGGAGTGTAAGGCGTGATGCCTGTATGATAGACTCTCTCATGGCATCCACTGTGAAGCATAAGGCTTTAGGCAAATTTTCCCAATTTCTAGCCTGCTCTGAAGGCAGTTCCTTCAGCCCCTGCTTTACCTGTTGGCTGATGACCTGACCCATACCGACTGCTGCTACTGCAGGTTGGGTAATTGAGCCGGCCAAAAGGAAGGAGGATTTCAACTTCCTCTCAGAAGGATCTTTTAAACCCTTGTACATTATCCACCGGACATGTCAGGTTTTTATTTACACAAGAAATAGCCGCAACTACCGCAGGCAGGCTCCATTTCTTTAAAAAAAAAAAAAATTTCCCCCATAGGATAAAGAATGTTAAACCTTTTTGGAGGTGAGAAACGCTTATCTGGATGTTGCCAGTTTGCGTATATTAGATCCTCTAGTAACGGATGAACCGGGAAGGAGCATGCACCTTGCAGGGATCTTAATGACCCTAGGGAGGAGACAGGTAATTCCGTTACCTCCGCAGAGGTTAACTTAAATGCACTGCTATAGCATTGTACCTGTGACCTTAAAATCTGGCTCCTCATCCTCTGCTGATGTAGCCTCCTCCTCCTCATCCTCCTCCCTCAGGTACTTCTGAAGGGAGGTCCAATACTGGAAGAGACCTGCTTCGCTTATTGTCCCTTTTTAGAGGACTTAGCGATTAAGGTAGCAATTTTTTCCTCCAGATTGTTTAGGGCAGCTGATAAAGTGTCCTCAGTGACATATACAGGCCCAGGCTTCACTGGGGAAGCCGCCATACCTGACAGAGGTAATGGCTCATCCTGAACAGGTGCATTTAGCAACACAGGAGAGAAAGGTACCGAGTCAGCACAGTTAGAGCCTCCTCTCAGGCGGTGGTGCTTTCTTATCTCTTTTTGTCCGTATTACTTCCCCTGGAAGGCTTACTGTTTAGACAAAATACAAGGTACCTAAATGCATATACTACCGTGTTTAGTTTAGCAAATACATTAAGTATGCAACTTTTAACACATAACTATGCATAACATGGATGTCTTCTAGGAAGTACCCAATCCAACCACATGGAGTCTTACGTCCCTGTATAGCTGCTGTGTTTCTCTGCCAGGAATAAGAGAACTAACGAGCTTGCTTGCTGCTGCAGTGCTTCTCACACTGAGTCTTTTAAATTTGGCGCCGTTTCTGTGCCTGCGCGCGCCACGTGCCCGCGCACGCCTTCGCCCCCCCCCTCCGATAAAGCGCGCTCCCGCGCGCGCGCGGCCCTTAGCGCTATGGCGGTGGCCATAGTGAGAGAGGACTCTCATCAGCCCTTGTTCCCACTTACCTGCATCTGCAGGTGTCTGGTCGGCCACCGAAAGGAGGATCGGGGTGCCCCAGCAAGCTCAGCAGCGGAGGTGACGAGCAGTGTACTTCGCCGAAGCCAACACTGAACAGAGTGAGGTGAGTATATTCAGCTCTTTACTCCCCCCAGTGGTGGAAAAAAAGAAGACATCCACTTTTTGAAAAAGGTCCCAACCTAGTTATGGACCTTCTAATCTCACCTTATCCACGCCGCAGGTTTTTCTGCTGAAAGATTTCAGACAGATACCAAACTTCACCCTTCACGGTGGGCTATGTGTGCCAACCTTCAGGGATATGGGTTCCTATTTAAAGGATACCTCTCCCCTGGGCCTTGTACAAGACTCTTACCAGGACTTTATAGCGAAATAGCGAAAGTGCTGGATCTTAGAGCCCAGTCCTCCGAAGAGAGACATTACAGGCGACGCCTCATGGATGAGGCCCGGATCCCATCCAGATTCAGCTCATTTGTAGGCGTCTTGGATGGATCCGAAAGCATAGCTCTTTTACCCCCAGAGGGTCTCTTTGGTAGAGCTTTCCTTTAGCACCTCCTAACGCGTCCAACACCTTTCGACACTGGCGAAAAAACTGAGGTACTTCCCTGATGGGAGGGGTTATATGGAGGGGAACTGTCTTCCATTGGTTGTGCCAGTGTCCAATCACCGCTGGTGACCCTTAACCCATTATGTAATGACTAGCTCTGTGTCCCGTGGTGTACGATAAAGAAAAAACAGTTGTCTCCCAGCTTCGAGTGCACTTAACATCAAATAACCGAGCCCCATAGTGGTTTACAACGGTCTTATTGACAGGGCTCTATTGTGCATGGTTCTGAACACTCAGGTGCTGGAAGACAGCCCGTGTTAATAGCAGGCAATCAACAGGTCAGACTTTATACAGAAGTCAGGTGTCTTATCTAAAGCCCTCAGACAAAAAGCTTAAAAAAAATAAAAAATAAAAAAAAAGGCACATATCCATCTTAGATTGTAAGCTCTAACGAGCAGGGCCCTCTGATCTCTCCTGTATTGATAGTGTACTGTCTGCCCCCATGTTGTAAAGCGCTGCGCAAACTGTTGGCGCTATATAAATTCTGTATAATAATAGGATTTTTATAACAGCTTACCTGTAAAATCCTTTTCTTGGAGTACACCACGGGACACAGAGCTAGTCATTACATAATGGGTTAAGGGTCACCAGCGGTGATTGGACACTGGCACAACCAATGGAAGACAGTTCCCCTCCATATAACCCCTCCCATCAGGGAAGTACCTCAGTTTTGTAGCAAAGCAGTAAGGTTCCCATAAGAAGGGGGGGACCTCTGTGTCCCGTGGTGTACTCCAAGAAAAGGATTTTACAGGTAAGCTGTTATAAAAATCCTATTTTCTTTATCGTACACCACGGGACACAGAGCTAGTCATTACATAATGGGACGTCCCAGAGCAATGCTCATATGAAGGGGGGGAGACACAGATCAAAACAGGCCGCTTGCGGACCAGAAGCCCT
This sequence comes from Rana muscosa, assembly GCA_029206835.1. Lineage (NCBI taxonomy): Eukaryota > Metazoa > Chordata > Amphibia > Anura > Ranidae > Rana > Rana muscosa. The sequence goes on along the minus strand of CM055118.1, from coordinate 347,631,949 downwards.
ATACTGCTGCCTGCAGCACACTTCGCCCAAAGGCGGAATCCTCATGTCCTTTCACATCTATTTGATAGAATTTGGAAAATGTATGGACTGAAGACCAAGTTGCAGCTTTACAGATCTGAGCCATCGAAGCCTGGTGGTGCACTGCCCATGAAGCACCTATCGCCCTGGTAGAGTGCGCCTTAACAGGAAAAGGAGGAGTCCTGTTCTTTAAACCATAAGCTTGAATAATTACTTGTCTAATCCACCTGGAAATGGTGGATCTTGATACCGCTTGGCCCTTCTTGGGCCCATCTGGTAAAATAAACAAAACATCTGTTTTACGTATCTGAGCGGTTGCTTGCAGATACACCTTTACCGCTCTCCCTAGATCTAGAGAGTGTAATAATTTTTCCCCCGCCGTCCGCGGGTTTGGAAAAAAGGAAGGCAGAACAATGTCTTGATTCAAGTGAAAAGCCGACACCACCTTAGGTAGAAAAGCCGGATGGGGTCGTAGTACGATTTTGTCCTTGTGACAAATTAGACAAGGCTCTTTACAAGAAAGAGCTGCTAGCTCTGATACTCTCCTAGCAGAAGCTATAGCAATCAGAAAAGCCAACTTCCTACTTAATATAATTAAAGGAATATGGCGAATAGGTTCAAAAGGTTGCTTTTGCAACACTGACAATACCAAATTCAAATCCCATGGACACAAGGGAGTCCTAACTGGAGGATTTATCCTCAGTACCCCCTTAATGAATGTCCGAACTAGGGAGTGAGATGCCAATGGTCTCTGAAAGAAGACTGATAGAGCCGATATTTGCCCTTTGATGGTGCTAAGGGCTAAATTCATATCCACTCCTAACTGGCAAAAAGCAAGAATCCTGCTTATTTCATATTTCTGAGGATTCCAACTTCTGGATTCACACCAGGAAACGTATGCTCTCCAGACTCTCTGATAGATGAGTCTGGAGGCTGGCTTTCTAGCATTAATGAGCGTAGAAAGAGCCGGACCAGAGACCCCTCTCTTTTTAAAAATGTGGGTCTCAGCAGCCAGGCCGTCAACTTTAGCCTTTGTAAGGAAGGGTGGAATACTGGACCCTGTGACAGCAGGTCGTGTTGGAGTGGAAACTTCCAGGGCCTTCCTATCGCCGTTTTTACAATCTCGGCATACCAAGGCCTCCTGGGCCAGTTTGGGGCCACTAGGATTACTGGTATTCCCTCCTCCTTGATCCTGCGAAGCAGTCTTTGTAGAAGAGGGATCGGAGGGAATGCCTAGATCAGTGAGAACTGATTCCATGGAGTTATTAGAGCGTCTGTATTATTAGAGCGTCTGTCCCGTAGGCTAGAGGATCCCTCGTTCTGGACACAAAGTTGTCCAATTTCTTGTTGAACCTGGCAGCTAGCAGGTCTACATCTGGGTTTCCCCATCTCAGACATATGGCCTGAAAGATCTCGGGGTGAAGAGACCACTCCCTGGTAGCAGCTGCTGACGACTCAGGTAGTCTGCTTGCCAATTTTCCATCCCTGGAATGAAGATTGCAGAAAGGCAAGGTACATGCTCTTCTGCCCATGCCAGGATCCGGTTCACCTCTCTTTGGGCTGCCCGACTGCGGGTGCCTCCTTGGTGATTGATGTAAGCTACTGCAGTAGCATTGTCGGATTGAACCCGAACTGGGTAGCCCTGTAACCTGTATGTCCAGGTTTTGAGGGCTAGATATACCGCCCGGATCTCTAGCACATTGATGGGCAGGATCCCCTGAGTCTTGGCCCAGGTTCCCTGGGTAGAAGCCTCCTCGAATACTGCACCCCAGTCCGATAGGCTGGTATTCCTAGATACCACCTTCCAGGCCACTGGGAGGAAGGACTTTCCCTTCCGTAAATTCCTGGCTTCTAGCCACCAATCGAAGTTGTGGCGTACTTGTGAGGACAGGCGCATGGGTATATCCAGAGCTTGGCTCTTCCTGTTCCAGGAAGCTAAAATATTGCCTTGAAGTAGTCTCGAATGAAACTGGGCGTAAGGGACCGCCTCGAAGGAGGCTACCATCTTTCCCAATAGTCTCATGCAAAGGCGAATAGACGGCCTCTTGTTTGCTTTGACCTTGTGGATCAGGTCTTTCAGAGACTGTATCTTCGGTTCTGGCAGGTATACCTCGTTTTGGGCTGTATCTATGATCATGCCCAGGTACCCTATCCTTCTTTGGGCCTGGAGAGAGGATTTTTGTAAATTTATAATCCATCCTAAATGCTCCAGGTATCCTACTGTAGTGTGTACAGCGTGACCCAATCCGTCCTTTGACTGATCTATTACTAGTAGATCGTCCAGATAGGCTGTTACCGCAATGCCCCGTGTTCTTAGGTTACTAACAGAGGAGCTAGCACCTTTGTGAACACTATGGGCGCGGTGGCTACACCAAACGGCAGAGCCACAAATTGAAAGTGGCGATCTTCTACCGCAAACCTTAGGAATCTTTGGTGAGCGGGGAGGATGGGTATGTGTAAATGTGCGTCCTTGATATCTATGGACGCCATGAATTTTCCGCCCTTTAAAGTGGCGGCCACGGATCGGATCGTTTCCATTCGAAAATGGCGATCGTTCAGGAACCGATTTAGGGATTTTAGATCCAGGATGGGTCTGACATCTCCATTTGGCTTTGGAATCACAAAGAGGTTTGAGTAAAAACCTGAACCTCGCTCTTTTTGGGGTACGTCTGTAACTACCCCTTGAGCCATTAAGTGATTCAAACCTTTGAAGAAGGATTCTCTTTTTTGTGGATCCTTGGAGAGTCTTGAACCTCGGAATTGAGAAGATGGGATCTCTCGAAATTCCAGTTTGTACCCTGAGGATATTGTGGATACTACCCAATTGTCCTGGATTTCTGACCACCAAGTTGCTCAGAACTGACAAAGCCTTCCTCCCACTCGGCCGAGCGGGGGCGCCCCTTCACTGAGAGGCTTTGGGGGCTTGCTTATTAGCTCTTGCACCCCACGGCTTCTTGTTCTTCTGAGCTTGCCCCTTGGCTTTTGTGGGCGGCTAAAACAGGCCGCCGCCACTGGTTGGAGTCAGATTTCCCGGGAGCTGGGGAGAGAGCGTTTAAAACAAGATCTCTTGTTTTTCTTTCTCTCAGGTAAAAGTCATTTTACCACTTGATCTTCTGTATATATTTTTCTAAATCTTCCCCAAATAGGCGTTCGCCATGGAACGGGAACTTGCCAACAGCTTTTTGCATGGGGTCTCCGCTGACCAATGCTTAAGCCAAAGTACTCTGCGCATCTGTACCAGCTGGAGTGTAAGGCGTGATGCCTGTATGATAGAATCTCTCATGGCATCCACTGTGAAGCATAAGGCTTTTAGGCAAATTTTTCCCAATTTCTAGCCTGCTCTGAAGGCAGTTCCTTCAGCCCCTGCTTTACCTGTTGGCTGATGACCTGACCCATACCGACTGCTGCTACTGCAGGTTGGGTAATTGAGCCGGCCAAAAGGAAGGAGGATTTCAACTTCCTCTCAGAAGGATCTTTTAAACCCTTGTACATTATCCACCGGACATGTCAGGTTTTTATTTACACAAGAAATAGCCGCAACTACCGCAGGCAGGCTCCATTTCTTAAAAAAAAATTTTTTCCCCCATCTATAGCATTGTACCTGTGACCTTAAAATCTGGCTCCTCATCCTCTGCTGATGTAGCCTCCTCCTCCTCATCCTCCTCCCTCAGGTACTTCTGAAGGGAGGTCCAATACTGGAAGAGACCTGCTTCGCTTATTGTTCCTTTTTAGAGGACTTAGCGATTAAGGTAGCAATTTTTTCCTCCAGATTATTTAGGGCAGCTGATAAAGTGTCCTCAGTGACATATACAGGCCCAGGCTCCACTGGGGAAGCCGCCATACCTGACAGAGGTAATGGCTCATCCTGAACAGGTGCATTTAGCAACCCAGGAGAGAAAGGTACCGAGTCAGCACAGTTAGAGCCTCCTCTCAGGCGGTGGTGCTTTCTTATCTCTTTTTGTCCGTATTACTTCCCCTGGAAGGCTTACCGTTTAGACAAAATACAAGGTACCTAAATGCATATACTACCGTGTTCAGTTTAGCAAATACATTAAGTATGCAACTTTTAACACATAACTATGCATAACATGGATGTCTTCTAGGAAGTACCCAATCCAACCACATGGAGTCTTACGTCCCTGTATAGCTGCTGTGTTTCTCTGCCAAGAATAAGAGAACTAACGAGCTTGCTTGCTGCTGCAGTGCTTCTCACACTGACAGTCTTTTAAAATTGGCGCCGTTTCTGTGCCTGCGCGCGCCACGTGCCCGCGCACGCCTTCGCCCCACCCCCCCTCCGATAAAGCGCGCTCCCGCGCGCAGCGCGCGGCCCTTAGCGCTATGGCGGTGGCCATAGTGAGAGAGGACTCTCATCAGCCCTTGTTCCCACTTACCTGCATCTGCAGGTGTCTGGTCGGCCACCGAAAGGAGGATCGGGGTGCCCCAGCAAGCTCAGCAGCGGAGGTGACGAGCAGTGTACTTCGCCGAAGCCGACACTGAACAGAGTGAGGTGAGTATATTCAGCTCTTTACTCCCCCCAGTGGTGGAAAAAAAGAAGACATCCACTTTTTCTCACCTTATCCACGCCGCAGGTTTTTCTGCTGAAAGATTTCAGACAGATACCAAACTTCACCCTTCACGGTGGGCTATGTGTGCCAACCTTCAGGGATATGGGTTCCTATTTAAAGGATACCTCTCCCCTGGGCCTTGTACAAGACTCTTACCAGGACTTTATAGCGAAATAGCGAAAGTGCTGGATCTTAGAGCCCAGTCCTCCGAAGAGAGACATTACAGGCGACGCCTCATGGATGAGGCCCGGATCCCATCCAGATTCAGCTCATTTGTAGGCGTCTTGGATGGATCCGAAAGCATAGCTCTTTTACCCCCAGAGGGTCTCTTTGGTAGAGCTTTCCTTTAGCACCTCCTAACGCGTCCAACACCTTTCGACACTGGCGGAAAAACTGAGGTACTTCCCTGATGGGAGGGGTTATATGGAGGGGAACTGTCTTCCATTGGTTGTGCCAGTGTCCAATCACCGCTGGTGACCCTTAACCCATTATGTAATGACTAGCTCTGTGTCCCGTGGTGTACGATAAAGAAAATAATAATAATAATAATAATACATAAGCACGGTGGCACAGTTATACGTTGACAATGGACATTAAAAGTGTAAGTCAACCCCAACACTAAAATCCCTGCATCTACAGACATCCACGATGCAACACTTACTTATCTAGCCCTGTAAAGAAGAAAATCGCTATCCAATCTGGTCTCCAGCGGCAGAAGCTCTACAGAGGACACAGCCGACAAAGGCTGTGAAATGAATAGGGAGTGACATCACCCATAGAGTTACTATCCGTTGTCAGCTGAGTCCTCTGCACCCGCCTCCACAGCTGACAACTCATCGCGGGAATCGGGTCAGAACGGCTTAAAAAAATAAAAATAAATAAATGCATGCATGTATGTATACACACATACTGCTTTCCTCTTTACAGGGCTAGATAGCTTAGTGTTCGATCATGGATGTCTGTAGATGCAGGGATTTTAGTGTTGGGGTGGACTTACACTTTAAGCTTGAATGAGCCAAGTCGTTGGCCCTGCAATGTAATAGTGCTAACCAGGTAGCCGCTTGTGAAGGTTCGTGCCATCCACCGGTGGATTGCAGAATTCATGACCATATTATGCCCTCCGCTGGCACAAAGCGGTAATGCAGCCCTCTCACCTGTCACAGAAGGCGCTGATCTTTTCCCAGTAATTTTCATGGACTGCGAACCACTCACAGTCCCCGGGGCCAATGTTTATGTTAACTGAGCAGAAGTTGTTGTTCTCCTGGTGACCTGCAGAGGGATAAGAGATTACAATGAGTAACAAAACCCTCATCTTCACAACATAGGGGGAGGGGTCCTATAGTGCATAGAAGAGTTCTTTTAATCGTAGAGGCCTCACATGCGGGCGTTGCATGTGGCAGTTCACGTGTAAATACATCCTGCCTAAAATGTACAGCTGCGACATGCGGGAAGATCACAGCTCTTGGGAGCGATTCCGTCACATGCCCCCTGACTATGACGGAGGTAATGACAAATAAGAGCAGAAGGTCCTGGGAGCCGCACATCAGAACAAGACCTGCTGTGTGTAGAGAAGTGGCAGTCTCAGTCTGGATGCCCCCCCCCCCCCCCTGGCATGGTGAGGGTCCAGGCTGAGACTGCCACTTTTTTTCTACACACAGCAGGTCATGTTCTGATGCAAGTCTCCTGGGACCTTCAACTCTTATCGGTCATTTTTCTGAAGCGTGGGCGGGCTCCTTCCTAGCCAGCACAGGACTACATTTCCTAGCAGCCCGAGTGGCTCACATACATACCATGGGTAGGATGGAGGTGATAGTAAGCTCAGAATACGCAATGTTGATTTCCACACTTTAGAATACCCTACAGACATTTTCTGCAACTACACTGGCATACCGGGCCAAAACCAGGTGGGAACCTCATCTGGGCTCTATAAAAGGACAACGAGTGGGAGGAAATACTTGATAACTACAAAATGGTCTCTCCCAGGATCTCCGATAGTTTAACCCATATGTACATTTTACACAGAGCCTGACTCCAGTGCATGCGTCTCACTACAAACCTGCACACTGCTCAATGTGTCTCCTTTGTGGGCAACTCTCGGGTACATTTTTCCACCTATTATAGTCTTGTCCCATTTTTCAGATGTTTTGGGCCCAGGTGATTAGGTTCCTCCATGATCACATGGGATCTCCCCTTTATCTGGACCCCAAACCCTGTTTTCTTAGGCTTTCTGGACCTTGCTTTGTGCACTGGTGCGCAGTCATGTTGGAACAGGAAGGGGCCGTCCCCAAACTGTTCCCACAAAGTTGGGAGAATTTAATTGTCCAAAATGTCTTGGTATGCCAACAACTAAACCCGTTTTTAAACGCATACTGTTAGACAGGTTAATCTGGTTGTTCGCAGGCTGGTTGGCAAGTAGAGCTTTGAATTTTTTCCAAGGATTGTTCCTTAGCTTTGGTTTAATATGTGTTGCCTTCAAATGCTCCTTGCTGCAAAGGCCAGTTATAGGTGAGGGCAGTGGCACATTTTTTTTATACGCCTTAAGAGAAGTGGCCTAGCTGAACCCCTGAAAACAATCCCACATCATAGTCAACTCTCTAACAAACGATTTGGACCAGTGCACAAAGCAAGGTCCATAAAAGACATGGATGAGCAAGTTTGGGATGGAGGAATTGGCCTGCACAGAGTCCTGACCTCAACCCAAAAGAGCACCTTTGGGATGAATTAGAGTGGAGACTGCGAGCCAGACCTTCTAGTCCAATTCAGTGCCTGACCTCACAAATGCGCTTCTGGAAGAATGGTCAAACATTCCCATAGACACCCTCCTAAACCTCGTTGACAGCCTTCCCAGAAGAGCTGAAGTTGTTATAGCTGCAATGGGTGGGCCAAATCAAGACTGGGATGCCATTAAAGTTCATGTGTGTGCAAAGGCAGGCGTTCCAATACTTGACAATATACTGTACATCCTGCCTAGGAATGCCGACTCCTCCAGAGTGGCATCTACCCATCAAGGTATCTTGATATTTGCATAAACCCAGCCCACTGCTTGCATCAGGGCTGAGGGCTCTTGGGAAGAGTACTAAGGCAGGATGCTGTGATGGTTTCAGGAAGCTGTGTACAGCAAGGTTTAGGAGGGTGTCTATGGGAATGTTTGACCATTCTTCCAGAAGCGCATTTGTGAGGTCAGGCACTGTGTACAGCACCCTGACAGCCCCCCCCCCCCCCTTTCATTATTAATCTGCTTGCATTGCATAGAGAAGGTTTTATTTGAGAAATGTCATTAGCACGTTGATGAGGGTAGAGTAGAAAAATAGCTTTAACAACATGCTAACTCACCCTCATCTACACTCGGGAGTGAAAAACTTATATAGCACTACAAATGTGAACTAAATCGCCTCAAGGCGCTTAGCATTCAGTGACGTCTTGATCCTAAGACAGTTTGTGCTTTTGTTATACGAGCGAGCGCGAGAGAATGAGCGCGAGAGAATGAGCGCGAGAGAATGAGCGCGAGAGAATGAGCGCGAGAGAATGAGCGCGAGAGAATAACTGACAGCAGTAGAGGAGATAGGGAAACAGAGGATGGAGGGAGGAAGACAGAACGGCCGACTGGTGGTGCCCACCTGGTGTACGACTGCCTGGGACTTTCATGTACAGCTGCACCGTGTTCATGCCCAGGATGGTATGGCCCACGTGGCTTAACATATTTGCATTGGATGAAACCCGCATAAAGGAAGGTAACTTCAGCAGCTCCTGTAACTGGGGCTTCCACCTGGAAAAAACAAACATTGTGTCATTCCGACATCCTACAAGCTCTAAAGCTGATTCCTTACAAACCTACTGTATAGTCTAAGTTTGGCTTAAAGTGGTAGTAAACCGCTGAAAAAAACAAAACAAAAAACGTGCAAGACAAGGGCATAATGTGCTAGTTTGCATTGCATACTAGCACATTATGAAATACTCACCTTAGAACAAAGTCCTTCCAGTGCCGCCCACTCACCGCTGAGAGGGCTGACATATTCTCCCGTCCTTTCTTCCAGGATCGCGGGCTCCAGCACGATGACGTCACCATCATCGTGCATGTGGGTATGCTGGTCCTTCAGAGCACATGCGCCGCTGATGTCAGCGCCTGCATGCAGGGTGAATATCTCCTGGACGGTGCACATTTAGGATATTCATTTTACCTACAGGCAAGCCTTGAAAAGGGTAAGGTAGGCTTACCTGTAGGTAAAAATAACAAAGCAGGGTTTACAACCGCTTTAATTAAGGTGCGAGCAACAAAAATGCAGAAGTCTACATATATACAAGCGGGCGGCTGGGAGAGTGCCAGGGACAGGGTCATAGAAGTTTGGTACCTGCAAGGTTGTATTTTTTATTTAAAATCATCTTCACAAGGGGCTCTGAGGCCTGTTGTCCATTTATGCGGGTGCTACGTACAGGTAGCCTATATAAGGCCCCCTTTCACAAGTGTACGACCTGAAGGTCACACGACTTGAAGCAATGCCTGTGTAACCTTGAGGTCTATGGACCTAAAGTTGCATCAAAATTGGACCAAAGTAGCGAAGGGACTACTTTGAAGAAGTCGCACAGATATGAGCGGTACTCATTGGAATCGTGGGGTACATTTATGTTTTTGGTTGTAACATGACAAAAATGTGGAACATTTCAAGGGGTATGAATACTTTTTTCAAGGCACTGTACTCAGCTGACATCATTGTGACTACGGCTGAAAGGTCAATCAGGCTTTCATTAGGTGTGCCTTCTCGGTCGGCTCATGTGTGGGACAGGAGATATAAAAAAGGTGGGTTTATAAAAGGCTGAGTGCTCACAGTGGGATTCTCAAGTGTGACAATGGTCATTATTTGTCATAAGGAACAAGGAGGGGAAATGACACTGGGAACTGTGCTAACCCTCCTCATAATGTACAGCTGGGATTAGCGGGATATCAAGAGCATGCTGAACATTGGCAGTGGGCATTCAGAAAACGCCAACATAAGCCGTGGTCACACTCACCTTTTTGGGTCAGAGAGGTCAATATTGGTTCCAAATTTAATGATGTGTGGGGTTTTCTGTTCCTGGTTTGTGCTGAAAAAAAAACACAAACACAACATTAGTGACCGGCTACCAATCACACGATGATCTCTGGAGCACACTGGTACAGGAACATCTCCAGCCAGATAAATAATGCATTTAATATATGTACAGAATATTCAATTCTGTTATCAGGCGCTGGCACCTATATGTGATGTTTCAGCCCAGCAAATTCGAGAACTGTTGGTTCTTCCAGTGGAAAGATTTTGTGGTCCAACTTGCTAGAAAGCAGTCAAAGCGGACATATGGGTATTGGTGGAAAATCTCACCCAAGCTTTAACATGTTACTGTTTCACAAGGCATTTTCAGCCTCTTTACATCTGCAGCCTTCCTTAAAATACCACCTGGTGATCCTGCCATGAGGGTCCCTGTTTAGGCACTTCCTGTTACAGGGTGACCACTAATGGTTTACAGCCTGCAATATACTTCAATGCTTCTCTTCAGTCCTGCTCATTTATAGTCTCCTCTTCTGTACTGAAATCGCCTACTCTGTTTTCACTGCACACTGTGAGCTTCTCACAGTTGATGAGGGGGGAGGGAGGGACCAGGGAAGACAAAATATAAACAGATTGAATCTAATTTGTGGATGAGAAGTGTTGTCACCCTAGGACAGGACTAGAAAAAACACCCATCTCAATGGTTGTCACCTTATGAGCTAAAGAGGGCCCTCAACTGTGGCCCCTGACATCACCAAAAGGGCCGCACATAATGTTCAATATACGTAAGGCTTGAGAGGACAGTCAGAGACTGCAGACCTAATAGAGGAAATGAGGGTCAGAGAGTGTGGACAGGATACATTTGTGGCTGGGGAGATGCTGCAGAAGACCATATGAAACTGGGAACATGTTACATGAAGCTAGCAGAGATCAATACTATTACCTTAATTAATGTTCCCACTACAGACTGCTGAGGTCCGAGGGCCACACATCAAATACCAAAGGACTGAATGCGGCCTTCGGGTCGCAGGTTGGCCACCAGAGACCCATCCAGTCAACTCTTTTTATAGCGCAGGGGGTAGGTGCTCACTCACTGCTCAGTATCTATGGAGGAACAGCACTGTCACCCTATGCAGCTCATTCCTGACTGGGGGGTAGGAGGGGTTCTGTAGTCCAGAAGAGGAGAACAAAGACAGGCCTTATGACACTTCCTGGGAATTCAGTGCAGCACAGGGACTGTGTTTGCTATAGGAAATTACAAGCTCACTTAATTTCTGGTAGAATCACCAACCTTTCCCCCATGCCCAACCTCTGCTGCTGGCCGAGAGGACTGCATCTGGACATCTGGAGTTACACCATCAGTTACTCTGCAGCCCTCCACCGGTAAATCTGCAACCCTGCGCCACCATCGCCGGTGAATCCGCAACCCTGCGCCGCCACCACCGGTGAATCCGCAACCCTGCGCCACCACCACCGGTGAATCCGCAACCCTGCGCCACCACCACCGGTGAATCCGCAACCCTGCGCCACCACCACCGGTGAATCCGCAACCCTGCGCCACCACCACCGGTGAATCCGCAACCCTGCGCCACCACCACCGGTGAATCCGCAACCCTGCGCCACCACTGCATTCCCCTTTCTCACCATCACCACCAAGCCTGAAACCTCCCCACCACTGCATACCCTCATGGAACCCCCCCCCCATCACTCTGTGTCCTCACACCACCGCAGTTGGCTTCCATCCCGTTACCCCCGTTATCTCCTGTACCAAAACGTCCACACAAACCCCCACAATCACAATCAAATCTAACCTAAACCCACATTCTTTCCCCCTGCTTTCACCACCACTCCCCAAGGACCACCTATGCGCTCACTACCACTTGCACTGACTTGTGCCTCAGCACTCTCCCCCACTGTACAAATGTGCACTTCTGTGAATGGGCTGAATATGGAAGGGTGTATCACTGCGGTGGCAAACTGGCACAATTTTGCTAGCAAAATGTAAAAAAAGAAAAAGAAATGTATGGTCTACAAGAATTCACTTCAGCTGGTGGGGGCTGCCACGTTTCCACCCTGAAAATGCCCGTCTCTTCTGTCCAGCCAGGGATCAGAATTTCCATCCCGCCCTCAAAGGCTCACTTACCTGGGAGGTGGGTTTTCTGTCGTGCTGTCGGGTTCATTAGACTCCTCATCGCTGTCTTTATCCTCCTATAAAAAAAAAGGTGGAGAACGGGAGAGAATATTAAACTCTTGAGAGAGCGGATGCCACAAAGGAGAGCCAAGACAAGAAGGTGAAGGGAAGGGCGGAAGAACCGACATAAAAGCAGGAAGGAAAGCGGGAGGTACAAAATGTGAAGGAGGAAAACACCAGTGGGTGTATTACAGACATCACAAAACCTTATTGGAATGCGGAGCCCTAACACAAGCCGCCTTAAAGGGTCCCCCCAGCCCCAACAACTTTCTTTCATTGTCCTGTAAACCTCCAACTCCTCGCTCACTTCCTCCTGAGACTTTTGGCCATGTTTATCTTTATTACCAGGAGAACAATCGTATATCAAATGTGCATTTGAGGGCAGCAGTATCCCAGCGACGTAAATAAACAGTTCTACATAACTTTTTTTTTTGGCATAAGGACAATGGTTCACTTTTAACGGGGCTAACCATATTTGAAGGTCCAGCGTGTGCGCAGGTGTGCCAAATGGCTCTACCCAGCACCTGGCAGAGTCCTGATGTATCTGCGCATGCGCATCAAAACAAGGATCCGGGAACCTCCTTACTTGTGCTGTCTTTGCGCATGCGTGAGGGGAAATCCTGTACCTACAAAAGATGTACTTGGGTCTCTGATGGATCCCAAAGACACGCCAGAGACCCTGCACACATCTGCGCATGTGTGGTATTGAGTGCACGCCATTCTCGTCTAGGGGAGAAAGGAAAATTAAATAAAAATTGTGCGAGGGGGAGGGAAGCTGGAACCTGCTGCAAAGATTTTTTTATTTTTTTTGGCGGTGAAGGTCTGCTTACAGTTATAGGTGGAGGTCATAGCTTGTTCCACTCCCGCGCCTCCTTCAAGGCTCAACGTTTATCTCTAGACATATTTTTTTTTTTGGGGGGGATGCAGTACGGATGGGTTACAACCCCTACCATCAGATTTATGTTGCGGTCTGATCTAGGAGTCAGGAAAGTCAAAAGACGGCAACCAAACACAACAAAGCAATGGCACATACATGAAACCCACATAAATAGGGATTCCCATAAATCGGGGGTGACCATGCCAAACCAAAATCACAGCCATAGCCAACAGTGGAGAGAAGGCACCATTTTATTTATGGCTCAACTCTTAGGCCTCTTCCACACGAGGCGGATCCCCTCAACGGAGTCCGCCAGCTCAGCAGGAGATCGCTCCTTTGATCTCCGCTGAGCCGGCGGATGACAGGTCCGTCTCTGCTCACTGAGCGGGGAGGGGCCTGTCAGAGCCCTGCTGATTCCTATGGAAAGAATGTCCATTTTCATCCGATCTCACCTGATAAGACAGATGGCGAACGTATCGCCATACGTCTGATTTTAGCGGAACGGATGGCAGACAGGTGTCAGTGGACACATCTCCGCTGACATCCGTCTCCCCATAGGAGTCAATGGATGGCCCGCTCTGATCCGCTGAAAAACAGCCAGGCAGATCCGAGCGGGTTTGCCGTGTGAAAGGGGCCTTACACTGAGGGGGAAGGAAAAATTGGTGGGAAACGTATGTGAAAATGGACAACCCCTCTAAAGAGTCATTAAGTGAAAGCTGAAAGAACCAAACAATGGGCACCTACCTGCAAGGATTCCTGGAAGGATGAAGCCTGGTACTGAGCATACTTGGCGATGGTGGTATGGGAGCGGCTGCTCTCGCAGTGCCAGACTTGGCGGGTCCCGGAGGGGTCCCAGTTCTCATCAGACGGCTGCTGCACCTGAGTACGGACCTCTACAGAGTGTTCTCCATTAGCGTCTACCAGAGTCTTGGTGGAGAACAGGCCCAGATCTGTCAAAGAAGGAGATGAGAGTGAGTCCTAAGATGATGCAATGTCTCAGCATTCGTCAAATGACTGGGTGCAAGGAGGACACCGATTTCAGACAGACAATCTTGTATATCTTGTGTGGAAAGCTAAAACAGATCCACCTTAGCGTTTAAGTGCTACTAAAGCATCCCATTTGGCAGCTGTGAAACTTTTTACAATCAAAGCAACTTACTTAGCCGCAGGGATCCTGCCAGACCTCGAATCACTGTGATGGGGTTCTTGGGGTCAGTGCAGAATTGAAGCAACACAGGAGAAAATGCATCTCTCTTACTCTCCAACTAGAAGAGAAAACATAATAAACATTACCAATTCAGAACGTGACCTTTCTGTATCGCAGACTCGTAGCTCCCTTCTGTCTGTATCACCCTGCAGGAGGAGGACAGACTCATAGCCCCCTTCTGTCTGTATCACCCTGCAGGAAGAGGACAGACTCATAGCTCCCTTCTGTCTGTATCATCCTGCAGGAGGAGGACAGACTCATGGCTCCCTTCTGTCTGTATCACCCTGCAGGAGGAGAAGCTACAAACATATCATACAAAGAAGAAATATACGTACATAGATACTGGGTGTAGGTGGGTTAAGTTTTTCACGGGGAAGGTTGCGCTCTGTTCCAATTGGCGGTTTCACAGACATGGAAGGAAGGACATAGGACTCTTTGAATTTTCCTTTCAGCACCATATTTCTAAGGAATTAGAAGAGACAGAAATGAATACCCGGGCAATATAGTCAAAGTGTACGTGTTAAGTGCACTGCGTCTCCTGATCACACAAAAATAGGCAAACAGTGTGGCTTTCCTTATTTTCATACAGGTGGTTCACAAGCACCCTGGGGATAGTTTCATTTATGAAAAAAATTAATAAAAAAAATTATTCTGACAGTCTACTGGATATTCATGTGCAAGCAGTCAGCCCAATATAAATATTCTTATCAATTTGTGTTAAAACCTCGTTTCCTTGAATGGCTTGTGTCCAATGATGTACAAGGGACTTCCACATTTATTATTAAATATGCAGGCTCTACATTTTGCTAAGAGCAGAATTACAAATCAGAGTAAGTCTCTCCCGCTTGCCCCTAGATGTCCTCACTCTGATAGCCAGAGTCATTTAACCCACTTCCTCTGGCGCAGTTCTGCATAGAGACCAATCAGCTTCCAGGTTTTATTGTCAAAGCTTAACTGAACAAGCTGAAGTTGGAAGCCTATTGGTGTCTATGCAGAGCTGCAACAGATTTTGCACTCTTCAGTTTTAGTAAATCAACCCCAATGTGCGAATAAGGGCTTAAAGGGTTAGTTCACCTTTTCACCAATAAATGAACAGGTGAACCAACTATAACCTCCGCAGCCCACATTGCGCTTATCTCGTTTGATAATCATCTTCTGCTGCCCGTGCCAGCCAGTGTAGCAGCCTGGGCATTTTAAAAACACAAAAAAAAAAAAAAAAAAACACACAGCGGTACTTTTCACTATGTGGGTTTTCCTTTTCTAATGCAGCATATGGAGAATCCCATCCTGATACAAGCTGGAAACACCATTTATATTGGAACAGAAGGAAGGAAAAATCGTCTGGAGTATATGGAAGCCATAACACCTTGGATATATAGCTATGCATGCTGGTTTTGACTCTTGTTGATGTAAGGAGTCAAAATAGCACATTGGTTGCATTGGTTCACACTGATTGAAATCACATTTGGACTTTTATTATCGATATGATTTGATTGCACATATTTATGTGGATTTGATTACAGTGCATAGGTAGCGCTGTTACCCATTGGGTAGGTGGGGATTTTTTTCGTGTTTCTTTAGCTGTTTTTACACAGTATAACAGCAGCAACCTGAGTTCCCCCTGATCCCCCCCATCACTGTTTTTTTAATGCCCTGTACACACAAGCGGAATTTCCGTTGGAAAAAAGTGTTTTTTCCTGACCAAATTCCGCTCAAGCTTGGCGTGCATACACACGGTCACACAGTTCTCTGAACTTTTGAGCGTTAAGAACGCGGTGACGTACAACACTACGACGAGGCGAGAAAAAGAAATCAATGCTTCCGAGCATGCGTTGAATTGTTTCCGAGCATGCGTGTTTTTTTTCCCCGTCGGAATTGCATACAGATGATCGATCGGAATTTCCGATAGGAACTTTTTCCGTTGGAAAAATAGAGAACCTGCTCTCAATCTTTTGCTGGCGGAAATTCCGACAGAAAAAGTCAGATGGAGCCTACACACGGTTGGAATTTCCGACCAAAAGCTCACATCGGACTTTTGCTGGCGGAAATTCCGCTCGTGTGTATGGGGCATTAGTTACTATTTCACATTAACATATCCATTGCACAGGTTATTATTCCTTTATATACATTATAGATTGGTATTACCAAAGAAGTAAAGGGTTAGAACCCCTGGCTTTCTCCCTGCTCGGTAGCAGACCCAAACATGCAAGCCTGCCAGGATGAGGCCACCTGTATGGGCCAATCATCTGCAGCCAGGTCATTCCCCCCGGCCTGCTGTAGCACACGTACAAGGAATGTTCACAGGTGACCGTTTCCTGGCAGGCTTGCACATGTGGGCCTGGGTCCTAGTCAGAACATGCCAGGCCAGAAAAGAGGTTTCCACTTGCTTCCTATTGTGTCTACAGAACAAGAAGTGAGGGGAATCATGACAGAGATGGTAAAAAAAACCTGAAAGACGTTCTAACACTTCCCTACTTTATCCAACATGAACGTTTTGACTTGGAATATACTTTAAAAACTGAAAAGCGATAGGCCGCCTTTAAACTGTCAGTGTTTTTTTTTTTTTAGAACAGCCAGTTATTGCACTACTATCAAGCCATTTAGTACACCTTTCAAATCACAGAATAACTGAACACTTACTTAGTAGCTTTGATAATCTCTGCAGCCGTATGGTTGACGGTCAGATCGCTGGCCTGCAGCCTCTTCTCTTCCACCTCTGAGGCAATAAAGGTTTCCCGGTCTCCGCTTTCTACCTTGATCAGACGAATCTTCAGCTCCTTGGGCGGACCCTCCATGAAAGGTCTCATCTTCAACAAATCTGAGGATGCTGTACCGTGGGCAGCAGAGGTTGGTGCAGACGCTGGGGCCGCAGGTGAGGAAGTCTGGTGGTGGTCTTCTACTCCCCGTCTCCCACCCTCAGATTTCCGCCGGTCTCCACCTGACCCTTGTTTTGAAGATTTGGGGGTGTCCCTGCACTGACTCTGGAGATCCAGGTTACCCAAGATCTGCCGATCCTTGTCCTTACGCGACCTGTCTTTAGCTCGTCTGCTTCTGTCCCTCTTAGTTTTGCGATGCCTCCTATCTCTTCGTCTTCCCTCATCCTTGCTCCGAGTCGGTGCGACAAGGGACAGTGTTAGTCTCTCTTGTGGCCTCTCCACCTCGGCTGCCTTTGCGCTCTTTGCTTCTGGCTCTGCCACGTCCATGGGCAACTCTTCTGGGGACTGGATGCTTTTGTTTTCCACTGGGGAGTTGAGAGTTTCAGGAGAACTAATCTGAGCCTGCAGCGTCTGCTCTTCTGGCAATTTCTCTGGTGACTTTTGCTCTGCACCTAGGACAGATCGCTCAACAGCCATTTCATTCTTGGCTATCACCCCCGTAGGAGCCCCTTCTGACGTAGTTGCACTGTCAGCTCCAACTGATGCAGTTGGAACGATTTCGGTTTTAGTGGCAGTACTCTTTTTATCAAATATTTTGACAGACTTTTTCAGCATCCCCTCAACTGTCTCTTTGTGGCTTGCTGCTCTTTCAGTCCTATCAGCATCCCTTGGGGTCTGCGGTTTAGACTCATCCCTTGCTTTTTTTGCCATTGCCCAGTGTGGTTCGGGACTGGTTTCTACTTTCTTTTCTGGTTCAACCTCTACCCAGGAGGGTTCTGTTTTTTTCCCACTACTGGCCTCTACCACTACTAGCTTATCAGCACCCCAAATATTTTCAGGTTTAGCTTTAGAATCAGTGTCCTGTTTTTCTGCAACCCAGGGTTTCTCAAGTTTCTTCTCAACAATGACGTTGGGTCTTTGGGCCACTTTCTCCTCCTTCTCGGATTGGCTACAACTAGACCCTTTTGTGCCTTCCACCAACGTCTCACAAGCTCGTGCTATGTCCTCCAAAATGTCTGTCTCTGTGCGGACTCCGGTTCTTGCTGCTGCCACCCCTTGTCCCAACGTGTCTGAGGTAGGGGCTGCTCTGGTCTTAGATTCCCAGGCCCGATGTGAGGTAGATTGCGCAGTGTATGGGTCAACATTACGCTTGGCCGCCATAGTAGCACCAGTGAAATAGCCTGTGCCTCCTCCAGTTTTGAGGCTGTGCCCACCACGGTAGGCATACTTCTGTCCCTCCAAAACACTAGCCAGTGATTTTAGCACACTGCTGCCCCCATGCTGAGCCGGTTTGGGCTCGTTGGCAGCTTCTTGACCCAGTATTGCTTTTTTAGGGCCATAATAGCCAGACCTTGCTTCTGAGATTTTTCCACCAGAAGCAGAATTGGTCAAGATGTTTGATTGAGGTGCACTTTTAGGTTGGGTTGTTGCTCTGGCCTCTGCTGGTGGGCAGGTGGAAGAAGCTGCAGGAATAAAGCCCCCTCTCCTTGAGCTGCTGCTCCCTTCCTCCTTTTCAATGGACTCGTCTAACATTTTCATAATGTCCTCCAACCCATCAGGCAAAATCTTTGCAAACTCAGTGGATTCCTCAAATGGCTCTGCTAACTGCCCTGCTGGAAAGTCAAAGAGCCGATTGCACCCAGCAGGCTCATCCTTCTCGTCCTCACGTCCTTTCCTCTCTGCCAAAGTTGGAATTGGGCTCAAAGACTCCAGAGTTGGGTTTGAAGAGGGCGCTTTTGGTGAAGCAGCTAAGCCCAGCACCTGAAGGTTTCCTGAGGTATCTTTGTGGTAGCTGGTTGAAGAGGAACTGAATGAGGCATTGTCCTCTCGAGCTGGTGACCTCTTTCCACCTGAATAGCTGCCCTCGGACTTAGAGAGTCCATGGCTTAAATGCTTGCCTTCCATGTCCATCTCTGGGGTCTGAGGGCTTTTGCAAATGTCTTGTCCCACATCCTCTTTCTTTGGGGCAAATAACCCAGACTCATCCATTTTTTGCAGGCTCTTGAGAACATGATCCAAGTTTGAATCCTGGTAGGCCTCAGACCTTGGCCTGACATTGCTGGTGGTGACGTCCTGAGTTCGGTGGTCGAAGACACCGCTTCCCACTGGGTTATCGCAGGGTGGATAGTAGGTCTCCTGTTTGCCAGTCCCATGGCCTTCTCCATATAGAATGTCCTCCAAATCATCTTCACTCTTTATCTCTTCTTTGACTGGAGCTGGCAGCCAGCTCTGCTGGAGCGAAGAGGCTGAAGAGGGTTGAGCTTGGAGGGGTGGTGGACAAATTAGTTTTGGAGGTTCCGGCTCTTCTGCAGGAGGACAGACTCTGGCTGTGTTGTCCACAGGATTTGGAAAGCGATCAGAAGGCTGAAAAAAAATGGAAAGAAACGAACTTAAAATTTAAACCCACAAAATGGTGTCATCTGATCTCAGCGACAGCCAACACTGTAGATGTGGCGAGAGTAGGAGATCAACTGAAAAACACTTACAGGGGATATATCAGTCCTAGAGGTCTTATGTGGTGGGATGCGGGGTCTTCTCTGGTCGTAAGGCACGTGGAGAGGAGGTGGCGCTGGAATGACCTCCGCAGGTGACCTCTGACACCGAGCCTCACTAAGGTCACTTGGAGGACGGGGCTGCTGGTGTAGTGGTGGTGGTGGACGTGTGGGGCAGTATGAGGAGTAAGAGGGAACATGGGGTGGAGGTCGGGAATCCTATGGAAGAGATAAAAAAGGTAATAATTTAAGAGACCAGGACTACTTAAAAAAATAATGTAAGTGTGTAATTCCCTTAGAACCTCCTCATCCTTTTCTTACCTGCCTTTCCCTACGCTCCCCCCAGGGCTCATGGTTAATTGGGTTCCAGACGTTGGGCTTTGTGGTTGGCTGATGGTAAGGATTTCCAGAACCCCCTGAAGCCGGAGGTGAATGCATGCCAGGGTTACCCCTTCTTTGCTAAAAGGCAAAAGAAAGAATATCATTTGGTTTCTTAACACCTAGTCTCTTATTTTTGCCAAGTAATTTATTTTATTTTTTTTACTGTCTGACCCAAGACCATTTAGTCATTCTACTGCCCAGTTGCTTAGTCTATGGTTGATGATACCACGTTAACAGGTACCACCCTTCAGGCAGAAGTTTTAATGAGGACCAAATAAAGGCGTCACCTTCTCACCAAATTTGAGGGGACCCATCTGTCCCAGCCTGATGTCCCCACATATGCCAGAAGCAAGCTATCCTCTATGAAGGACACACCTAACTTAAATCAATATAAAGTTTGCCAAGCCAGAAAGAAAAAAAAAAGATTTTCCGTCAGGTCATAGCAGAGTGCACATATAGTAGAAAATGGTTTACCTGTTCAGGACTTCCACTCCTCCTTCGTTTCATTGGCTGCTCATCTCCTCCGTGCGGATTATGGGGGGGTGACTGGAGTGAATCAGAGGAGGGAGGCGGTCGCTTCAATTGTGGGGGTCCACGTTTGCCTCCAAAATGCCTCTTTTGCTGGAAATATATAGGGCGTCATCTCAAAGCGTATACACACACACACACACAAAAACAAACACCACTCTATACTCAGAGAAAGCTCACCTCGTGTTGCATAAGGTCCCACACTTGCTGTAAGCGCGGCAGGGTTTTGGGTCGGTGGTGTGGGGGTGCTGCGTGGACATTCCACAGGTGTGTCTAGGAAAAGAAGGAGATAGTTACGTTATGAAAAAATGGGGAATGAGACAAAAGATGACACTTCAGCGCTGTCGTATTTTAAATGACAATTGCACGGTCATGCAACACTGTACCCAAAACTAAATTTTATAATTTTTTTGAGACAGATAGCGTTTTCTTTTGGAGGTATTTAATCACCACTGGGGTTTTCTATATTTTGCTAAACAAATGAAAAAAAGACAAAAAAATAAATAAAATAAAAAAACACCACACAACTCAGGGTGGCCATACATGGTTCGAATTTCGAAAATCTTGTCGAAGCATTTTCGCACCATTAGTGGGCCACAGCAACAGCCAATTTCTGTGCGGCCATCGAATTTGAGTAATCGGGCATGTTGGAAAAAATTTTGAAAAACAAACGATTTTCTTATCAATAAAGGGAAAATTGATCGTGAAAAAGTGAAGAAAGAAAAAAAGAAATGCGCACGTGCAAGAAAAGAAAATTCCCAGGAAGGAAAGATTCCCAGTCACGAAAATAATTTTCTGTAGCAACAGGAGGTGAAATTGAAGGCTTAGTCAGTCGAATTTTGACAACAATGGTGGCACCATCATATCACAAAACACACATAATTTCTGATTTTCAAAAGAAAATTATTTCGAAATTCGACCATGTATCTTATATTAGATTTTGCAAATAAGTAATTTTTCTTCCCAGATGGGCACCAACGAGGCTGCACCGATGGGCACCAACGAGGCTGCACCGATGGGCACCAACGAGGCTGCACCAACGAGGCTGCACCGATGGGCACCAACGAGGCTGCACCGATAATCGGTGCCCTGATTATCAGTGTAAATATCCCCTGTCACAGGAAAGCCGGTTATTGGATTTCCTTTCCTCAAACAGTGACAGCGCTGAGGAAAGGAACTGCCGATAACTTCCATTTGTTTACGCGTGATCAGCTGTGATTGGACACAGCTGACCACATAGTAAAGAGCCAACGTCATTCGCTCTTTATCCCGAGGGACACAGCTCACCCCTGGGTGCGCGCATGCACGGCAAGTATGGGAGGACATCACTGAACAAGAGCGGTCCCGCCCAGTCATCATGGTACAATAGGCCGGGTGGGAACCAGTTAATAAAGCTACACTTAGGGAACACAATTAACCCCTTGATCGCCCCCTAGTGTTAACCCCTTCCCTGCCAGTGACATTTTTACAGTAATCAGTGCATTTTTATAGCACCGATCGCTGTAAAATTGTCAATGGTCCCAAAAATGTGTCAAAAGTGTCCGATCTGTCCGCCATAATGTCGCAATTGTCAGGTAAAGCGACGCAGTGCCAAATTTTAAAAAGTGCTCTGGTCAGGAAGGGGGTAAAATCTTCCGGAGCTGAAGCGGTTAATCATGGGTTTATGACAACGGTTGTCAGACATATTGAGCTCCAAAGTGGCACATCGAAAAAAAAACAATAAAAACAGAGCCTCTGCTGCCGATCCACAGTTCTGCTCACCTGCTGGAGCCGGGAGATGTGAGTGTTGAGCTCATAACCGCCATGGTAGCGTGCGGCGGCCTGGTAGCAGCGTACGGCATCCTCCCATTCTTGCTCCGACTCGTAGATCTGACCCAGCTGCTCCCATATCTGCGGCTGCTGCTCGTCACGCAGGAGGCTTTGCACGCATGAATGGACCCGCTCCAGCTTTCCATAGCGATGCCCGGGTGGAGAGCTACAAAAAAGGTGCAAAGAGACAACACAAGAATTTAGCGTACGGTCAATGAGACTGCCAGTCCAACAAGACAACTTTTACAGTTATAAGAGTTTCCCTTTAGAGTTCCAATAACAAGTGGCCCCCGTTAGCGTACTGTTGACATAACCCCCAATGCGGAGCTCTCACACAGACACTTACCCGATGGGGTAATAAGGTTTGCTTGGGTGACCAATGTTTGTCACATGACTAGACGGTAAGTGAGGGGGCAGCTGAGGCTGGTTAAGGTTTGAAGAGCATCTGAGAGAAAAGAGGAAAAAAGCAGGGGGAGGCGTTGACACAGCGGTACATGTACAACACAAGCTTCATCGCACGCCCCCGTCAGGAGGCATACAGGAAGCTGAACAGATCAAAAAAAAAAACCTGAAGGGCGCCCTTGTTCGCATCCACTAAACCCGCGGACACAAACCGTATCAGTACTCTTTATACAAAGGGAAATGCTGCAGTCTAGGTAAAGGTGACGGCTCTGGGGCCGCGAGGTCTCACCTGCCGGAAGGTGCCCATGCTCTCGGGTGCGGTGGAGAGTTCCAGGCTGGGTTGATTCCACCGATGAAGGGGTCTCGGGGAAAGCGGGATCCAAACTGTTCCTGTGAGCGATACATCCAGACTGCAAAAAATAAAATATGATAAAGAAGTTATTAAGAAGCCAAAGCTTGGCAAATACCAGGCACCAGGGCGCCAAAGCGTCTAACTGGAAGCTCGATTTTTAATTAATTTTTTTTTAACCCCTTCTATTATCGGTTGGGAATGTTCCCTTACTCCTTTTCAGCCAAATGCATTCATTTAAAAACCAAACATACACCGCAATTTTTTTCACCGGTGAATCATTTTGGAAAATAAGGTGCATAACACCTACCACAACCCCCACCTCTGACACCCCCCCCCCCCCATATCTCCTGGCAGCCTTATGGACTACCAACACCAATGTCACACTAGTAGTGTCCACCCTGAACGAACTCACCCTTGTTAGGGCTCATTTACACTTGCTTTGACTTCAACACACATTAAAGCGCCTACCGCTTCAGCATGCTTTTTTGATGTGTTTTTGATGCTTCGATGATGCTTTCTTGAAGCTTTAATAAAGCTTGGCAAATGCCCTGTAGGTGTGTGTTGATTGATTTTCTATTTGTTTTAAAGGGGCCCAGTAGAATCCCGGCTCAGTAGGGTTCTGCCCAACACCCTTGCTTCCGGCCCCCGACCTTTGTTTCCGGTTTTTGGAGTTAGTGCACGTCACTCAGAGTGCCACCCAGGACGCCAGGTCGTAGTTCCCCGGATCAGCCTGCTTGACTGTCAACATCTAGCAGCATGGACTACAGTACACCTCCCGCAGCACAGTGAGAGTTTGACACCTGACATTAAAAGGGGAGTTCCAGCCTTTTTTATGTTTATTAAATTCAGCAGCTACAAAAAGTGTAGCTGCTGGCTTTTAATAAACAGACACTTACCTGCTCCACTGTCCAGCGATGCGGCCGAACGGAGCTTCGCTCCTCTTGCCCCCCCCCTTTCCTACTGTGGGCACCCGGCTGACAGCTTTCGGCTTCATGGCCGGGCACTCACTGCGCATGCACGAGTGGCGCTGCGCCATCTGAGTGGACAGGCGATCGCCTGGGACCTGTCACGTGTCCCAGGTGATTATCTACAGGGAAGGGCCCGCCTTAGGCGATATGACGTGTCGCCTAAGCGGTCCCTGGGCGGAAGGAGGAAGTGGGACAGGAAGTCCCACTCCTACTGAAGCCCCCCCCCCCCCAAAAAAAATGACATGCCAAATTTGGCATGCAAGGGGGCGAGGAGTGGTTTAAGCAGAAGTTCCAATTTTGGGTGTAACTCCGCTTTAACCAGCAGCTGTACCACATTCTATGCATGAAGATAGAAAACATTCTGTGTGCTGCTCCCCCCACAGACCCCTCTAATACTCACCTGAGCTCCCTCTCAATCCAGTGATGTGCGCAGGAGCCAGGATGTCCAAGGACTCCCACTCCCATTGGCTCCTACTGCTGTCAATCACAGCCAATGAGGAGAGAAAAGGGGCTGGGCCGAGCCGCAGCCTTATGGACGCAAAGAGCAGGGCTTGGAAGCAAGCACACGCCAGGGCCCCCCATAGCAAGCCATTTGCTAGTGGGGGCACTGGTTAAGGGGGAGGAGCCAGGAGAACCAATGGGGGACCCGAGAAGAGAATTAGGGCTGCTCTGTGCAAAATCACTACATAGAGCAGGTAAGTAGAACATGTTTATAAAAATAAAAATAAAAAAAAAAGCCAGGCCAACAAACTATTTCCTTTGCATGACTCTGCGCCTGTTGCATGTATGCAACTGTATTACCATTAGTTGCATACAGTAAGCATCGGCTGTGGTCCAGCAACAGTAAAGGCAACTTCCAGTCTGCTGCTGGAAGCAAATCGAGTCGACTGATTGCATCTTCGCCATTCAGGAGATGCCTTGTATTTTTAAAATCTGTGAATACAGGAATTCCCCTGATTGGCTGCAGTGGAAATTGTGACGTCACCCACCAGGCTGCTGCACCTCCACCAATCAGAGGAAGCTTTTTATTCACTGATTAAAAAATAAATAAAAAATATAGGACTCTCCCCAAATGGCCAAGACGCATTCAGGCCAACTTGATTTTGTTCTGGCAGCAGACAGGAAAGCGTTGTCTACTGCATGTAGCTGCTAATGCTACTACAGTGCACACAGCGGCTGCATTGTTCAGTAAAAAGAAATGGTTAATTTCAGTCCAGCGTTGCCCAACAAACGATAGTCATAGCAAAGCTGGAATTCTACTTTATGTGTCAGCTGGAGAAATGTCAGTATTTGCATGCAAACAACAGCACTCAGAATATGACAAAACCCTATTAACATAAACCAAAACATACATACAAAGTGCCTTATTGTGCATGACATAACACCATATATACACGCAATTTCCAAAAGAACAGGCTCGCCTAAAAGTGGAACTGGAATTTGGCATAAGCAGTCCAAAATGCACCCCTTAAAAGCAGACTTTGCATGAAAATGTGAGGTTTACTGTTGTAACCACCAATCAAAAATGTGGAAAAAAAAAAATAATAAAAAAATTCTACACCATGTGTTATGGTGAACTCATCTGGGCGAGGGCAACTCCACCGGGCCTTCTGCTCCGATCCTAATGCCGCGTATACACGATCGGAATTTCCGACAACAAATGTTCGATGTGAGCTTTTGGTCGGATATTCCGACCGTGTGTAGGCTCCATTGGACATTTGCTGTCGGAATTTCCGACAACAAAATGATTGAGAGCTGGTTCTCAATTTTTCCGACAACAAAAGTTCTTGTTGGAAATTCCGACCATGCATATCCAATTCCGACGCACAAAATCCTACGCATGCTCGGAATCTCGACGCATGCTCAGAAGCATTGAACTTAATTTTTCCCGGCTCGTTGTAGTGTTGTACGTCACCGCGTTCTTGGCGATCCGAATTTCCATGTGACCGTGTGTATGCAAGACAAGTTTGAG
Organism: Rana muscosa; assembly: GCA_029206835.1. Taxonomy (NCBI): domain Eukaryota; kingdom Metazoa; phylum Chordata; class Amphibia; order Anura; family Ranidae; genus Rana; species Rana muscosa. Next base: position 347,606,290 of record CM055118.1, on the reverse strand, counting down.
CGAAAATCCATTGGAAAAAAAAAAAGTTTTGTTGTCGGAAATTCCGATCGTGTGTACGTGGCATTAGAAAGCTGAGGAACCCAAATTTCACAAAAGGCCGCTCCTGCACAAAGCTGGAGGATCTACTTCATATCTACACTTTGTCTCTTTAGATTTATCAGGATCCTGTGATGACGCCACCCTCAGCTACAGGAAGCGAGGGTGTAAAAGGTGATAATTAAAAATAAATGATTCTAATTGTCATTTCTTTACTATGGGAGGGTACAAAAGAACCAGACCTTCCGTTTCCATGCAAGATCTGCTTTAGCCCACAGGAACACATTCCTCAGATCAGATGTTCCTGAGATCAGGGCTGCTGATGGGGGGGGGGGGCACCAGTTCTCCTGTAGGGGGCCCGGGCTCACAGGGGGCCCAAAGAGCAGAGGGAATCAGTGCGGTCGGATGGATGGAGGGGCAAACACATGCCTCAGATCAGATGTCCCTGAGATCAGGGCTGCCGATGGGGGGGGACCACCAGTTCTCCTGTAGGGGGCCCAAAGAGCAGAGGGAATCAGTGCAGTCGGATGGAGGGGCAATTATAGGATGCCCTATGTGACTCTCTGCAGCAGCTGAAAATTGGTTTCTCTCCCTCCCACCGACTTTCAGCTGCTGCCGGGGGGATGACACAGACACAGCTGACAGCTTTCATGTACCATTAAAAAAAAAAAAAAATTGTAACCCTGTATTGTTTTAATCCCTTGCAAAATTTAATATAATTCTTGGAGAAAAAAAATTGTAAAAAAAATATTTTGTAAAAATTTTAAAATATTTTTTTTTATTTAAAATTATAAAAACAGTTTTTGTTAAAAAATGTAAAAAACTATTTAAAAAAAGGCTAATTCACACAGCTTCTCTGTTATCTTTGTGTCCGCTAAGAATGATTTTAGTACGGTATATTTTAAGTGAAAAATAGGATTTTTATAACAGCTTACCTGTAAAATCCTTTTCTTGGAGTACATCACGGGACACAGAGCGACATAGTCATTACTAATGGGTTATATAGTTACCGTCAGGTGCTGGCACTGGCAACTTCCAAAACCGGAAGTACCCTCCCCTATATAAGCCCCTCCCATCCGGGAGCACCTCAGTTTTGTAGCAAAGCAATAAGTGTCCCCAAAAGAGGGGTGGGAGCTCTGTGTCCCGTGATGTACTCCAAGAAAAGGATTTTACAGGTAAGCTGTTATAAAAATCCTATTTTCTTTTTCGTACATCACGGGACACAGAGCGACATAGTCATTACTAATGGGATGTCCTAAAGCAATGCCAAATGAGGGGGGGGATACACCATATATAAGCTGAGCGCTATCAGACATGAGGATCTTTTGCGGCCTGCAACACACTGCGCCCAAAGGCGACATCCTCCTGACTTCTAACGTCCACCTGGTAGAACCTAGTAAACGTGTGAACTGAAGACCACGTTGCGGCCTTACAGATTTGAGCCAGGGAGGCCTGGTGATGCACTGCCCATGAAGTTCCAACTGCTCTCGTGGAGTGCGCTCTAACTTTGAACGGAGGCGGTCTCCTTCTCAAGCCATAAGCTTGCATAATGACCTGTCGAATCCACTTGGCTAAAGTAGATTTTGACGCTGCCTGACCCTTTCTGGGGCCTTCCGGCAGAATAAACAAAGTATCCGTTCTGCGAATCTGAGCAGTGGCTTTTAGATAAGCTTTAACTGCTCTTACTACATCCAAAGAATGCAATAACTTTTCCTCCACCGAAGTAGGTTTGGGGAAAAAAGAAGGAAGAACCACATCTTGGTTCAAATGAAACCTCGATACCACCTTAGGAAGAAAGGCTGGATGAGGACGTAACACTACTCTGTCCTTATGGATAACCAGATATGGCTCCCTACAGGACATAGCTGCTAATTCCGATACTCTTTTAGCCGAACAAATGGCTACTAGAAAAATCCATTTCCTGGTGAGAAGCACCAAGGAAATATGCTGTAATGGTTCAAATGGTTGTTTCTGTAGAACCGACAGAACCAAGTTTAGATCCCATGGACATATGGGAATATTAACCGAAGGACTAATACGCATCACTCCTTGTATAAAGGCTTTGACTAGTGAATGCGAAGCCAAGGGCCTTTGAAAAAATATTGACAAGGCCGAAATCTGACCCTTGATAGTACTCAAGGCAAGCTTCCTATCTACAGCCCATTGTAGGGAGTCCAGACTCCTACCTATTACGTACTTACGTGGATGCCATTTCTTGGCCTCACACCAGGCGATGTACGCCTTCCAGATTCTATAGTAGATCTGCCTGGATACCGGCTTCCTGGCATTGATCATGGTAGATACCACAGAATTAGAGAGCCCTCTCTTTTTTAGAATGTGGGCTTCAATAGCCAGGCCGTCAAACCTAGGGCTGGTAAGGAAGGGTGGTATATCGGTCCTTGCGAAAGCAGGTCCGGACGATGTGGGAAAGTCCCAGGACTCCCCACTGACATTTTACAATCTCCACGTACCACGCTCTTCGGGGCCACGCTGGAGCCACCAGAATCACTGGTTTCTTTTCTACCCTGATTCTGCGGAGTAATCGAGGTAACCATTGTGGCGGTGTGAATGCATATATCAGCTTGAACTGATCCCAAGGGAACACTAGGGCATCCGAGCCGCAAGCTAGGGGATCCCTTGTCCGAGAGACAAACCTGTCCCCCTTTGCGTTGAATCTGGATGCTAGAAGATCTACATCCGATGTTCCCCACCGCTGACATATTGTCCAGAAAACCTCGGGGTGAAGGGACCCTTCCTCTGGGCCTAATTGCTGGCGACTTAGAAAGTCCGCCTTCCAATTCTCCACTCCTGGAATGAATACCGCAGATATGGCTGGGACATATTTTTCTGCCCATTTCAGGATGTAATTTACTTCCCTCTGGGCTGCACGACTCCTGGTGCCCCCCTGATGATTGATATATGCCACTGCTGTGGCATTGTCTGATTGAATTCTGACAGGGGACCCTTGGAGTTTGGATGTCCATGCTACTAGGGCATACCGGGCTGCTCGTATCTCTAAGAGATTGATGGGCAGGGCCTTTTCTGCATCCGACCATCTGCCCTGGAGAGACTATTGCTCCAATACTGCTCCCCAGCCTATAAGGCTGGCATCTGTAGTGACCACCTTCCAAGAAATCGGACTGAAGGATTTCCTTTTTTCCAGATTCTGGGGAACCAACCACCAACGGAGGCTCTTGCGAACGGAAGGGGACAAGGACATTGTAAGTCTAGGGCCTGAACTTTTTTGTTCCAGGCTGACAGTATGGCCCCTTGCAAATTCCTTGAATGGAATTGACCGTAGGGTACTGCTTCGAATGATGCCACCATTTTTCCCAGCAGCCTCATATACAGGCGTATGGACGGCTGTCTTTTTTGTACCCACTAAGTGGATCAAATCTTTCAAAGACAACACCTTTCCTCGAGGCAAGAATATTTTTCTCTGGCCTGAATCCAACCTTAGCCCCAAGTATTCCAGACTTTTGACTGGTTTTTAGGGCTGACTTGTCTCGGTTGATAATCCAACCGTGAGATTCCAGATACTTGATCGTCTTGTGAACGACCACGTCTAGTTTTTTCACTGAGTGGTCTATCAGCAACAAGTCATCCAGATATGCCATTATCATTACACCTTGTGTTCTTAGATTGGCCAATAAAGGGCCAGAATTTTTGTGAACACTCTTGGTGCTGTGGCCAAACCGAAGGGTAAGGCTCTGAACTGAAAATGGCGCCCTTCTACTGCAAAGCGTAGAAATTTTTGGTGGACTGGAAAGATGGGAATGTGCAAATAAGCATTTTTGATGTCGATCGTGGCTAACCAATCCTCCCCTTGTAGGGCAGTGGCCACCGATCGGATCGACTCCATCGGAAAGTCCTGATATACAGGAATTTGTATAGCCCTTTTTAGAATTAATATGGGCCTCCCGTCCACGTTTGCTTCGGGACTGTAAAGAGGTTTGAGTAAAACCCGAACCCTCATTCTTCCAGGGGAACCTCCATAATTACTCCTTGGAGCAATAGTTGTTCTAGTGCCAACAGGAGGGACTCTCTCTTCCGGGGATCCCTTGGCACGTTTGACCTCAAAATGGGAAGGAGGGGAGTCTTTTAACTCCAAACTGTATCCCAAACCTACTGCGGAGAGCACCTATCTGTCTTGATCGTGTCCCGCCAGGTCTCCTGCGAACAACTGGAGTCCTCCCCCCACCCGACTGAGTGGGGGCTTCAATGAATTTAACTTTGGGGGAGGTTTTGTACCTCCCCTGACCCAGGGTTTCTCATTACCCTGCTACTGTCCCTGTTTTTTACCCCCGGGATTTAACCGAGGAGGCCGTCGGAACTGTTACACAGCCGATGCCCCAGGGACTGGAGAAGCAGGCCTCTTAAAGAGGGACCTCTAACTCTGCTTTTAACCGGCAAGAGCGTATTTTTACCGCTGGAAATTTTCTGGATATATTTGTCCAGGTTTTCCCTGAATAAGCGTTCACCATGAAATGGGACGCTAACCAGCCATTCTTTACAGGGAGCTTCAGCAGACCAGTTTTTGAGCCATAGGAGCCTACGCATATGTACTATAGACAGCGTAAGGCGGGAGGTCTGATGGACTGAATCCTCTATGGCGTCAACCGCAAAGCCTAAGGCTCTAGGTAGATCAGCTAGGGCAAAGCCTGCTGATCTGTCAAGTCCCTCAAGACCTGTTTCAACTGATCCTTCACTGCTTAGCAGACCCCAATAGCTGCTACTGCTGGTTGTATCACCAAGCAGATTTTCATAAGGACTCCAATCTTTTATCTATTGGGTTCTTGAACATTTGGACATTATCCACTGGACATGTCAGTGATTTATACATACAAGAGATGGCTGCGTCCACTGTAGGGACCTTCCTTTTTTTTTTTTTTTTTTTTGATGAACTTATCCTCCATGGGATAGACCACCGAAAATCTCTTAGGGGAATAAATATTTTCTCAGGACGTTCCCAATCCTGGTAAATGAGCCCTTTCAGTAAAGGGTGAAGTGGAAAAGAACAAACAGTCTGGGGGCTTCTAGCGACCCCAACGAGGATACAGTAGTGGTTGATGGTTCCGCAAGGTGCATTTTTAAATGCTGATCGGACCATGTTAGTCAGAGACTGAACCCATAATCTTTCAGCTTGAGATGCTGAGAAAAGGTTCCCCCACTGTTGATTCCTCTATAACAGAATCAACCTTATCCTGATCCCCTTCAGGCAGGTCGATCCCTGTATGGGACTGTTGCTCTGCTAACAGGCACTCTGAAGGAGGAGACGGAGATCGGGCGTGCTTTCCCTGACAGGGAGGCAGCGATAAATTTTGACAATCTCTCTCTAATCCTCCCAGAGCTGAGGAAAAAACTTCCTCTGTTACATACACAGGAGCAGGTGACTGAGGACAGCCACAGTACCAAGTACCCCTGCGGGGTCTCTACGGTCACTTACCTCTGAACTTCAGGGGAGACTGGTGCAGCAGGAGTATGCCCAAGATCCTCAGAGCCCGATGAGACCCCCTTCGCTTCCTGGAAGATTCAGTTCCGGAGCTACTGGACGGCATATTCCTAAGCCTAAAGCTGAGGTATTCCAGCCGTAATACACCACTTTTACTGAGAATAGTCTAGCACAATTGCTGCTATATAACAGTTGGTGTCTACTAATGTGCCTTTCTAGGGGATGCCTGTATCAACCGCTTGCTGTATGCCTTTAAATGTTGCCAGCTCTGTCTCTGTACTTCATAGCCAGCTTACTGCAATAATGTGGCTTTTTAAAAACCTGCTGGGACGCCCGCACATGCGCAGAAGCGCTGCGGCGCGCACAGAGCGTCATCCCCCAGGCCCCGCCCCTTTTTCCGGCCACCTCTATATATAGAGGCGCGTGCACGCGCACGCGCGCGGCCACGTGCGCCTCGGCGCTAATTTTCAAACATGGAAACCAGGGACAGGAGCCAGGGCCCCCTTTGCCGCAGGCCGGGGGATAGACGAACACTGCAACATGGCAGAGGAAACAGTTTCCTGTAGGAGAACTCACCAGCTGCCTGGACTTTGTTCTCTGAGAAGAAACTAGTCCATATGACAAGAAAAACATTCCACAGCGGCCTCTAGTGGACAAACACAGGTACCGCAGTTTAATATACTAAACATATATAAAAAAACATTCCTTTTTTTTTTTTTTTTTTCTTGACCACCATTAAAAATTATTACATTTTTTTAGTAGTTACAGGCATGCACAGATATTAGCGGGAATACCGTTAGGTAACAGACAGAAAGACAAATTAGGCTTGGGGGTCCCCCAATGGAACCAAGTTCCTGGGGGCCCCCACTTACCTGTTCCCCGCCGCAGGACTTTGTTTGGTCCACAAAAGCCCAAACTTCACCTATCACGGCAGGCATTGTAATCAAACCTTCAGGGACCGGGTTCCCAAGGATTCCACTCCCCTGGACCTGTATAGCACCCTGCACAGAAAACATCTTGGTCGTGGGTATGACCAGAGCTCTGGATCCCAGGGTCCAGCTCTCCTAAGAGAAGCATTACAGGCAGAACCTTGCTCTTCTCTGCAAGGCCCGGGTACCGACCGTTTAGCTATGAAGCTTTTTTGGTCGGATCCGGAATAGCTTACTGAGGCCCAAAAGAACCTGTACGCAAGCTCAGTGAAAAACACATGTTTCTTCTTGGCCAACACCTTAGACACTGGCAAAAAACTGAGGTGCTCCCGGATGGGAGGGGCTTATATAGGGGAGGGTACTTCCGGTTTTGGAAGTTGCCAGTGCCAGCACCTGACGGTAACTATATAACCCATTAGTAATGACTATGTCGCTCTGTGTCCCGTGATGTACGAAAAAGAAATCTTGTTTTGATATATTTGAGGGGGGCCCTGCCAGGTAAGCTGTACGGGGCCCCGTGATTTCTAACAGAAGCCCTGCCTGAGATGGGCAGCTCTGTGGCCTGAGCAGAGCTCCAGGCAGAATCTTATCTCACCAACCAGCCGGTGTTGCAGCCGAGATCACAGGAACGTCTGTGCTTTGGTTTTGTAATGAGCACTCGAATGGCCCGTACACACAATCCGAATATCGTACGAAAAATGACGTCCGAGGAAGAATCGTACGATAATCGGATCGTTCATACAGGGGCTTCCGTGAGCCGATCATGACAGTTCATCCAATATTATTTTATCGGACATGCACGAAAATTTTCCTTGTACGATACCTAAATCGTACGATTTTCGTTTAGTCGGTACAGTTGTCGTCCGAAAATACAATACAAATACCGTATATACTTGAGTATAAGCCGACCCGAATATAAGCCAAGGCACCTAATTTTACCACAAAAAACTGGGAAAACGTATTGACTCGAAAATAAGCCTAGGGTGTCCATCTGCATGCCTCACTGTGCCCATGACTAGATGGACGTTTAACATGGGAGTCTATGGAAGGGGTGCCCGGCTTTGAAAAATCGGTGCTCCCTGGCCGTAGGTCCCCTGGACAACAAACTTTGCACACTTGTAGAGAAAGAGTGGGACTACATGTGTGCCAATGTTGGAGTCCAGAGGACCTAGGGCCGGCCGGTACCGGGTCCCCAAAATCCGGGAGATTAAGCGCAAAAAGGTGACTCGAGTATAAACCGAGGGGGGCATTTTCAGAACAAAAAAAATGTACTGAAAAACTTGGCTTATACTCGAGTATATACCGTACATTACAACACATGACATCACTTCTGATATTTTATCCAGTCGTACGGGAATGTTTGTGACTTTAGTAACCTATTCAATTTCTACTTGCGACTATTAAGCGAAAAAAGTCGGACGATCTGTCGTCCGATTTTCGGATCGTGTGTACGGCGCATAAGGGGATGCATTTGGGAGGTGTTACATACAAGTCAAACTTCACTTCCACTGCATACACCTTTATGGATGTAAAAAGTACCGTTTCAATTCACAAAGTCTCACAGATGCTGGGACAGGCGGGGAAGCATGATGTCCTCAAATCACACAGCGAGTCTGCAAGACACAAGACAAAGAACGGAATTAGAAAATACGCCAAAGTAATACAAAAAACAAAACAAAAAACACACAACAGTTCAGAGCAGCCATTCTCAACCAAGGTTCCTCCAGAGCTTACTAGGGATTCCTTGAGCTGTGGCTGCTGGACCTCCTGTTTGATGGTGCTTGCATAGTTCCAGAACCAACACCACTTGGAAAAGCCAGCAGCATTATACCAACGATCTTCTTAGCAGCCTTTAAATGTGGCTTAATTCTGACCACCACTGTATGGGTTGCCTTCTGCTTACTGATCAATGTAATGGCCATTCCCCCCCCCCCCCCCGGTTAATTGGTTCTTATATAGCGCCATCAATTTACGCAGCGCTTTACATATACATTCTACATTCACATCGGTCCCTACCCTCGAGGAGCTTACAATCTAAGGTCCCTAACTTACATTCATATACCAGGGCCAATTTAGACAGAAGTTTGAGCAAGGGTCCCCCAAAACCTGCCAATTTTAGGGGTTCCTCTGGGGTTTTAAGCTGGGAAAGGCTGGTTTAGAGGCAAAATGTATTCTTTTAGCTACCATGTAATGTCTACAAATAATAAAAAAAAAATAAAAAAAAAAAAGAAGAAGAAGGAGTCACTAGAGGGCACCATCAGAACTAAACACTTTTTTTGGGCGAAACAGAAAAGCGGTTTTTTTTCTTTTTTATAGAAGCACACGTGCTTAGGATTTTTTTTTTTTTTTAACTTTAGACTGTGTTCAAAGGATCATCTAAAAGCCTTTAAAGCTGAGTAGGTTAAAAATAAGAATAAAAACCTATCTCAAGAAAGGAGAAGGGAGCTGTAGGTCTTTCCGCCCCCCCCCCCCAAGGTGATACAGACAGAAGGGAGCTACGAGTCTGTCCTCCTCCTGCAGGGTGATACAGACAGAAGGGAGCTATGAGTCTGTCCTCCTCCTGCAGGGTGATACAGACAGAAGGGAGCTATGAGTCTGTCCTCCTCCTGCAGGGTGATACAGACAGAAGGGGGCTATGAGTCTGTCCTCCTCCTGCAGGGTGATACAGACAGAAGGGAGCTATGAGTCTGTCCTCCTCCTGCAGGGTGATACAGACAGAAGGGGGCTATGAGTCTGTTCTCCTGCGGGGTGATACAGACAGAAGGGGGCTATGAGTCTGTCCTCCTCCTGCAGGGTGATACAGACAGAAGGGAGCTATGAGTCTGTCCTCCTCCTGCAGGGTGATACAGACAGAAGGGAGCTATGAGTCTGTCCTCCTCCTGCAGGGTGATACAGACAGAAGGGGGCTATGAGTCTGTTCTCCTGCGGGGTGATACAGACAGAAGGGAGCTATGAGTCTGTCCTCCTGCGGGGTGATACAGACAGAAGGGGGTTAGGAGTCTGTCCTCCTCCTGCGGGGTGATACAGACAGAAGGGGGCTATGAGTCTGTCCTCCTCCTGCAGGGTGATACAGACAGAAGGGAGCTATGAGTCTGTCCTCCTCCTGCAGGGTGATACAGACAGAAGGGAGCTATGAGTCTGTCCTCCTCCTGCAGGGTGATACAGACAGAAGGGAGCTATGAGTCTGTCCTCCTCCTGCAGGGTGATACAGACAGAAGGGGGCTATGAGTCTGTTCTCCTGCGGGGTGATACAGACAGAAGGGGGCTATGAGTCTGTTCTCCTGCGGGGTGATACAGACAGAAGGGGGCTATGAGTCTGTTCTCCTGCGGGGTGATACAGACAGAAGGGGGCTATGAGTCTGTTCTCCTGCGGGGTGATACAGACAGAAGGGGGCTAGGAGTCTGTTCTCCTGCGGGGTGATACAGACAGAAGGGGGCTAGGAGTCTGTTCTCCTGCGGGGTGATACAGACAGAAGGGGGATATGAGTCTGTTCTCCTGCAGGGTGTAGTCCAATACACGTTGTCCATAGTGCTGTACACAGAAGACATGGCACTCTGTCTGCGGAGTTGATGACATGTTCTCATGGCCCACACATACAAGCTGAGTCAGATCCCCCTTGCAGCCTTTACAAAGAGAAAAGTGTTACTCAGCAGACCACATAGTCACACACCCCCTATGTGTCACCCCACCACTCACAAACTACACACAGCCACGTGTGACTGATTTAACCCCTGTGTGTCAGAGATTTCACAGTAGACGGGAAGGAGAGAAGAGTGTGGGAGGGGGAGGACAGTGACGGGAACGAGCGGTAGGAAGAGAATGAGACAATTATTACATCCCTATTTAGAATGTCACCGTCTGACTGACGCTCTTCCACCCCCGCGTCTCCAAGTCAGAGGGCGAGAAAAAAATATCTACATGCTACACCGTGATCTGTATACACACCGCACAGACACCCCTACACTGTGACCTGTATACACACAGTACAGACACCCCTACACTGTGACCTGTATACACACAGTACAGACACCCCTACACTGTGACCTGTATACACACAGTACAGACACCGCTACACCATGACCTGTATACACACAGTACAGACACCCCTACACCGTGACCTGTATACACACAGTACAGACAGCGCTACACCGTGACCTGTATACACACAGTACAGACACCCCTACACCGTGACCTGTATACACACAGTACAGACACCCCTACACCGTGACCTGTATACACACAGTACAGACACCCCTACACCGTGACCTGTATACACACAGTACAGACACCGCTACACTGTGACCTGTATACACACAGTACAGACACCCCTACACCGTGACCTGTATACACACAGTACAGACACTGCTACACCATGACCTGTATACACACAGTACAGACACCGTGACCTGTATACACACAGTACAGACACCGTGATCTGTATACACACAGTACAGACACCGTGACCTGTATACACACAGTACAGACACCCCTACACCATGACCTGTATACACACAGTACAGACACCCCTACACCATGACCTGTATACACACAGTACAGACACCCCTACACCATGACCTGTATACACACAGTACAGACACCCCTACACCATGACCTGTATACACACAGTACAGACACCGCTACACCATGACCTGTATACACACAGTACAGACACCCCTACACCGTGACCTGTATACACACAGTACAGACACCCCTACACCGTGACCTGTATACACACAGTACAGACACCCCTACACCGTGACCTGTATACACACAGTACAGACACCCCTACACCGTGACCTGTATACACACACAGTACAGACACCACTACACCGTGACCTGTATACACACAGTACAGACACCACTACACCGTGACCTGTATACACACAGTACAGACACTGCTACACCATGACCTGTATACACACAGTACAGACACTGCTACACCATGACCTGTATACACACAGTACAGACACCGTGACCTGTATACACACAGTACAGACACCGTGATCTGTATACACACAGTACAGACACCGTGACCTGTATACACACAGTACAGACACTGCTACACCATGACCTGTATACAC